>NJRL01000013.1:502633-582514 GCA_003063815.1 Aphaenogaster rudis
ACACACACACACACACACACACACACACACACACACACACACACACACACACACACACACACACAGACAGATATCAATGCATGTGTCCGATGTGCGGTGCCGCAGTAGTTCGGTTCGACACTTCGCCGCCGCGCTGGTTGACGATCGGTCCGGCTCGGTGCACCCGATCAAAGCTCGTTTTTATGAGGCCCACGCAAACCGTCCCCGATTGGAAAAAAGAGAGGAGAAGGGTGGCGACGGTGTGAGGGGGAGTGTAAGCCGGGCAAGACAGGCTTAACGAAAAAACGAGTTATGAATTACTCGCGTCCGTAAATAGTGCACGGCGGGGGTGTGCGCCGAGTACACGTCCCGCTGGGTACCCGGGGTGCTTATGCAAGTGCATACGAACCCCCGGGTAAACACGATCCGCGCGCACATAAACAGGCAACGCATACAGCTCCGCCGCGTCTCATCCCCGAGTTTCACTCTGCTCTTTTTCCCGCTCCCCTCTTTCCTTTCTTTTTTCCCCCCTGCCTCCGTGTCATTTTTTTTTTGTTCGTACGTGTCCGATACAGCGCCGCCTTGTTCATTTCCAGCGAGTCGCTTCATTGATCAGACCGTGTATTTGGCAGCGCGTACATGCACCGTGCATTTCAGAATTATCTTATTCGTCTCGAACCCGCGGATTCTTCCGCCGATTCTCGTGATCGATTTTTCCTCAGCGACGTTTTAATTCTCTTCTACGTATTTTATATAATAGTATGATATGTCTATAGTTTATATAATTTATATGTCTATATTAATATTTCGAAAGTAATTTAAACGTTAATAATTTACGCTTGCTTGCGTCCTTTTTCAATTTTCGATGTTTTCAGGAAATGTAATTTATATATGATTGAAATATTCAGCCATTTACAAACTACCTCCCCCCCTCTCTCTCCTTCTCTCTGTTAGAATATTTCAGTTACTATTCAACGAACGCGTACGCGTGTTTCGAATATTTCGGCAAACCGCAGAAAATCATTCCGATCATCTCTAGAGGAAAAGGCGAAAGCGTACTGTATTTATTAGGATACTATGCACGGTCGAATGCGGTTTTAACTTCCGAATGCGAACTTCGAGTTATGCGACGCGGCCGCCGTAATTTACTCGACATTCTCGCTGATATAACTATGATATACGTTGATTAGAATTTATACGCGCACGGACAAATAATAATCAAACTTCATCATGCTCATATTCCCAACGCGCGGCTCGCACCGACATTTGTTTAGTATCGTGCGTTTATGATTTCGTCTAATTAAATGGGTGTAACGCGCGCAAGGTACCCTCAACGCCGCGATCAAGTCGAGAATTTACCAGACGTACTAATTGGTAAACGATGTCTATCCTGCGATAGTAGAGGAGAGATAACTACGACACACAAGAGTCCAGACTACCTTTGACCCGAAGTAAACAATAAAATCGATTGCCACGAGAAGTTGGAGCCCTTCGTGCGTATATCTATCACGATGTTTGCATGCAATTTAATATTTAAAAGACTAGTACGTACATTATGAACCAATTATAGTATAATTATTTAAAATTATATTATCTAAATATAAGAAGTATATGATTAAAACATATCATTATGATAAAATGTTTGAGACGCTATCTTTTATACGTATAGTATAGGGATTCATGTCGATGTTAATATTGATAATATTCGACTAGTGAGATCTCACGATGCGAAATTAAGGGAAGAAAGAGGGTGCGTTTAGAGGATCTTCCCCCCCTGGCATGAAGTAAACAAGAGTGTCTCTTGCTGTCGATGGAGATCGACTTGGAACAAGTTCGACGTTTCGCCGACCAATCGACCGGAAAATTGCTCGTTGACCGGAGTCCTACCAACCGGAAGTGCAGAACTTTCGCGCTCGAATCGGCGCACAAGACGGTGGAAAATTATCGTGTATACACGCTGCCAAATCGGCGATCGAGCTGTTGCCGATGGCATTCCACTAAGCTGAAAGACATACCTAACCACGAATTCATTCGCTCATTCTCTGAAATCGATTTTGATTTGATCGTTCATAAAAACTAAATGGAAACTGAAAAGATTATAGAAAAACATATTCCAATAGATTTAATAATAAAAGTATAAGACTGAATACTACATTTTTCCTACAGCGTTAATTTAATATTATATGTCTTTATAAGTAATATCCCATTAAAATTGCACTGAATTAAAGTACATTTTAATTTAAGTGCTATTAATTTAAGAATATGATTTCATTATTTACTCGCTATTCTGATTCATCAAGACTTTTTAGTTTCCAGTCATTCATAATTCACGATTTCTCGATATGCTTATGCAGGATATATATCAACTGTAAGTTAATTAATGAATCTGCAGCCGGACGATGTCGAAATAGTTTTGGAAATCTCGTAAATCTCGGTAATCAAGCCTCAGATTGAACCGCCGTTAAAATAAAGTTCCCTTGAAAATCGCTGAGAACCAGGTTTTATTCCCTATTTACACTTTCGAAGTTTACCTCGCCTCTAATTTTCAATCGGCTGTAATTCAAAAACTATCGACCTCTCTGAACTTTAAAAGCGCTATTTTTCTTCACTCGCGTTCCGGCATTTGCGGTCAAGAAAAAGTTCGATCGTTCTTAAATGCTCTGCACTCACATAGATACGCCGGAGATTATCAATCCCCTCTCATTTGACTCGAAAATTTTAATCGATCTTATGTATAGCTACGAAAAAGAGAAGAGGGGGAGGGAGGGGAGAGGGGGAGAGAGAGAGTCCACAATATGAAGATATTTTCATCTTATACATCTTTTAAACGTGTGGTGGTTATTCTGGAATACGAAACGCAATGTGCATTAAAGAGTTGGACCGGCTAATACGCAGGTTTTCAAGACAGTCCTCCTAACATGGAGAGTCTGAAATACGGTCGAGTAGTTAAATCACGGTAAACTGCGCGGTATTCTTCGCGCTGACCCGCGCACACGTCGCACTGCGTCTCTGAGTGTACGAAGTGGCGGCTGAAACTAATTGTAAGTAGTAAAATAAATCTGCCCGCCAGAGCGCGGGAGGAATGGCTGGGAAAGCAAACGAGGACATTCGAAGGAATAGCGGCCACAAACAAACTGGAGGAACATACGCGAGCCGGTAACGCGCTCCTGCAGAAATTACTTTGTTGAAAATCCCGAGCGTGTTACGTCGCCGAAGATTAGACAATGTTAGTAAAACGATAAGAGGGTCGCGAATAAAATAATCTCCGTGGATCCGCTGAATAGCGCGTATCTCGCTGTCCCGAATATTCCGCTGTAAATCAGGAACTATTTTCATACGGTTGAAATTAGGTTTTCGTCTGGCGTTATCGGCAAGTGGGTCACGTCTATCCTGCAAATAGCTGAATCCGGTGCAAACGCCAATCTTAATTTACAACTAAACAGATTGTCTATTGCAAACACCAGCGGCGTATAAATCCGCAATATCCCGTTATAGAACGCATAGATTGCATGATTGCAGAATAGCTTTGAAGCTTGTCCATTTTAGCGGGATTACAGAATGATTCGAAAGCCCACTCTTGTAACGTATATAAATGCATACGGTGGTCGAAACAATAGAGAAGAAATTTCTGTCGTGCTGTATCCATTTTTTTATTTAACTCACAGTGACATGAATATATTTTGCATGATTAATAGAGGCATTTGAAGTACGTGCGTGTGCATACAGACACGCTACTATATATACGATATTAAGTCAAAAGTCACAGGAATTCCGAAATATTCTGTAGTTCAGATAGATATAACGCTTTCGTTCGGCTCATGCATTTTCCAATAAATAGGTACGTGACTGTTCTGTCACGGGTGAAGTTTCGTCAATACTCCCGTTACATGTAACAACGCAACATTTTCATCTGAAAACGACATCAAGATACCTCCTTCGTCGGAATACAGTGCTATATCCCACTTGCATTTTACTGTTCTCGACACGGTGAAACTGTATTATTCAAGTGGCCGTTTGTTGAAACAACGCTGTACCGCCGTTGAAACTGTTGGAACAGTTTCCTTACTCGTGTTTGGCCGACGTTGTATTTTTGTTAAGTGAGAGCTATTTATAAATTCGTTTCAGTGCGCGCGTAAATTGTTTCGCAAAATCGAAAAAGGCGCGGAAATGTTTTTACTGCCAGTTAAAATATAAAAGGGGAACGGGAGTAGTGTTTTTACTGCCGGTTTCATTTCTACAAACCCAAGATCCCCTTTTAACCTCCATCTTCAACGGAGCGATGATTAGCTTCGTAAAAGAATAACATCGCGATGGCGGAACAGCTGCATTTCCTTGAATTTTCGACACCGCGGTATTGCGGGCTCTACGGCAGACACGCGATATCGCTTTCCGCACGCTCGAGAGAACGCCGCGACGCTGATGCGCTTTCATCACTGCGGTACTCAGCGGACGGAATGAGATCGAAGAAGAAGCGGAAGGAGAAAAGGCGGAAGAAGAAGAAGAAGAAGAAGTGGAAGAGAAAGGAAGGAAGGCGAGAAGGAGCGTAACGACCGATACATTCTCGTCGCTGTTCATACGTGGTCCCTGCGGTGGTCAAAGGTACACCTCTACTACGCGGAATCGACCCTGGATATCGCTTCCCCGACGCTCGATCTTTGAAACGCCGCTGACGAGGACGACCTAGATCCCGGATCCGCGGAATCGTCTCGGGCGACGAGAGGGTTGGGAGGGGGTGCTTTCTTTCCGCCAGGAAAGGCGAGCGTAAAATTGCTCGGATGAGCGCGCGTCGGCCGAGCGAATGGTCTGACGAGCAAATATAAATTAGATTGAAAAGTCGACTATGAAAAATGTCCTCCTCGATTCGGGACGCTGTAGTAAGTGGCGACGGTGGTAATGGCCGGTGCGCCGGCCATTGACACGTCGAGCACGGAAAAGTTTTAAATCAACGTCACCCGAGCGTCATACATCGCCGTCGATGTTGCAATGGGTCATATGTCAAAGGAATATTTTGTTGCGGATAAACATCGCAGCGTCGGCGACGTATTTTTGATCGACGATGAACGATGTAATTATGTGCGCGGCAGGGTGATTGCATTTCACGCGATCGACAGAGCGTACAATGCGTATATTCACAATTACGTAATTAATAATATTTTAATGGTAATAATAATGGCGTTTCTTAGGATTAAACGTAACATATGTAACATTAAACGTTACATACGTAATTGTTATTTGCGTTTAATTAGCACGACGCGCGGCACTGATATTCTCGGATTACGAACGTATCGCTAAATTAGGAAGAGTTTTAATTAAGGTATCAACGTTACGGCGATCATCAATGAAGTGCGAAAGAACTTCCGCGAAGGAAAACAGGGAATTCGGTCGTTGAGAGGGAGAGAGAGAGAGGAGAGAGAGCGTGGTGCAGGCCGGAGTGAAAGAGAAACGGAAGATGCACACGATCTCGTAAGAAGACGCCACTGCACGCTGGGGAACGATAACGGCGGTCGGGCGTTCCCGGATGCACGCCAGAAACCGAATGTAAACGGCTGCGCGCTGCACAAGTTAATTAATTAAGTTGCCGCTCTTTACGTTATCGCGCCGCCGTCGATGCATTATCGCATCGGGTTTGAGTATCCGCTTTCCCTGTCGAGAATTTCCGAAAATACCTTATGAACCGTGTGACCTAAAATGAGAAATTTCTGCTAAAGAGAACTGATACCAAAACTCGTCGAGGAACGCTACGATTACCGATACGCTGATATATTATAACGACGTTATCAATTTTATAATTAACGCACATGGAAGATACGCAATCGGCGCGCTAGAATCGTTATCGCGCCAATCGCGAGTTTTTACTTGAACGGAAAGTTCCGCTAATGCTCGCGGAAATGGAATTCTCTTTTTTCTTAAGAGCGGCGCATTAATGTGGATATTTTTTGATTACTGCCAGGTTTTCAAGCCACAGCGGAGGACAATGCCGCGGTGCATATTGTATTGTACGCTATTGTATGCACGGACGCTTTCTAGAGGAATCCCCTGGGGCGCGATGGACAATTTCGAAACTTTTGCTGTTGTGTTTTTTATTCATAATCAGTGCGATGCCCTCAATTACCTCATCGCTCCTCTGAAGACGATGTTGTGCGATTGTTTCCACCCTTTCCCCGGGTAACCGCGAAATTGCTTTCGATTCGCGACGCAATCGGTCAGTATTTTACAGTTCATTTTAATTCGGGGCGGAGGGGAGGGGATAACAGCTGCAACGATAGATCTATGCTACGTTTTTATGTCTGTATATCCTTCGCCAAATATTTTCCAACATCCGGTCACTGCACGCATCTCGAAAACGTTGACATACGATCACCATCAGTCAGGTTGAAAACGATTTTTTACTTATTCGATTGCATAGTGATTGAGTATCGTTAACTGTCAATATTTGGTCAAGATATTGTAGTATTTTCATCTATCGTATTCTGCATGATATATATTTTATCTTTTTTCGCAACAATTTGATAGTGCTAAGGCAATTAAAATTTTTTTGGGAACAAACTCGTTTGAGAAATACGCTTTTTCTTGTACACTGAAATTTAAATACCACACTGCAAATCTAAGCGTGTTATTTTACACGCATAAACATCTAAAAATGACACATTTGACTGAAGCTCTTTTCACATCTTTCTTGCCAGTTTAGGTTACGTCATTTAACACGTTTAAGCGTATTAAATTAAAAATTAATACGTTCAATTGTGTTAAATCACACTATTTAAAACGGCAAGAAATGTGTAAGAAGAGCTTCAGCTAGAATAACACGCTTGGATTTGCAGTGCATTTACACGAATCTTTTCTTTTCTTCCCTTTCCGTTGATAGTTTAAAATGATTTTTACTAAGTAGAGATAACTGTAGAAAAATGCTGTTTCTTTATCTACCTTTGCTTTTTCTACGTTAAATAATTTTTCTATTGCTTACTCTTTTCTATTTATATATTTTTCATATTATCTTCGCCATTCTAATCGCCGATTTTCTACGTTCGCGACGCCGTTCATCTCGCGCTCCAAAATCACGCCACGCACGGGCTGTTTAACGTCTCGTCTTCTCGATGTACATGTTTTTACACATATGGTACGGATATCGG
The DNA here is from genome assembly GCA_003063815.1 of Aphaenogaster rudis. Classification (NCBI taxonomy): domain Eukaryota; kingdom Metazoa; phylum Arthropoda; class Insecta; order Hymenoptera; family Formicidae; genus Aphaenogaster; species Aphaenogaster rudis. The sequence goes on from NJRL01000013.1 coordinate 509,743, forward strand.
TGAGGGTGGCCGGTGGTTGGCGGATCGTATCGTATCGTGATTCGCCCGGAAAACTGACATCGATCAATCATATCGCAGACGAGTGTCGGTTACCGCGAAGCCTCCCCCTGACGTTCGTCACGTTTTATTACAATGCTTTTATACGCTCGAATGCACGCAGCTCAGCTACGGGATATTTTTCGTAAAAAGACCACTCGCCTCCGCGCCCGCAAATCATAGTCCGCGGCGAATAATGAAATTTTGACGTCGCAAGCGCATACTTTCTGCTGGGAAAAATAACGTGACGCTCCCGACGGTCTAAAAGCACGACTGAATATTTGAGAAGGATCGTCATTTTCCTTGCCATGCCTTGTGCAATTTGCCTATCTTTTCACATCGGCTCTGAAATAGCAACTTGAAACTTTTAACACCCTGACACGGTTTTCATGGCAAGTGGTTCAATGCAGATTGGTGCTAACTAATATGTTGAAAAATGCATATTGTTACTTCGATGAACTCGGAAAATAGACACGTCCCGCATGAGTGCACAACTATACTTAGAACAATTTTAACGAGCATAAAATCCTTGACACGATAATATAGGAGTAATTGCAAATAAAATCTCGCGGTTTGAATTTTACGGTTATATATTCGGTATTTACGACACGTTAGTCGAGAGATACGGTTCGTAAAAGCCGTATAGCCGTGTTTTAAGCTCGACTATCAAAAGCCCCCGTGACCTACGGCTTACAAATTCGCTCGAGTTTTCAGAATAGCTCGCCTGACAGAAACGGATCGGTGCTTACGAAGTATCCGAGAGCTATCGTATTTCCCTTTAGCATGATTAAGTGATAATTTCCCTTCGCGCGCGGACGAGTTTATATATATTCCACTGCGAACGGACACGCCGTTCTTTCTTGCGTCCGCCCTGCGGTCCTCGACGGAGCGCCGGAACAAGCGCAATTAAATTGAATCGAGCAAAAAATTCGTCCGTAATGCCGCCCGCGAAATCCCCGGACACGATCGCGGAAACTAGTTTCGCGAGAGGCGAGCTATCGAGAAGTAATATAAACTTTATATCCCTCTTCACGGGCGGGGAACTCGTAAGACAAATATATGTCGAGATCGTCGTTTCCGGTTCGCGCAACGGCTTACGACGGGGACGGTGCTCTACGGGGTTACAATGTAAACGTGTATCGCCGGGGTGTATACAGATATGAACTTATATGCGGCATGTCTATACGCGCATATATATGTACGTATAGGCGCGCGTCGAGCAAGTCGAGTTTTCAGATTCCGCAGTAAAGGCAGGCGGCCGTCGTAAAAGAATTGCGGTAAATTTAACGTTCGGCCGTTAAGGAAGGTCCTGATAAAATAAAATCTTAATCCACGGAGAAGATTTAGGGCGCTTTCCCTTTTTCCGCCCTAGTCGTCGCTGCCGTCGCCCCCACGGCCCTCCCTGGGCAGAAAGGGCACATCGTACTCCCCATCTTCTCGAGATCAGCCTTAACGGTTCACTGGACCGACTATTAAGCGTATATCTCGTGCGCCTAATCCTTTCAGATCCAAATTTTTATTTGTCCGCGGGAGATCTTATTTTTATAGCCTAAAGGGGTGGGTGGACTAAACGACGTTATTCACAACGAGACATCCCTCCGTGATCTCTTTCTTATAATCCCAACGATCCGGGCAAGCTAAAATAGACTCAACCTTAAGAAATTTACTTCGTCTCGGTGTACATCCAAGTTTAAACAACTCTCCCATTTTAAGAGCTTAACTTTCACGACGTCGTTCTCGATTCTTTCGATATCTAACGCTTTTGTACGTTCCTTTTCAGCAAGAACGGATACGTATGCGTCATGTTCCACAGGAGGGACGAGCACGTAATAGAGATGCAACTGTCGGAATGGGGCCAGCAGCCCGACGACATATGCAACTCGAGCACGTTCAACTCGCACACGATACCGTACACGACGTTCATCAGTAAGTAAATTCTGATCTCTTAATCGAATTACGCATTGTCGTCGCAATATCACGTCGCAGCAGTAAAGTAACTAATTGGGCTTTAATGCGGGGTGTCAACTTTCCGAGTCCGGGCGAATGTAATATACGCAAATTTGATTACGCTTAACAGTGCTCAGTTGACGGATCGTGTTATATGTTTGTTACTGCAGTTTCAATTAACGCAGTTAAACGCGGCCGGTCCCGCCGTTAATGCATCCCGGCATTTTTGCTTTGTCGGCATTACAACCGTAATTAATCAAGGGTAAATTAATTTGTCAATATTCCGATGAGGCGGCTTGCAAATTAACTTGCAGTTTCTTTTGGAAGTTGTCAAAGGGCAGTTCTTTCCCCTCCCTCTCGCTTTTCTCTTTCCCCCCTCTCTCTCTCTCTTTCTCTCTTTAAAGCGAGTCACCTGCATTATTCGATTAATATTTGCGGCTTCTTAATTTTCCATTCGCTTCGATGTCGCCTTCGCTCCGACGCGAACGGGAGCTCGATAAAGTGCGCGAAATAATACGTATTCGAGCGCTCCATGGGCGTGAAATTTCTTCGCGATTCGCGGGAGATCCATTACCGTGAGGGGCGCCGATGTAAACGGGATCGTGAAATAGTATGCCCATTTCTTTCTCGCCGTAAGCCGAGATTAAGTAGATTGGAAATTCGGCCGCGCCCGTTGCGGCCGGAAACCGGAATCAGAAACGTTTGCTCGAAGGTGATTTCCGGGCTCGCGTCAGCCTCTCCCGGCGCCTTGGTGCCAATTCGACCCCGATGAAGCCCTCCGTTTTTCTTTCGATTCATTGCCCTCGTCCCCTGGTTTGTCTCGATCTTATCGAGTTACTCTGACAGGAGATAAGCGAGTCAAGAGACAGAGAGAGAGAGAGAGAGAGAGAGAGAGAGAGAGAGAGAGAGAGAGAGGCAGAGATCTGCGTAAAAAACGGAGCGAGGATTCGATACTTTTCGCCTGACGAAATATTTACGAACGTTTCTGACGTTATTTCAAAATAGCTACATATGAAATATCAGTCCTGTATTGACGCATTTATTCGCGCTGGATTTCTTATCTGAGAAATCGTACTCGATGAATATATATCACATTGTACCCTTTGCAAGCGCGTATATCGCGGCTCGCGCGAGCTTTGCTGACTTGCCATGCGCTCGATGCTCCACTCGGAGTTCCGAATAAAACGTGATTCGTGGTCTAACGAAAGAGCGCTCTGTTTAGCTTCTAAAGCCAATTCCGGACATCGATCCGTGAGTCCGGCGACGTTCGGGATGTGCTGCGGTCTCACGAACGATTCACCCAAATGCACACACTCGTGCGGACTCGTGATTTGTCTCGACCTTACGGGCTCTTCCGGATTTGCGTATGCTTCGAGCAGACGTCCGCGTATACAAAGCGTCCCAAATCCCGCGTATTTTGCTTCATCTGCCGGTCCCTCGATCGATTCGAAGCCGATTTTTCTCTCCCGGCGAAAGACTGACGAAAGTTTCAGTAACCTTCCAACATTCGACTTTAAATACTTTTGTAACTAATCCTTAACCTAAGAGTCTTTTAAAGTGAAAAGTCTACTTAAAATTAAACGAGGGATAAAGTTTCGTTATCTATTTTTGCCCCGAGGGCTGTTTCGCTGAAATTTCCTAGATCTCCAATGCCGTAGCTCAAGAATGATTGATGCCTCGACATTATTGCGAAGGATAAATCTACCCCAAATCTGTCCAAGAATCTGTAGATGAAAGGTACTTCGGAGTGGAGGCCTGTACTATGTACCCAGTGATGGAAAGTACCTATGTACTTGCGAGAGAAGCGCGCGGGCGCGTTCGACGAGAAGTTCGCGAATGGCGGAGTTTAACAATCAATTCGCGAAGCGCGGGTTTATGAGCGCATAAAGGATCATATGCCGGATCCGTCGTAAAGTCTCTCGTAGAGTCGGCTCGCCTCTCAGTTTCTCTTTAGCCGATTCGAGCAACGTTGACGAAGAGACGTTCCGTCGCGCTGCCGCGCCGGTGCGGAATTTATCGCGCCGACATTCGCACTCGTCTTCTCTTTTGTGTGTCGCAGTGTGGGTACACGCGCGTGTTACCACCAAAGTTTGCTCGACTAATGTCCATTTCTACCAATGTAGATTAACTTTAATCTCGGTTTAATTTACTCTTTATCTTTTTCTAGTTCTAAGAATTAGAAAAAGATAAAGAGTAAGTTAAACCGAGATTAAAGTTAACCTGCATTGGTAGAAATGGACATGAGAGTTGTACCGTGTGAAAGTAGCATTCCCCAACCTTTGTCAACAAATAACAAAATCTTCATTAATATCTTCCTCGACCATCGCTTTTAAGAACACTAATTTCTACTCACCTTATCTTTCTATTACGTTAATTTCAAGATTTATTTTAAATGGAATAGTGTTTTTACTGCGCGTGCAGGATATCTCATACCTTAATCTCAGCTTGTTTTCTTAACGATAGACTTTAATCAGTTTAAAATTTATTTAAATTCAAGTCGACTCTTTTTTCTGACATATATTATATGGTTAATGTTATTAATTAATTATTATTCAATTACTTAAATAAATTTAATAATGACACATTTTAAATAGTCCTCCACATTTTAATAGTCTTCAAAACTTTTAGTTCCGGCAGTGGCCGATATAGCAAATATAAAACCTCGATAAAGAGACAAGTATGAAAGCAGGAATCTCTCTCTTTCGCGTCGAACTTCTTGAACAGATCGTCCCGAGAGACTTGCCGTTCTGACATTGAACACAATGAACAGCGGATTCTCTCCCATGACGCGGATCGTGTTGCGCTAATTTCCTATAGGAACAAAGTAGAACGCGTTCGCCTTAGCGTGCGGAACGCGTCGACTGCGTGTCGATCGCGTATCAAATTGCTCGGCTAAAAGTTACACCGCAATGTAAGCAGCGATCCTCTATCGCTTGTCGCCGGGGGATCGCGTAAAAGTTAATGGCTGTTCTTTACACGTGAGAAAATTTACGGACAGTCTATTCATATCTCGTCGCTCTACTTGCACGTTATTTGATCAATTATTATCGAAATTACTAAAAGATTGCGTCAGTCGGAATTGCTAGATCGTAATCTGATAAAGATAGCGAGACACTCGGAAATAAGTGATCTTTATGCGTTTTCAGCATCCGAACCGAAGACCAGGCAATGCCCCAATCTCGGTCGCTACGAGATCGTGTCGTTGTTTCGGCCACCGAACGCCGACAACGTCGAAAGTGTATTGGCCGTCGACGGCGAGCAGAACGTTGCTAACGCAGCGGAGGTGCACGACGTGAGAGTGCCCTCGACAGCGTTCCCAAGCCAGTGCCACCATGGTAGTGTGCGTAGATTGGACATCGGTTGCAGGACACCCGATCGCATGGAGTTCGCCACGTCTTGCAGCGACGAGGCGTTATCCGGTAAGGATTATCCCATCTGCCGTATGTTACTGCATTTCGCAGAACGCGTTATTTTAGCTTTAGAATACTCCCTTAGTATAGAATGTTGCCTATCTGGGGAATGATGGTGCGCGTAAAATGAAATGAAGAATGAAGTTTTATTATTCATACGATTTCATTATTTGCATCACAAAAGATAACTCGGCGAAATTCTTCAATTCTCGATCTTACACTTCAATTTTCAATCTTATATAGAATAATAATTTCTATTTGGACAAATAGTTGAAGAAAACTAGGAATATTCTATTCTCTTCTACAATTAGTTCATTATCTTGTTATGAATTGACTTGTATTAGATGTAGTTTAGCCGCAAAGTTTCCAGCAAACTTATTTCATACGATGGCATTTATGTGCTACGGAAATTCTTGTTGTTCCTCTCGTACGCGATTTCACTTAACAGACTGAAGGAAGTTAACCAAAGAGATGTCCGATAAGCGACAAGAAGATTTCATCCACGACAGACAACGAGCTTTGAAAGCGCTCGCAAACTTTGACGGATTGTCGACGGGTGACGTAGGTCGGTATGGTTAACAAACGTAGTCGTCGTCGTTATCGTCATCTTTGAATCGTCTTCTTCGCTTCTCTTATCCGCGGTTCTATAAACTGTAACGGATTTTTATAAAGAAGCTTTCGGGGACATCGACCGAACGTGAACGGTTCGAAAAACCCGAGGCAGTCGTCGCCGTTCGTTGTCTTCGACATATTCGGAAGAGCTTCGTGGTTCGGGCAGAATGTTCAGCGCTTGGGACGTTCAAGAGAGAGAGAGAGAGAGAGAGGGAGAGGGAGAGGGAGAAGGCTCGACACGGGTTGGAGCACGTCCGCTCGGAACATCTTATCGGATTACCCGCACCTCCCTCTCTCGTCTCGTCCCATCCTAGTTCGCGCAAAGTTATCACAAGTGGTGATAGTTAGTTTGCGGAAAGGCAGCGGGCGTCACGGTTGCCGGGGTATAGCGCTTGCTTACGGCCGCGCTAACTTTGTGCACTTCGTTTGACTCCATACATAAAAATTGACACGTCGCGTTGTCCCTGTTCTTCCGCCGCGCTTCTTCCGCCGTCTTGACAGTGGCCGTCTGGTTCGCTTGGTCATCCGGATCCGCAAGTTCCGGCGGGACCAGGGCTTTTCCCGCTACAATTAAACTAATTCAACTGATAATAAATTATACATCAAGCGTTATTATTACAGAGAGATCCATTAATTTCGACGGGATATATCCATTTACGCATTCATACACAATCAATCAAAATAACTCTATTGTATCAGGCTCTCCTATTTTAGCGCGTCTCTATATATCAACGTCAGCGTAAGCCGCGTGCTCGACAACAACGATAATAATAATAACAAAATGATCCCAAAGTAATTTAGGGGTGATTTCCAGATTAACTGGATTGCTGGAAAGATAGAAGGCGGATTAAATCCCTTGTGAAGCAAACGATACGGATGCGCAGCGCGTGCGGAGCCGATGGTGTCTCTCTGTAATCCGCGAGAACGTTGATACGTTACAGAACTCGGTGCGGTGCGAGAGAGAGAAAGAGGGTGAGAGAGAGGAGCGTTTCGTAGCCGGGAATTATTTTAGCGGCGCGAGTTACTGAGACATGTTGACACAACCGAGGATTTAGGCACTCGAGACCCGTGCCTCGCGGCTGTCGACATCGGATTGTATTCTGAGACATAGATACCAGCGACGATGAGGACGAGGACAACGGCGATGAGAAGGCAGAATGGCCATTAAGACTTCGTATAAACAGCTCGGTGCGCTCGGTTCGCGGCTTAGAGCGACGTTGGGCATCGCGACTTCTCGAGTTAGGTCGTTAATCGCGTTGTACCGCCGAGTCCTCTCCACTCGCGTCGGAATCAGGATCGTACGTCAAGGCGGGAAAACGACGGGAACACGTGTTCTAATTCCGCAGACTTTCTTGACTAATTATGCACCCTAATCTCGGAATCTTCAACGAATTTAGAGCCGCGTTTTGGGACTTTGTTACCGACGATGATTCACTTTTAGAATCCCCGTACGTTCGTGCTTCCTGAATCGACGTTTGCTGGAAAAGTTTACGGCATGAAGTAAGATAAACCGTTTCGTCATCTCAAGGAAAATTGCTTGATTGCTATCTTAATGTCTATCGAATTGTTTCATCAGACAGGCTTAAGGCGCCAATACACGACGCGTGATTCGGCGAGCCTCGTGCAGCTCGTGCAAGCTCGTCAATATTCGTCTTATTACAAACCTTTATTGTTCTCACGGCGCGTTAATTCGCGAATCCCGCGCCGCTTGTCGTGCTGTACAACTTTAGAGAAATTCATTTGTCATTTAAAAATGTCTAGTCAACGAGAACGCATCATTGCTTGTGCAGCAGCTTGCTACGTATTGATAAGTGGTGATTATTTGTTGAAAAAGAGAAAACGTAAAAGACGGTGGTGAATGACATCATTAAATAAAAGTCGGGCTACGTAAGTTTTATATATGTTCACTTATAATGTTTTTGAAACGTGCAAATGATTCATACTACTTTTGATAGTTATGCCTTATTACAGATATAACGCGACCGACATGCTATACGATTTGATCAAAGAACCTTCTGGTAAATTCCAAAATTTCTGCAGAATGTCAGCAGCAGATTTTGAATATCTACTCAACAAAATTGGCCCACAGATCGCGAAGACCGACACTAATATGAGAAAGTGTATCCCTGTTCAAGAAAGACTTGCTGTGGCACTCCGATTTTTGGCTACTCTGGAGACAGCTACACAAGCCTGTCTTATTTATTTAAATTTTCGGTACAAACGGTTTCTAAATGCATTGATGAAGTATATAGTGTCTTGATACAAGAATTACAAGGGGAAATGAAGGTAAGTAATAATTTGATAAATAAAAATCGTTGACCGCTCGATAATAGCGAAAAGCTTGTCAAGGTAATAGGCCGAGATTCGAGCAAATTAAAAAGATGTTATGATATGAAATTATTTATTAAACAAATATATATATATATTTATTAAAACGTTAACGTTAATAAATAATTTCATATCATAATAACATCTTTTTAATTTGCTCGAATCTCGGCCTATTACCTTGACAAGCTAATAATTTGGTATTAGAGATTTGATATTAGATTTATTTAAATTAAACTGAAACGAAAATTAAACTGAAACATTCTTTGCTATCAACTAAAGGTACATATAAATCTTTGAAAAAAAATTTAAACTCAATTATATAAATCAAATCGCTTATTTAAATGACAGATTTAAACAGTCTGATGTTTTATTATTATGTCGGTACTCTTGCAATATATCATCTAATGATAGTTGTGAGTGAGAATGCGGAGAAGATGGAAATCCTGGTGATGGTTGTGAGTGAGAATACGGAGAAGTTGGAAATCCTGATGATGGTTGTGAGTGAGAATAGGGAGATGATTGTGAGTAAGACTGAGGAGAAGATAGAAATCTTGGTGATGGTTGTGAGTGAGAATGGGGAGATGGTTGTGAGTAAGACTGAGGAGAAGATAGAATTCCTGGTGATGGTTGTGAGTGAGAATACGGAGAAGTTGGAAATCCTGGTGATGGTTGTGAGTGAGAATGGGGAGATGATTGTGAGTAAGACTGAGGAAAAGGTGGAAATCCTGATGATGGTTGTGAGTAAGACTGAGGAAAAGGTGGAAATCCTGATGATGGTTGTGAGTGAGAATGCGGAGAAGGTGGAAATCTTGATAATGATTGTGTATGAGAATGCAGGTATGGTGGATTATGATGATGAACTTTTTGTGAAATCGAATATTGAAAATTTTCAATTTGTGCAAGACTACTTTGTGAAGGCCTATTCTGTTGTTGCTTAAGACAATACATTTGTGGCCTATTCTGTTGTTGCTTAAGACGATACATTATATTATCAATCTCGTACATAGCAATTTCACGATTGTTGTTGCTTAAAGCTCTCAATTTCTTGTATAGTAATTTGATGTACAAGGAACATTCATCTGAATCAGGCTTCTCGCTCATAATCTTCCAAATATGATATGCCTCGTTCATATGTTTTTCTGTATTGCTTTTCTTCTCAACTTTTTGTTTTTTATTGCTAATCATTCCCGGATTGGCAGGAATTTTGAAGGAATCCAAACTGGAAGTACTCTCTGAAGTTAAAGATCGTGATTCAGTCAGATCAATATTATTTTCTGTTTTCATTTTTACACCAGTGAAGTCATGATCTTGCGTTTCAGTCTCATCATCTTCAATATCTGCCGCAATCTTAAACAACAAGAAAATAATTTTTTCAATTTGTTTTCAGCTGCCTAAAACTCCAAACGAATGGTTAAAGATAACAAAGGAATACAAAAGCTTATGGAATTTTCCTCACTGCCTTGGTGCTATAGACGGGAAACATATTGTGATTCAATGTCCTATACATAGTGGATCAGAATTTTATAATTATAAGGGTACTTTTAGCGTGATGCTATTAGCTTTAGTGGACGCTAATTATTGCTTTACTTTTGTGGATATTGGGTGCCAAGGCAGAATTAGTGACGGAGGCGTTTTCCGGAATTCATCTTTATTCGAAAAATTGGATCGAAAATTATTAAATCTTCCGCCCAATAACCCGCTGCCACTTCAAGAAAAACCTTTACCTTACGTATTTGTGGGAGATGATGCATTTTCCTTAACTGTAAATATGATGAAGCCCTACCCTGGCGTTTATGACAAGGGAACCAAGCAAAGAGTTTTCAATTATCGACTTTCACGTTCTCGCCGAGTTGTGGAAAATGTTTTTAGAATAATGTCATCCGTTTTCCGAGTATTGAGAAAACCAATACTACTGTCACCAGAAAAGACTACAAATGTTGTAATGGCTTGCGTTTTATTACATAATTTTTTAAGGAGAAGTAAATCTTCAAATTTGTTATATTCACCGATCGGTACGTTCGATACGGAAACAGATGGTCAGTTTCAAGTAGGATCATGGCGAAATGATCAAGATGGAATAATTTCTCTAATGCCACTCCGTAAAGTGGTTAGAAGATCATATCAGGGCTTGAAGCCAAAACTGTTAGAGATACATTTGCTGAATATTTTACTACATATGACGTGATACCATGGCAGGGGATAAATATTGATTATTATACTTACTTATAATTACTCATGTTACTTATATTTATTTATAAGAATATTATTTGTAGGAAACAAAATATTGCGATATGTGCGAATTGCTTAAAGATACTGATGTATTGAGTTAAAAAATAAATATTCAAACTTACCTCTGAACTTTTCGTTATCCTCGGGCTATACACTGATTGAAGAAATTTATCCATTTGTTCGTATGCAAACCAATCTGGCTTATATACTTCATCTGCACCACTACCCGTTTTCATACTAGATTTTATTTTTGTACGCAGTCTACGATACGTAGCCATTAATATCTCCTTCTTTTTCTTTAGACTTTTTAAGGAATAATTACCGCTAAACTTCATTTCGATTTCTTTCCAAGCATCGTAGATAGCATGTTTGTCCTTATGTTTTTCATGTTTGGAGTTCCAAATGATAGGCTGTTGTTCATACAAGTGTAAAAACTCCGCTACTAATTCATTTGACCAATCCATATTGCAATCTATACAACATCTATTAATGTATTATGTATTTATAATATGTTACATTATGTTATATATAGAAATTAGTCGAAACGGATTAACATACGATTATTTGTAATGTACATACGTGTTGAGTGTGCGATGGTCAAGAGCGTGCCGTATCTCGTCCGATTTGTTATAAGTGAATTCCGTCGTATTCAGGTTCTAGCCGTGAAAAGATGCATTCAGAAAAGGGGGACGTGGTTGTTAATGTCCTTTATGTTATTGATTACCTTAATTGAACGCTTAATTAATTAATTATGTGGCGATGTTAAGAAGGTTTTGAGGAACTTACTGCGTTGATCGGACGAGGTACTGCCAGCTACAAGGAACAATTCGCAACTGTCATTATAAATTGAAAATTATCGTCGACTCTTATGACATTGTGTGTTAATGTTGGCGCAAACGAAATAAAACAATGATGGTAAACAGTAGATGTGTCGAATTATTTATAATAATAAATTAGATTCAACGTATCGTTAAAAGTTACATTTGTGGATATATTTCTGTGGATTATAAAACCACGTTTGGTCAATGTATAAAATTATAATCTATGTTTAATTATATACTTAACGATAAGTCACGAAATTAATAATAAATAAATTAAAGTGAAAGGAAAAATCGTTGGTTTTTAATAGAGATGTGCGAATTATTCGAATTCGAATCGAATCGAATCGAATCTGACGATATTCGATTCGATTCGAATCCGAATCGACGTAGTTCGAATTCGAAAGATTCGACAATATTGAATCACTGCGATTCGAATTCGAATCGGAGAAGTGCGTAAAAAGATTTGAAACCCGTTGAATCCTATCGTGCGTTCAGCGCCTTTGCGAGGCGGCCAGAAGGTTGGTCGTTACGAGACTTCGTTAATTTTTATTTACCTCTTCAGATGCTTCGAATGCCTACGTCACATTCCTGGCTTGCATACAGGATTCCTACGTTTTGATTCGATTCGAATTCGAAATGTGGGTGATTCGATTCGATTCGGCGATATTTTTGTCAATTCGATTCGATTCGGATTCGAGATTTTTTTGCAAATTCGATTCGATTCGATTCGAGTTAAAAAATCTTGATTCGCACATCTCTAGTTTTTAATGATGCAGAATTGCGATTAAATTGATTTAAAATGTAATAGAGCGTGAAGAAATTGAATAATTAATGTGTGTATATCCAAATGTAGCAAAGGATTCGTCGAATCTATCTAAATTTTAGGTAGATTTTCTACCAACGTGAGAAATGCGTGTTGTAAATTGTCTGTGTCGCTTTGTAAGTTAATGCTATTAGTTTGTCTTTTTATAAATAACATTTCCGATATCAAACGTTTTTTATAAATGCGTTCCTGGTCTGTGATGACAGAATGTTTATTGTGTTTCTTCTGATATGGTTTCTATGTTTGTTGATTCTGGTTTTTAATAGTCTGCTGGTTTGTCCGACATAAGAGGCGTTGCAGTCTTTGCATGAAATTCTATAAACTACGTTGCTGCGCATTTCGTGATGTAAGTTATCTTTTTGTACACGGATGAATCGAGACAATTTGTTTAAGCCTGTATATGATATTTTGGTTTGTAAATCGCTGATTAATGGTTTGAATTGTTCTGAGAATACCGGAACGTACGGGATATTGAAATATGTTAATCCGTTTCGACTAATTTCTATATATAACATAATGTAACATATTATAAATACATAATACATTAATAGATGCTGAGGATGGTCCAAACCTTAGGACCGAAACGTACAAAAAAAAACTCTTCAAAAAGAAATATCTTATCAACACTCATTGCGCACCAATTACCGCGCTTGGCTCTCATTTAGCCCGTTAACACATTATTAATTACATATAAATAACTTTTTTGGGCGCTAGACGATGACTGAAGGAAGTAATTGTACGCGCGCTTTGCACGAACCACAAACTTATTCGAGTCTGTGTGAACGCGTTCACGGGACAAGCGACAAGCGGCGCGTTTCCTTTGACTTGTGTCATACTTACCGACGATCGACGGAAAAGACGCGCCGCGCTAAGGCCCAGTTCCACAATCTCCAGTTAACTTAACCGGTCGGTTATTCCATTGGAATTGACCAATCGCATTTGTTAATTTTGCTTAACGACAAATGCGATTGGTCAATTCCAATGGAATAACCGGCCGGTTAAGTTAACTGGAGATTGTGGAACTGGGCCTAAGCCTTGTCGCGCTAGTCTATTCACACGGCTCGCAGCGCGGCAAGTCCCGAGCCAGACTCGCCGAGTCACGCGTCGTGTATTGGCGCCTTTATACGATGATCGATCGTTAATTCTTCTCGAACCGTCGTATTCATACCCGATGAACAAGAGTAAAAAATTCTACATTTATTCTGATACATCAACGTCGCGCTTAACGCGTTTAGTTTTTACCGTTGATAGGTGCCAGCGCCCGTCGTTGAACACGACGCGCGGTTTCGCGTTTCCTCTTTACGCGAAGTCACGAGCTGTCGAGCGACCGCAGTAAATTCTCATCTTACTATCTCGCAAGTACGATCGGGTATCGTCGCTCGAAACGTCACCGATATCGATGTGTCGGAAGGATTTACGGCCCTCGTTTATTCCTCTTCCGTTCTCGCGCGCATTGTTACGGCCGGAAGGCGGAGGAGCAAGTGCCGTAAAAATGATGACATAAAAGTAGCTTCCTGGACGATCGAATCGCATTTTTTTCCCCCGCCCTTCGCTGGATACGTTAATTGAATGGTTGAGGGATTACGGTTATCTCGTCCACGATGGAAGCGAAATTATGAAAATTTACGAGCGATAAATTCAACAGTATACATCTTGATGAAAAACAATTCATTTTTATAACTGATAATTCGAAATAGAGTATTAATGTAATTAAATAACGATATTCTTGGCTAACGCGGTTTAATATTTTTACTATTTTTAATATTTTCACACACTTTTCATAATAATCCGCTATAATTTTCAAAGCAACACCAAGCAGCGGCTTAGAAAATTTCTTGGTATACGAATTTCTTGGTGTTCTTTTATAATATTCACAGTACAAAAAAGATGCCCTTTTTAGAGTCGAGCAACAAGCTTGAGCAGCGACGAAGATAGTACCAAGTCTCATTAACGAGTTATGGCCTTTTTCCATCTGCTTCGTCAAATTTGCTCCGTGCGGCTTAGCATGTTATTGTCGTCGGTCCTTTAAACGGTCTTAAAACAAACTTTTCCTATATACTATGGCGCGAAGTTACGCCGGCCATAATCTCGCTCTGCCTTCGCAGTACTTTAAGAAATCGAGAAGTTTAATGCGACTTCGCGCGCAGCGCTTTTTAGCGCGACGTCCATAGCGCGCGGAGAGAATAACTCGCGGAACAACACGCCGCCATTCCTTTCCCCTTTCCTCCCGTTTTTCTCTCTCTCTCTCTCTTTCTTTATCTCGCTCTGCTCACAGCCGATGCCGTCTCGTTTCCAGAGTACTTATGCCACGGAACTTGGGTGGAGAACGACACCGCTTACTTGGTGGCTAGCACCGACGTCGGACGTTACTGCCTCGTTTACAGCGCGTCCGCCGCGACGACGGGAAGTCGTGAACTCTCGGTGACGGGCCATCTCGCTTTCTGTCCGAGAGCCTCTCATCGCTATCCAGTCTCGTGGCAGGTGAACCTCACGTCGTACGGTGAGCATTGTTAATTCTGCGACACGCGACTCCACACGCCGGAGTTTCGCCCTTTACGAGATTGTTTAAGGCCTCCGCACAATCAAAAATAGAAGGAACAAGGAACAGATATTAGCGATTGGGATGTGGAAGAAGGAAGAAGGAAGAATCTTCTTTCTTCTTTCTTTCTCATCCCAATCGCTAATATCTGTTCCTTGTTCCTTATATTTTTGATTGTGCGAGGACCTTAACTTTGTCGCATTTTTTCTTCTTTCCTCGATTGCGATTATTAACCACTTTGTTGGCAGGCGGAATGGGACTGTTCGTGCCCAGTGTGGCAAGAAAACAATTTTGTCGGATATAATTGACAATTGATATTTAAAGGTTTTTGAGGTCGCTGTGAATCCAAATTTCGAATCAAAATTGCAAAATTTAAAATGACGGATCCAGAATTTGTAATTTTGACTCAAATTTGTAATTTTTTACTTCAAATTCGGATTCAATGACCCAAAAAACCCTTAGGTGCGACATACCATTAAAATCGAGGCATTTTATGCAAAAGTAATCAGGTGCGCACTATTGCGTTAATGCCACACTGGACACAGTTTTATTCCGCGCACTATTGCGTCAATGCCACCGAAGGGGTTAGATAATACTGTGATTTCGCGTTCATGCTCGGAAATGTTTTCCCAATATAATGAAATTGATTTGAAAATATCTTGTTTACCGAGCTTTCTTAACTTGACGAAGTTGCGTTATTGATCCAGCGAATTCGGTGTCCAAGACTTCTATCTCTTCTTGTATCTTATTCCCTTGTTCACTTGTTCATATGCTATTCTTATGTTTTATTAAGGGAAATACACCGATTATGTTCCAGCTCAATGCGGCGATGTCTCGTCGGGGACCACGTGGGCGCTTCGGGTGCCGATGTCTCTTCTCCACATCGTTTTCCTCGGCGCTCTCCTCGCCAGATACATCGCGAGGTGATGCCACTGAGCCGAGACGCGCCACGCACCGGTGGCTATATAGTTGAAAGGACAAAGACTCTTATTGCGAAATATTGCATATTGTGGTGATTATATGTGACGTTCTGGTACGGTGAGGTAAACTAATAATCAATCTTAGGACATAAGTGAGCGCAAGCGCGTGCGTCGTGCGCGATGCGGGAATGGGTGAAGTGATTAAGAAAAATAAAAGAGACAAGTCGAAAACGGGTAAGGTATATACATATAGAGATGCATGTGCCAGCCCCGCGAATGTGGCAGAGCCGTGTGCGGAAGCGAGGCTTTACGAATGTACATAAAAATCGATGCGTCCACGAAACGCGATCATCCTACATACGTTTCGCTACGAGAGAGATCGATCGAAATAATATTATTATTTCGTAGAAAGAGTCAAAACTCAATCATCAAAACTCAATTATCTTATTGCAAGAAAAAAGAGCATAAAAATATGATTCATATATAATTAATTAAATTAAAAAACGTTTCGTTGTCGTACATCATTATTAACATAATGCTATCTTTTTATAAATTGTGACTGAAAAGAAAATTGTTACACATGGTTTTATATGCGGCAACTGCAAAATATTCCTCCCTCTCATTCAAATTCTATTGTTATCGCAGTTGCAGAAATTACCCTCTAATCACCACGCCCAACTGTGATCGCAGCGTGCCGTATTTATTACCCTCGAATGAACTTCGTTTGCGTTTGCCTTCGTATATCGGAAGATTTGTTACGTTTCTCTCGTGTAAGAAAGGCGAAGCGAGAACGTGTTGCGTGGCGGATGTCTTCGTACGTAGAGTTGGCGTGGATTTGCGTTACTGTATAATGGTGTACGTTTGCCTTTGAAGATGTGAGGAAAACCCAACGACGACTTATTGAGTTTCGCGAAAAGAGCCGCTGGTTCCGCGAGGCCACGACCGGAAATAACGGACGACCTGTTCGGGCTCTATTTGCGCTTTTATCCTTTACAGGTGTCTCGTTACGAGATGTCGGTGTGCATTTATTTATTCAACTTCTATATATATATACCTATTTATACAGCATTAAAGTGCAATCGTCCCATTTACTTGAATTGACTCTCTGATTATTTCGTCCCTTAATCTTGCGTTGTAACAGCTAAATATTGATAAATTCTTTGAGTATGTACACACAAATTTTAATTGAAAGGAGAATATCTCCCGTCAACTAATACTAATTTCGCTCGAAATTCGATATGCAAATTCCTGACGCTTGTACTAGTCGTCGCGTGAGATGATGTAATAATAAAAGAAAATAATAGGGTGCTGGGGCCAATATTATACGAAATGAGTGTTGCTCATAGATCGAGAGGGAGTAAAAGAAAAAGAAAGAGAGAAAGAAAGAACGAATGAGAGAACGTGAGAGAGAGAAAGAGAGAGAGAGATCGAAAGAGAGAAAGAGAGGAAGTGATAGACCTATAACTACTTAGAAGTAGCTCCGTAGCTACTGCCACATTCGCCGGACGCGTTCGACGCTTCTAAGTGCGACGGGCGATACATGTACTTACTTAGGGAAGAATAAGAGAACTGCAAGCGTCCAACTTGTAATTATACGCATTTCCGTTAAAAGCTTCGTGGCACGAATCGCTCTTTGCCGTGGAGCAGGTGGAAGAGCCGCTGTAAAAAGAGAGAAACCATACGAACGATTATTACTGTAATTATTACTACTATCGCTGTTAGTTCCATAAGGCAGAATAACGGGACGAGAAAAACGGGACTCTTTGCTCCTAAGGAATTCCTCGCTTCCTTTTGTACACCTCGCGGGAAAGATATTTATCGAGAGGGAGCGTTTAGCCTGTAAGCACTCACTGTAAAAACTACACCGATCCGCCATTGAACTTTAATCCTCGTGCGATGAATGTGAGGTCGATACCCACTGTACGCCATCGCGCGCGAGAGTTTCTGTGAAGTGACGATCGAGAAATCTCGATCGCGCGATCCTACTCCGAGCGTCGTAATCGTAACGCGAAACGAAAATGTACTTGCAGCGCAAGGACCTTGAGATGGTAACAACTCTGAGATAGACATGAGATATCACTGCCATCAACCATTTTCTTTGATGTGAAAGATATGAAATTAACGGTTGAAATAATGATGGAACAAACGATTATTTAAATGACTCGTGAGATAGAAATAATCATGCTAGTTGAAAGATATTCAATTTTGGATTTAAAGGATATTTCGAACATATGTTTGGATGATTAATTTAATCTTTCTTAGCCACTCCGATTCTTCGCGATACTAATCGAAATGTTGAAGATATAAGTTAAGAAAAAAAGTGCAATTTGAAAATAATATTATTCGATTCAATTATCAAATGATCATGACAGAAGATCATTACAATACAACATATCGGTATCGAGAGAGAAAATAGGCAGTAGATTAGACTGCATGCGATATAATAATAAATAGCATTCAGATTTCTTTCGTAAAATTCAGACATAATCTTTACGAATAATTTGACATATTCTCTGAAAGAATCTGAAATTAGTAAAATAGATTCTGAATTTTTGTGATTTTTTTCAGAAATGATGATTTAATAAAGATAAGTCCTTCTAGCGTTACAATGAATCTTTTGAAAAATTGTTTAATTTTAAGCCGACCGTATATCGAATTTTATTAAATATATTTTAAAACGTTGAGAGTTATTGTATAAAAAGAAGAAAGAGTTACGAAACGACGACAGTGCGATCGTTTGATACGATCCTCTAACAGAAACCAACACGTCGACAAAATATACATATTTTTTATCCAAAATATTTTACTTAAGATCTCTCTGATCGCAAGACGGAGAGCGGAAACGGTATGATGAACGCGTATTAATCGATTATACACATATACTTGGGCAGTTAGATATACGCAAACGAATATATAAATATATAAATATATTACGCGACAATTCGATGTTGGCTATAAATTGTACACTATTAGATAAACTGAACAAAATATAGGAGATGAGACGATAAGGATATAGTCGACGATCAAAAGAACAGTACTCGATTACAGCGTTCGATTCCTTCTTACCGTGTTTAATCCATGATACGCCATATACTCAAAAGATAATTTTTCTAAAATTCTTTTTTAACAATTTTTATCATTTTTTGCAATTATGTTCTTAATATTACAAGATCGCGTTTTCTATTGTCGATAGATGTCCACGATGGCTCCGATTTCTCTATTTGTGTTGTATGCGAAGTTTCACGAGAGGAATCCAAGACTTTAGAGTGCTCTAATTGTAGCTAATTAAAAATGCAGCTATTGTGATCCCTACATATGTTTATATTCTGTACTCTTTGTCAATTAGTATTCTGTAGTATAGCAAGCTATTCTATTCCACGAACTCTAGCTTCGCGGGCTGGTGTCAGTAAACACGAAATATACGTTTTGCCGACCATCATTTAAGTTGCATCCCAGAATCGAAGGCTGCGGGAGATTATTTGTACATAATAGACTTTAAAGGATAATATATATAGTGATAAACACGATCGAGTGTAATATCGCGTCGTGTACGTCGACACGAAGAGATATTCGCTGTAAAAAGAAGACGATGTGGAGGAGGGAGGATAAAAATAGAAGCGAGCTGGGGAGTGAATTCAATTTTATGATAGTGATCGCGAGAGTGTAGATTTCAGGGTATTTATATCGAAGGTTACATAGTTATATACAAATATACAGAAATATTTAAAGATAAATTATATTGTGAAAAAAATATATATATACTATGTTTTTATTGTTGTGAAGTTGACCGGTGCGGCCGACGTCAGTCGAATCGACCAGATTAAGCTGCGAACTAACGTAATCCATGTAGTTGCACACCCGCAATCGCTATAAGTTGCCTCTGTCACCGCGTAACAATATTCGAGTTCGCATCGAAGCAGCCCGTTTTCAAACCTCCGAATCAAACGCGTAGGACGTGTTGCCAACGTTTCCCGTTTCGTACCCCGTTTGCTTTTTCCTTTTCCTTAAATTTTACGAGTGGCGAAGGGATTCAAGAGACTTTTGCAGAACGACAACGGGCCGAATTTACATTGTATATTTGAGAAGAATGTCTCGATATCATCCGGCGCACGAGGGCGAACTAAGTGGCGGATACTCTAAGCGGTTAAATAATCCAGATGTTTATAACGTAACGTGCGGGAGGGTTTTTTTCTTCCCGCTCTCCTTATACAGTGTAATCGAACACGCGCACACGTCACTACCTGTAGGGCACGACACACAACGACTATTACCGTCTCTAAGTCTTAGCGAAGTTACTTGGTAATTTTAATCAATTTTCGTAAACGACAGGGCGAGATCCGACGAAGCGCCGCTAATTCGTGCGCGTGCAATTCGCGTCGAATTGACCCCGCGAGTCAAGGGGTGACGAATTTCTCCTATCGGCGTCTCGTTCTCGAGCCGGTGCACTCAGGTATACTTGTCGGGAGGAGTTCGGCCGATTTCGCGGGAGGGATAACTTTTATTTAGCGCGAATGAATCCGGACGCGTGTCCGAGGCTTCCTCTTTCCGTTGTAGGATTCGCGACGTGTTAATCTTTGTCGAGGCGCACGGCGGTTGTACTCGAACTATCGGAGGCAGCGCATGATTTAACGCATCCCCAATGTATCCGCAATAATGAGACGATAGATCAGGAGTGATCGCACGGTGTAAAGCCCCACACTTTTCATCGAGAGATATCGGCTTTATCTTGCGTATGTGCGTGTGAACGCGGCGTGGATTATCAAATAAGAAATTTAGGGGAGGCGGCGACGACAACTTGCAAAACTATTGTATGTACTATTGATAGGAGAAAAAAAACTATGGACAGTCGACGGACAATGTTCTGCACCGTAACACGCGCGATCTGATGGTACTACTACTCTAAAAAGTTCATCACGCTTGAAGCTATCGAGAATCTATACATAACTGAGTGTTTTACTATTGGATTACAATATTACCTATTAATGTAAATGATACCTATTAATGTAAATGGTTTTTCATTATTACATTATTATTATATTATAGATGTTATACTTAATAATATATTTACAAATAATTAAGACGACCCTGTGGTTTCAGTCTACTCCATCGTCTCCCGTTCTTCCTCTATATCCAAAAATCGGTTGCGATTGAATTAAAATATAAATATGATATTTATTGATTATATTGTCACGTAGAAAAAGTCAAGACATAAAAAATGTTATTATTCAAGTCTTGATGAATATACAGGCATTGCATGCTCGTCAAATATCTTTATAATGTCTATACAAATTTTAAGGACGTTGTTGGATTGAATGAAGGTCGCTGGAATGGGTTGAAGAACAGAAAGATCGAGATTTCCGACAATAAATATGTTTTATTACACATATATCTCGTACGACGATTACACGATATTAATACATTCATTTAACTGTCCAGCAATCAAACAGGTATTTTTATTTTTCTCTCCCCATTTCATCATCATTTATCAATCTATTATTACTAAATATTACACATCTCATTGAATCATCGCGATTTGTAATACTTGTAAATCATCATTGGACCGCCAATTTCTGTGCTTTGCATGTTTTACTTTTCGGATCTTTCTCTATCTATTTTTTTTACTCTAACGAGCAACTGGCAGATTATGTGTTAGAGAAGACATTTCGTTGCTCCAGCAACGACGCTTTAGAAGTGTGACAAGTCACGACGATCCAATAAGATTTGTATGACAAATCGTATCTTGTGGCGGTTTTTTAATTTTTTATTTTTGTACCTGCGCACACACTCGCGAGATCCATCGAGACGAGCGACAAGAAAAAACGTTACGGAACCCATACAGCACAGAAATTGCAGCAACATTGAAGTAACATAACAATATTGCCGAAATGTTGCTGCAATGTTCTGTGCTGTATGGGAAAGAACGAGTGCGTTTCCGCTCCGTCCACGCCAAAATACAATCAAAGACGCACTCGCGCTAAATAATTAAAGGATCGCCGTCTAACCGAATACTTTCGCCAAGTTTCAAACTCGGCGTCAGTGCAGAGGTACATCATCGATAACACTTCATCGTCTTTTTTTCTTCTCCTTTTCCACCTCCCCTGCTCCTCTTTCTTCTCATACGACATTGCCCCGACGGCTGAAGCGAACGCGATCTCGATTACGTTCATTCGCGCAGCGAGTGTTACCGTTAACATTAATTAATAAATCAGTATCTTTCTTATCGCGCTTATCATTATTATTACTGTTAATATTATGATTATTATCATTAATTATTATTAATATTATTATTATAACCTCTCGTTGCTTACGTCCTAAAAACTTCGTTAAGTTAACTCCCCCTTTCTCGACTTAACAATGTAGTCGCGGACTCTCGTGAACCTCGGAGTCTTCTTACGCGCTAAAGCTTGGTGGCCAGCACCAAAACACTCACTAGATCATTGTCTACAACACACATAGAGATTTTGCTTTCTCCGTAGTATTTTTTTTCCGTTTTTTTTCTGTTTTTGTTATGCGATTTAGGTAATTTCCCTTAACGTGATTAAGAAATGTACGATTACGTGAGCCCGAGCTACCGGTCGCTTACGCACGTCACGATCAGACTCAGAATTTTTTTCCCTACCTCGCGCAGTCGATGGCAAGCTTACGACTTAGAGTAATAGTGAAACGTTAATTTTGTTTTTAGGCTGATCCTCGATACACTCGCCCATCGGTCGCTAATGACATGTTCCATTCGTTTCCCTGATATCATCGAGGCGCGAAATTGTCGCCGTTCCACCAATACGGACGACCTACTCCGCCCCCCCCCACCCCCCTAGAAATTAAAATTTTTCGTGCGGCTCGTAGTCCAAGAGAAGAAGAAAATATCCTCGCGGTACATCGACACGAATTGTTAAAAAAAAATAGTGACTAATGGCAAACATTCGGTGTTCATCAGCGCGCGTTCCAAATCCATTTGCGATCGCGGCTTTGAACATTGTACGAACTTGCAAGTTTGAGCGACTCATAGACATTCGTGACGAAGACACTTCTCCCTCTGACATTCCACGCGAAATTCCTAGATGATACGTTTACCGTCGCTGGACTATTCGTCGTCAGAAGACGTATTGGTGAACGGCACGCTCGGCACAATCGACTTAACAATCACTTATATTACTCTTTGGTTAAAAACATCTATCGATATATATCCTCGCTCGCATTGTAGTTGTACGTATTGCATCTGTGTTATTGTGTATGCTGTGTGTGGGTGTGTGTGTGCGTTTCTGTGTGTATATCGTATATATCGCAAGAAAGCGTCTCGCGGCTCTGGTAATTAATTTTAATACAAACTTAAAAGGCCAGCTCTCGACATAGTTGTGTATTAAAATTAATTGTACCCTTATCTCGATACTCCCCCCTCGTTCTGCTGCTCGGTGCTCCCCCGCCGACCGCATGATATGGGAAAAAGAAGAGAACACCTCCCCTCGCCCCTCTCGCTTGAATCATACAGACGGCGGGTAATACTCTACGTGTTTTGCTCTAGCATTTCCTTTATAGACACGCGGCTACTTCTGGATTCTCGTTTTCGATTACGAACAATTCACTTACGAACTTGTCTACGTCTACGAAGCGAACATGACAAAATCTTACGATTAAAGACAGGTATCCCTTTTTCTACCGATAAGTAGGTGACTATCGAATATAACCGTCGAAGAACTAAAAGGATGAACGCGCCTAACTGCAACTGAGTATCTTTCCATTTAATTGTTTTCTAATTTCATCGTCTTTTTCCGATAGCGTGCATCTCGGGTTGAAGCAAGCCCGATCCGATCGATATTGCGGATGTAATTTTGAATATCGACTATTGGCAAAACGTTTCGATCATTCGCAAAATTAGACCACGAGAATGCAACGCATTATTGAGCTTTCGACGCGACATTACACCGTAACGTAGAAATTAGAAACAAATTGATAAACTTCCGTCGTACGCAAATACAAGTCTCAAACGTGGCTTACGTGTCAACAATTTCCGCGCGGTCTTCGAAATGTCCAAGAAGAAGACAGAGACATCGATCTGCTCGGAAGTATCGCTAATACGCATCGGTTAGAATCCATAGTATATCGTACACTGTTGATATGTTGTTGAGGATCCTGCATGTCCTGGAAGAGAGGTTCCCTCCAGCCTTCGACGGCGACACAACATCGTTAAACCAATTGAAGAAGATGACGACCGGTGCACGATGGACGATCATCGTGTGCCGATTGCCATCGTCCTCAGTGTGTGCGTGTGTAAATGAAAAAAAAGGAAACATCTTGCCACCCACTCGACGTAGCAAACATGCAGCTGCCGCTTTCATTTGCGCAGGTACTTTGTGAAGAGAGATTCGCCCCTCCCGCTTGATAGTATTCAATGAGACGAAACGCGGAGACGAAACTGAAACGACGACGACGACGACGACGACGGTGACGATGACGACAACAAAACGTGCAGCTTCGTCCGTTCGCGTCGCTCGTTTCGGTCCAGCCGAAACAAAGCAATCCTGAAACGTCTTCGCACTTCGCGAACCATAACTCCGTCGTCGTCGGGACGTTATCTCTTGCCGCCCGATCGAGACGGGCCCCGTCATCTCAATCGCCGCCCTCCCTCGTGGTCCAGCCGACGTGGCATAGGTCGATACAAAAGGACCGGCGACTAGGCGCGGCTAGGTGCGAATGTCACTGACGCACTCGCCACCAACTCTGCTGTACTTTTTCATGTAGTTTCCTGCAAATACCGGCGAGCCTCCGTCACATCCCAGCCTCTGTGGCGTTGTCTTCCGTCTCACCGCCCGGGTCCTCACTAGAGAACTCGCCGCCACCGCCGCTATCGCCACCCCCTGTGTCGCCTCCCTCTACAGCCTCACTGGTCTCATCGCCCTCTTCCAACGTTACTTGAAAGTGTATTCTGTCTTGTTGCTGATTCTCGTTCGTTGCTGATTGTTGCTGATCATCGGACGGCGGCGATGGCGGTATCATGGACTGGTACCAGTCGCGATTCTCCTCTAGAGTGTCCAGAATGTCCTGCGCGTCCGGATGTACCAGATCTGCCCAGGTCTCCCAGAGTGGATGCACGATGTAATCGATGAAACCAACCTGCGACTTCTCGATAGTGGCACTGTGCCGATCGCACATTGGACTGATGTCCATATTTTGCTCCCGCTCGCGGTCGCCTTGCAGGAAGAACTCCTCCATCAACAAACTCACCCATTTTCGATAAAGAGACAACGGTTTTGTCGGGTTGGACAGATCGGCGCAGTGCACCAGGTTTTCCAGCACCTGGATACGATCGGTGTAGTTGTCGAGTAACAGCACACCGGAACCGGCGACCTTCTTCGTCTCCACCATGGTCTTTAGATCGGCCAGCAGCGACATATGCTTTGACATATCTGTCGAGAGGACCATATCGATAACCATCTTCCGCAGCGTCTGCCGTTGCTTCTTCGTCATATTCACAAATATATCGCAGCCCTCGTTCTGCAGAAGCTTGAACGCGACCGCCAAATGATGATTCTCCAGCACCGACTCGTCATTGTACATCAGCGCGAGCTCGGAGCCTGAGCAAAAGAAAAAAAAACAGATCATTAATTTGTTGCTCATTATAAAACAAAGCATTTTGATCGCAGTTACTTTCTTTCTTCTTCAATAGAATATGGTATGTTTAAAACGTAAATATTTAGCGCAGCACAGAGTAATAAATTATATAGAACAGAAAATTTGATAAATCTCGCCGATACTTACTTGAGTTAATGAGGAACTGATTCGTGAGTCCGGGATGGTCTACATCATGGATGGAAGCCGCGAATAATGCAGCGGTGATCTCCAACGGTGTGAACACGGACTGTAATATAATAAAAAATATACCATTTACGATATGCTATCACAAAAAATACATTTCTTTTTTTTGCGACTCAATTCTCTCGATTCTTTCTTTTACAAAGTATGGGTTTATCAGTATAAGCTTATCCTTGTCAACGGGATATTTGCAGAGCTTATCGTCCACGTGAGAGCAAACAACGTAGTTCCAAGTTCCGGAAAACGGAAGACGACATTACATAAAAGCAAAAGCGTATATATACATTGCTTTATATACAAACCTCAAGTGCGGGCGTGTTGAGCAGAGTGTTAGTAGATTGGGTCACATCGGCTGCATGGAGGCTATTGTGGAAGGGATTATCCTTCACATAATGATCCTCTAGGGTCATCATAAAGGTAACGAAGGTTTTGGGGGGTATCGCCAGCGATTTGAGCAGATCTCGAGTCTGGAAGGCCGTGTACGCCACGCAGGTGAGGGGCCGATTGTTGCTGAGCTCGCCTATCCTGAAGATGTCGATACCCCACTTGTCGACGTCGGAGAGCAACTGCAAATAATTAAAAAAACATTTCTAAGGATGTTCACAATAATATAGCGGCGTTGTGTACGATATGCAAATTAAACGTTTCACTTCGAAGTGATATCGAGAAAGAGAGAAAGAGAAGATGATAGATTATGGTTATTATTCAATTATTATATCGCGGCGTAGATGTTAATTATTAGCACAAATGCGCCTTGTACTGACTCGTTGAACGAAAGAATATGATATGTCTTCGAGTACATAGATAGCGGAGGTCCTGTATTATCGTCGAGGGGTCACATGCAGACCTGATTATTTACGGATAACGTCGCAGTCTCACATATTATTTGCACGACAAAGACGATAAAAACGGAGCAAACCAGTTGGATTAAAGAACACTCAACCGGATCGTTTGTAAATATCATTAAACTGTCATTTTAATGGAATGGCAACACCACGACTGGTTTCGAAGATCTAGTTTCGTCGATAGTAATCTCGTTCCTGAAGAAACGTATGAAGCGTCAACTCTGGCGACAAATAAAGTATCCATGGCGACATTAAGGTGACATTCTAGAACGGTTGAATCATAATTGCGTGGGTATAAAAATTGGTCTCTAGTCTCGGAGAGCCTGCAGGATCACGTAGCCATCTAAGGACACGTCTGCGTCGCATTTAGTCTGACGAGCGTATCGCCAACAGTCTCTCTACGAGAAATCTGATTAATAATGCAGAATAGCGGGCGCTTAATACACCCGGTTCCTGTTCTTTCTTCTTTTTCATTAAGAAAATTTACCTCAATTTGCATAATGGAAAGATGGCCTTTCACCGCTTACTTTCCCAGAAGTAAGATTTCTAAGAGAATGCTCACAAAGAACGTTGAAGTTATTTCTCCCTAAAGTGTCGCTTCGCAGACCTGAGTTACGGATCGTATTTTTTAACATAAAAATAACAAATAAAACTTCCGATATATGTGGCAATCGAAGTCACGAATACCTTGAAATGTTCTTTGAGTCTCATTCTAGGTCACCGTGAATGATGTCGAGATCGCGATATCACTCTCTCGCGGTTCGTAGAAGAAGCACCGAAAATCAGTTTCACTTTCGCCGTCGCTAAAGATGCGCGTCGCTAATCGGTGAAGCTATTTAGGTTATCGAAGTCGCGCGACCTCGGCCCAAATGTTTCTGCCTGCAGTACCGGTTAAAATACAACCGACCTTGTAATCAGCGTAATCGTATGACACAGGATAAATGTTCTGCTTTCTAAAAATTCTATCGTCACCCGTGCGTCGCGTATTTGCCGCCGAGAAATAAGCTCGCAATCAATTAAAGAAGAAACGAAAAGAAGACATGCGCGACATGATTTATGTGACATCGGGGAAGTACTCCCATGACGTATATTCTAGCAAAATATTTAGGCGAAAGTTAATAAGGTCCTAATCTCACTTATTATTGTTGAGAGTTAATAAAAGTTCCGAATTTATAACAAATTAAATTCTTTAAAATCCTTTATTAACGTCCGCGTAAAATGGAATAAAAAATGGAACAATAAACTTCTGCGTCATGTTTACGCGTTGGAGCTTTTCAGCTCGCCGAAACCAATTAAGTTTCGCTGCTCCGTGACCGGTGACACTCTGACATTAAAAGCAATCATTATTCTTCACTATTACCTGGCAGTTCCCATAGCGATCTCGATAGTTCAGAGACAGCATGGCATTTACCCCAGGGATTTTCTATATAATTTATGAATAAACTCGAATGTATATTCAGCACTTGAATCCCATTCCGCACCCACGTATACGCATTGACATGCGAATGTGAAATAGCGCGACAAGCATGTTTCCTGAAGAGAACGAAATGCGAGATATGCATACGGAAACGTGATGAAAGTTCGACGAATATCATCAACAGTCAGCAAACTCGGTTACACAATTAATGATGTACCGTAAGCTTCGCGCAAAATACTTTTAATTGGCGATCGCAAAGCTCGCGCTTTCGTAATCTCTTTAATCCGCGAATCTGAGTGTTCATCCAGTCTAATCTCTCTCTTCTTTCTCTTTTCCCTTTGTATTTTCTCTTTCTCACTATCGTTATATTGCTTGTATTTTGCGCGCTAATACTGCCATAAAATCCGAAGTACTCGAAATAAAAGTTCGATCAACGCAGATGCACGTATCGAGGACGCTGTTTGGAATTTTCCGAAACTGAAGCCGCGTAGTATGACGCTGTTTCGAGTCGCGATATAGCGCATCGCACGGTACAGATATCCATAGGCGGACGGAGATGAAAGCCAGAAACATCGTGAAATTCTCGGATGCGATGGAATTTACGTCAATATCGCGCGCGGATCAAAAGAACGAAAAGAAACAATAAACGGGATCAGCGACGAGGTCGTCACCGCGATAAATTCGCCAAATGGAAACTTCGTGGAAGACTAGAAACAAGAACCTTTAGTGTATATTTAGTAGACTGTTCTGTTAATCTAAGAATGATTTTGCAAAAACACGATATACTCGGAAGTCCTTACTCACCGAAGATGCGAATACCTAATAGCAATAATTCCATTTCCGACAATTTTAATTTAAATTAATTAATATTTTTACATTTTGCATCAATGTTTCGTAAGATACATTTATAATGATTTTTATCTTTATATATATGTATAATCGTATGTAGAAAATTTTAGAAATTTAACTGCACGGCATTATTATTATTTTTACGTATCAGTGCTTTTGGAAAGACACTTCACAGGATTAAATCAAAATTTCCGGCACTGTTTTCTTGGACGTCTAATCTTTTAATTAAAGGTTACGAAGCTGTTTTACCGGTTGGAGAACCGGTAAATCTCGTTGAATTCGTGCGAAATCACGTTTCCCGTGACGTCGATCGGTTGAAATGTTATTCGGACTAAATCCTTTCCAAAAGTTGATTAGAAATTAGCAGACGATTATAGCTTCATTTCTAATAAGAAAGGGTGATACGTGTAATCCGTTATATATCAGTTTCAAATTTCGATTGAAGATTTCGAAGAACGAGAGTTTCGAAACACGGAAGGATCATTAATAATTACATATTGCACGATTTTAATACGATTATTGCGTAGTTATTACAGATTCTCTTATTGAAAATTTATTCTTTACATTATAACTAAATAAAGCTTTTACTAATTATCGAGCTAATTATAAAGCAATAATCATATTAAAACGTAGTAATTATCGCGGTAATCGTATTAAAATTGTGTAATATATACTAATCAACTTACCATTAACATATAATCGTTCTGTTTTTCTGCTATATAATCGATATGTAACATGGATTACACGTGCCGCTCTCTCGTTAGGCTGCGATTAATGATCGTACAGTGGAATAAATCTCGATTCTATTGGAGCTCGTAACCAATTTAACGTCGGCACGTGAGTATCATCCTAGAGTATAAATCCTATCGAAATGCCACATCGCAATCTGCTTTGACATTTACCGAAGATCGCTCGTGGGCGCGATTGATCCGGGTGAGACTTTAGGGATGTAAGACGGCGCAAATTAACTGTTTATCGTTTCGATATTAGACGCTTGTGAATTATCTTGTAACAACATTTGTCTTAGACGGAAAACACAACGTAATCGCTTTGCAAACGCTTCCGGGCAAGTAGAAAGTGATCATCTAATCGACACACGAGATACATATATATTCACCTACTTTCATTTATAATATCCGCTGTGTGTATCCGGTTTTACGTAACAGCAAATAATTCTTATCAAGTTATTTGAATTACTGAATTTTGTAAATTTCCGTTTCTCTCTTTCTCTCCGCGACGTTCCAGACATTATTTTTTAACATTTGAAATGGGAATTCGAGTTATAACGTTGCAATAACGTTGCAGAAAAATGTTGCAACAACGATTTTTTGATATAATTACGACATTGTTCTCGTGCAGTGTGTATTTTCGCAGTGATTAACTTCGTTTTTTATTTTTCTGAAGCGACGCCCCGTTTACATTTCGAGTTCGCGCGATCTGCGATTTGCGATCCGCGCGATCGAGAATCCAGCTGCGAATCCGCCGCGCCGCGTGACGCGTAAAGAGGCGAACGTCGCGGTGGCAAAACGTTAAAGGTCAAACTGGTCAAAGGAGCTCTTACCTTGCCAAGCTCCTCCTCGTGCAACGTTTCCACCCCGTGGAGCGGCACGCGTTCCCCGGTGAAGCTGTTAGTGTGTGTCAACGGCCGTTTCACACCGCTGATATGTGACATAGCGGCGGGACCCCTTTGTACGCGGTCCTTCTTCTTCGCCGCCCGCACATCCACGCTACCAGCCGCGGCGACCGCATCCTCGATTCGCAAAGACGGCAAATCCAACTCCTGCTGCTTGTCTGTCGGGCAAAAAAAGCGACGTGGATAAACATGCCTGATTAATTGATCGGCATTGACACAAGTAAAGTCAAAGGCAGCGAATTTCCGATTCTATCACCATAAATAATATAGCATATGATTAAAGTGCCTTATGTGTAGACAAATACTTTATATAAATAGATTTTATTATTTGAATGTCATGTATATAAAAAATTATAATTATCTTATGTACACGGAGAAAATTTTATATTAAAAATTACTATGTATGGCAGTAGCCGTGAACTATTGCTGGAATTATAAAAATTTTTACTATGTTTTTCATTGTTTTACACAGTAAAAATTTTTATAATTCCAGCAATAGTCCACGGCTACTTGCTATACATAGTAATTTTTAATATAAAATTTTCTCCGTGTATAATTTTGTGGGTAATTGAGAAAAAAGTAAGATTTTATTGCGCTCGTCGTTGCACCTGCATCGTGTCTCTAATTGTAGATTATACTGGCATTCGTTCATCACGCGGTAACCAGATTGACCAGTAAATTTGTGTCAAATGTATCACAACGTTAAAAGAATCATCGTTCGAGCGATATGCGAGTAACATTATGCATTTAGATAGCATTGTTCATGTTTCGCGAGGGCGCGTCCTTTCGATTTCCTCTCGCACCACTTTCGTTACAATTTTGAAAAAAAATTTCCACCCATCATCGACTTTCGCTAATCCAATTTCGATCGAGCGGAACTCGTTAGGAAACTACGTAACGAAATCAGCACGTCGCGTCGTAAACGAATTTTGCAGAGAAACGCCGCAAGACAGGGTTACTTTATCAGAAGCTATCCAGATAGAATGATTTTTAGCGCAACGTCGCGCCAACGTCGCGTTTCGAGAAGTTATATCTTTTACATTTCTTTCGTGCGACGCTTGCGAATACAAAGGAATCATGCGCGATTCCTCGCCGATTATAAACCTTGTGCGACCGCAACCGACCGTTCGTTCGGACAAAGCAAGCTAACCAGAATGAATGGTCACGGTGATACCGGCTACGGTCTTTCAAGGGCTTTTAATGCGTAAGAGCGCTCGTTTTATTGCGCCCATAAACTTGCTTCCGGCGATGACCTCGTTAGACGCAGTCTCGCGAATTTCTTTTCAGTCGTTTTCTCCGATACTCGCGAAAACGCAGTCTTTTTCTTGAGGGCGGGGAGGAATGATATACGTCAAACCTTAATCTCCGCACGAACTTGTAATTTGTATCGCTTTATTCTTTTTGTAATGATTTCGACAAGGAAAAGAATCACGTTTGACTTACCGAGGAAGGTGCTGCAGATGTATTCCGAGATCTGATTCCCTGACTTGGACGACTCCGAGAAATGCGACAGCTCCTTGTTCAGCATTCTCTTGAACTGTAACAAAAAGATAAAAGCCGATCATTAGGAGAGTAATTGAGGAGAGTAACCATGGACATAATACTTTCACAATTCGATAAATTATCGCGTACAATAGATCATTAATTGTATTCATAAATGAGCTTGTAATAAAACTATTTTCCGTCCTCAATATTTTATATCGTCAAAGAATTTACATAATTTTATACGATTTGATATAAGCGCCGTTAAGTTAAATTACCT
Organism: Aphaenogaster rudis; assembly: GCA_003063815.1. NCBI lineage: Eukaryota > Metazoa > Arthropoda > Insecta > Hymenoptera > Formicidae > Aphaenogaster > Aphaenogaster rudis. The sequence goes on from NJRL01000013.1 coordinate 541,721, forward strand.
GAGATGGGGCAGTATTTATCACCGTATCCTTTCTACTAAACCGATTTCAGATATACATTTGCTAAGGCGATAGGAAAAAGGCCATTTTCCTGGATTTACGATTTTCGAAAAAACGGATAACGGCGAAGACTCGGAAGCTAACGGAAGATATGTCGGAATTCGCGAAGAAAAATAAGGAAGCGAAGGACCACGTCGAGAGAGAGAAATCCGGATTACAGATATCCGCGAGGAAAACCGGTGAATCTTCTCCCACGAGTCACCTCTCATTCTCGTGCGTGATTTTCAACCCTTATCTCGTCACGAATACTTACGCCGTTCGCGTGTATCGCCCGTCGAAAACGTCGCGGGGGACACGTGCTCTCCGCGGGGGCTCACACGAGGCAAACAAAGCCGGTCCCGTCATTTGCGCTTCGCGCTCTTATCAGCACCACTATCGCCGCGCGTATATCATCTTTGCACAGGCGTGCGGCGAACGTGTGCGCGCTCACCGGGTCGGTAGATAAATGCAAATATATGTGTTTGCGCAAATATATATACTTGCCGCGCGAGCCGGAGTAATGACCTGCGGGGCGGGATTATTGGATTCCGCCGTGTGGCGTAACGCTGATTAAGCGCCCTTTGCGATCCGATATATTTCGGCACGCACTTTGTTCCATCGCGCATCTTGATACGATCGCGTTTGAGCGAAAAATTTACGTGGCAACTGTTGATTTTACAGAATTGTAAGCCGCGGACGATTTTCTGATTTTTTCGCGCTTGTAACTCGCTCGAGATTTTCCGCTGTCTATTTTGAACTTTACCGTTGAACCCGTTGAACCGTTGAACTTTACCGTTTGACCCTCTTCTGATGAAAATAGATAGACACCTTGCACTTATCGGAATAACTAATGTAATTATCGTGCGGCCTGCTTATTACATATACCTGCATCTACCAGACAAGAAGAAACGAGCGATAAGGAGGTATAGATAGCACCTGCATTGCCTTTTATCAACGTATACGTTCCGCGGCAATTACTTTTCTTGTCTAACGTAGTTACGTTTATAGTAGTTGACGTACGATAATTATAATAATTTGGTTTACAAGAATATCTTCAGATAACGAAAATAGAAGAGAAAAATGGAGAAATTGCGACAGCTAAGAAACAAGAACATAAAAGAGGCGTGTCAGATTTGCCTTTCTATCAGATTGCACTTTAATATTCATTCTTTCGATTTTATACGTGATTTTACACCGACAGCACTCCCAAACCCGGTGTTATAGCGCTTTTTAGATATGTTGACGTTATCGATCTTGAAATTCCTCACGAATCGTTTTGTCATTTTATTCTCAACAATGTGTCAAGACACTTCGAAAGAGAAGTAGTTATTACAGCAATTCGAGAGCGCGAAATTGTTTGCTTTCGCGAAATATCGGTGTGGCGTTTATTACAATGTGTCTCCAAACGTGTGTGTGACATGCCTCCTCGGCAAAAGACACATAATACCATAGTACCATAAAGATAAGGATTTCGAAAGGCTTAAGTGGGTCGATGGGGAAAATTAAATAAAACGTGCGCTCGCGTGAACGTATGCGAATAATAAAATTGACGCATTATTAAAGTCCTTCTCTCCTCCATCTTCCCTCCTTAATATGGGTTAATGCACTTCGTTTAAATACGCAATCGGATTTTTTGAGTGCGAATCTGGCGAAGATCGAGGTCCGATTTACCGACGAAGCGGTGTATCGTTGTGTGTAATATCGCGAAACTAACAGCTCGCGCAATCTCGTTTCAGGTAGTCACGTCGAGATTTCGCGAAGGAGCCGCCATAAATTCAGCACACTATTTGCAGACTATATATCTCCCACTGCGATAATTTCTAGTACGTTATACTGTAATGAGATGCGCTCTCTCTCTCTCTCTCTCTCTCTCTCTCTCTCTCTCTCTCTCTCTCTCTCTCTCTCTCTCTCTCGCTTTGAAAGTAATGTAACGAGACATCTGTTGCCTTACGATTCGACTAAAGCATTAATGAGAATTTCAGCAACATCTGGAGATTGCGTGGAAATGAATATATCAAATCTCTGCTTCCAAATTTTAAATCTGGCACGTCCGTAATTAAATCTTGTTTGTTTCACGCAAAAATAAAATTAATACAATATTCTATCAACGTGACGTCATTAAAAAATCACGAGGGCACGATCGTAACATAAATCGCATTAATAATAATCAAACAAATACGAAAACGGTGATGAAAGATTAATAATTAATAATATTATCCAGGTTCAAATCCTGGCTGAGGTAATATTTTTCGCAATAAATTTTCTAACAGTTTTCGTGATGGGAGGGTGTTGGGGGAGGGGGGAGAATCTAAATGCTTTAGCATTTATTAATATTAAATTTATTACACGTAAAGGACCACAATCCGTATGGTTGATACGTGGTAATTAATAGAATACCATCTCTTGCCAGTCGGGTCGACTTAAAAATTTATCACATATGATTAATAATTACATTCAATTAATCCGATTGGCGAGATAAGACTGCTTTTGACGATGTTATAAATAAGAATATGATTTTCACGAGAAAGTATCTGATATGAAACGTTGCAATTGTTTTTCCCTTTCCCTTTCTCAAATTCTATATGATCAAGATGGATTAAAAGGACTGATGCGACAACAATGTCATTGCGTCTATTTACGAGTCACCTTTTTTCCATAATTATCAATGAACTTTCATTGAAATGTCGCAAAAGGTCAAGACTGCGTTGTCTCTCCTTAGCACGTGACGTATATGGTTTTTATTAATCGTTCGTGGTAATCAAACCATTATTGTCTCGCATGATTCATTTTTATTCGTTTGAGATCTCGCCGAGGTTTACACGCTAATTTCATTTCTTACTAATCCCAGATTATCAACCATTAGTCATCTGGACGTCGGGTCTACTACATCCTAATTTGCCATTAGTTAGCAACAGCTCTCTCTTTCTCTCCTTCCTTCTGTGCTCTCATACAATCATAAAACTTTCTCTCCCTTCTGCTCTAGACTCCCGTACAGTCACAAAGCCAGGTAAAACCTTTTGCTACATTACGAAAATAAGACAGCCATTAATTCTCCGGGAACATTAGTTAGTACGTCCGACGTGGGCACATTACGTCAAACGATCTTACGTAAGAAGCGTTGAATACTTTCATCCGGGTATTCGCAATTATAAGCTGTGAATGGACGTAATGTTTGGAAAATCGCGAACACCTGTCTCGAAATACCGTGTGTGTCCGCGCGATAAAACCACGGGGATAAAACCACAAGCAGTCTGCGCGGTCTCGTTATTATGACGCGTGAGTTAGCATTAATTAAACTTGGCGCGAGATTGCTTGACCTCGCGATATACCCCTTATCTGCCAATATTTCGAGTTTGGCGATCGTACAATCTGCCGTTTGTTCATTCGCGAGCAATCACGTCCGCGTGCACGGCTTTATCGGTCTATTCGCATTAAGCATTTCAGTTACGCGATTTTTCTTCGACCCCGTTCGATCTCTCAATGAAAAACGGCGCAATCTTCGCCGTTGTTTACAGCGTGCACCGATATCGGACCTCTTAGACAAAGCTTAAAGGCAATTCTCGAGAAACGTCGCGATCGATCAGTTTTCGCTGATATATCTGTTCAGACAAGCGGCTACTGCGCTTTCCGATTCAGCGTCGAACCACTTGTTAATCGCTCAATTTGCTAATCGAGAATCGAGATCCTAATCGTTACCTTTCTATCCGAGATAATATATATTAACGTCTCGAGAGTTTTCGTGGCGGGCTCTTTTCGCAGAAAACTTTTTCGAGTAATGATAAGGTTCGAAGTATTGACAAGTTTGTCAGCTATTAACAGAAGACACGTGAGACCACCGATAAACACGTTCTATAATTGGACAATGAGTGTATACCTGCTATCGCACGACGCGCGTCGTTCTTCGCACGATTGTTCGATAATTTAGAAATCAGGTCAGATGATTCAGATGAAAATGCGTCGCTGGATGGTTTCGCTAACCGTTAACCATCCGTTAACCTCCGTCGCGGCATCCGTTGATTGCGACAAACGGCAATAAACGAACGTCCTCGTGCGATCGATCGTCTTTCAAAATCGCGGCGCTTTTATTTGCCCGATCATGGCAGATGGCCACGGTGAGATCTAACGCGAAGATTCGCGTTGATAAAGTCGGATATCGTGGATACACACGAGCATATTGCGTTTTGTCTTATAATTACTTCGTCGATTATATATCGGGTTTAATTAACCAACTTCCTCGTTAACAGCAACTGTGATTCGCTGAGGTTGATAGATCTGCGTTTACAGCACAAATACGACAATTCTCGAAACGATATTTAATTTTTGCGGGGATGAATTTAAATGTCAATAAATGCGATTTGATTTCAGCAACGGGAAATAGATCCACAAAATTTTTGCCGTTTTGAAGCTGATTTTAAAAGTTTATAGTGATAAAAGTTCATTATGATTTAAAAGTTTTTAAATATTATTTTTTAATATTATTATCTTATTAGCTTCGTATACGTCTACTCTTATTCACGCCGTCCAAACGTCACGCTGTCTGTATTAGTTCGCATTTCAGAATTAACCAGATACGTATATGTCGTACTTAATCCTCGAGAGAAGTCAACATCCGCTGGGATACGTCATCCCGATTAGGCCGAGATTCAAATATAATCCTCAAATTACCTGCACCGCCATGATGCTGGCCAAGGCCGTGAGATCCGCCAGGGTTCTCAGGTAATTGAAATACCTAGCGGACTCGTCCATTTTCCCAGTTTCCACCTCGCCGCTCGTCATTTGTACCATGGTAGCGGTCTGTTCCGACTGAGAACGTTGCACAACGCACGCCTGAAAGATTTCCCTCGCCGAGGGCAACTCCGAACTCCGGAAGCGTCTCCGGATTTTCCGCGTGACTGGTGCGAGATACGCACCAACTTTCAACGTAGAGCGCGAATTATCGGATCGAACTGCTCTCCACAGACGGAGAAATCTCCCGACGACTCTCGACGGATCTCCTCCGCAAAGGAGGATTACGTGCTGCACGTGTTGCGAATTATCGGCGAACTGCTCCAGTTCCGGGCTCCTGCCGGAGGCGCGAGTTCAATGACCGACAATTCGGAGCGTGACAGAGCGGAGAGTCGTCACGGATGAGCACTTTTTGTGTGATTCACCGACAAGTTCACCACTCACTCGTGGATGCCTGCGAGCGGCACTGTGGCTGCTGCCGAGCCGCCCGACTGCTAAACGTGGTCTACGTGCCTGAATCGACGGCCAGGCCTTTTATCTCGGCGGCAGCTGGTCGGCTATCTCTGTTCCTGTCATCCGTTTCGCCTCTCCCTTCCTTTTCACGCGTGCCGACGTCTCTCTCTCTTCGCTCCACTTTGGCGCGAAGTGAGAAAGAGACGCGCGGCGGGGATCGTGAAACGGAATGCACCGAGCGAGCTGATGCGTGCACAAGTGCGATACCACATGACGCTCGTATTCCTCCCGTATTTATCTCACACGCGACGAATGTAAATGCTAAAAGGCTCTAACGCCTTGTCGCAACAACAGTTAATTACGCCTGGCTCTAGCGTTTTTCACTGTTCACCGTTTCCAGATTGTAATCTTATCTATGACGCAGAACAACAAAATTTACTTAACTAAAGTTATCTGAAACCTCAAACTATCTGGTTGGTGCAACCGAGCCTGATACCCTCGAAATTCTGACAGCAGTGAAGTTAATTTCTTGATTGAAATTAACTAGCATAATTAGATTTGCGTCAAGATTTTAGAAGAACTTTAGAAGAAATCATACATTAGTTGTTTACTCATTAATGTGTTTAATTGAACCTATTATGTATATTTCGAGAAATCCGTGTCGCTGTTTCGATGAAATGCGCCATTCCCTTCCCAAATTTAGATTTAGCGGGATTGGAAGCAAAGCATTGTCCTATACTCTGTGTACTACGAAGTGGATATAATATATCCATAGCACAGAGGACCTTGCGTATTTACACGTGGGTTTTCAAAGACCCTCCCATTACTAGGAAATTCCTCAGTGCTACGCAGACTGCAAAGAGGAGCTAGTTTCGCGGAAGTAATGCCTAATTCTCCTAATTCACATCCTATTGCAATAATCTCTTGTTGCATGGAGAACACAGCAAGATAGTTTCGAATAAGCAGCTCAAAGAAGCTATCAATAGACACGCGTCGGTTGACACGCGTCGGTTGACATGCGCCAATTGACACGTGCCAAATTCGTAAAGTCGGTTAAAAAAACTCGTATTATGTTTTATTAATTGCTTCGTTTGAATTAACTGGGCAATATGCAAAAAGTTCGTCATGTTGCAGCAGCAGGAATTGCAAATTTTTGCATTCATTTAAATGTATTTCGTATTACTTTGGAATGCATTCAGATACTCGTTCCACTTCTTGGAGATCGCTAACAATGAGTCCGCGAGATAAATTTGGACTTACGACGAATCCGAAGCGGAGAACGCCAGCCCGCCACTTATCTAAGAACCTGTCGCCTATGTTTCAAAAGACGAAGTTTTACTTAGAAGAGGATTACGTATCGAAACCCATTTTCTCCTTCCGTTTAATGTCGCGCTCGATTCTAAGATTATATACTCTGAAAAATGTTTCCTCGTAAAAAACTAAAAAAGAAAAAACTGTTTTAGAAAACAGAAAATTTCTCTTGTTTTTACGCTTCGAATATAACATTTTTTCTTCCCCTCGCGAGATCCTTTTATTTTCTTTGCAGAAATCGATGTCTGATTAATAGGAATTAATAGTAAAATAAGCAAAAAATATTAGTAACGAACTTTGCGGATGACAACCTCCGATGATGTTTGCGAAACTTGTTAAAAAATACGATATCCCGTTGTGCACGAGTTACGCCGATAATTACTAATTAGTATAGAACTACGATAATATACGTGACACGACGTATGCGTCATTCGGTGGATCGTCGATTCAAGAATGGCTGTCTTCACGTTATCCAATTTTCCTGCGTACTTTTGCTAGCTTTGTTTCGTCACGACGCGATAAAATCAAACTTTTCGTGGTAATCCAAAATTTCTTGCGTACGTACGTTAATTAAAGCAATTGGCGATGACAAAGCTACCAGCATTCATTATTGTATATGATTAAGCAGGGTTATATATGACGTGATCAATATTTGACGACGTAAAAGGTATCGTTAAACATGCAATGTCATCCTTTGTGTTCCGCGATTGAAATTCACAAATTGCTCAGTGACGAATATTTAATTAGCCTATCGTAAAAGGAGGGACGTGTAACTTTTTAACTTTGACGTTTCAGCATGTTGCAATACAGTATACCTTCAGGTAACAATCTGAGATATTGTGCAACATATGTGTGTACGCTTGTATTATTATATCATTATCAATTAGACGTGTATACTTATCGATACATCGTTATACGTGGAAGCCGTTATCTTTTGCCGTAATACGTAATGCGCTAAAGATATATGTAGATATCCGTATTACGCTTTTATCACGAAGGCGCATTTCTCAGACGTTCGCGATCCCGTACAGTTTGTTTGAAGTATTCGCAAAAGAGTTTAAGAAAGACCGGAAGAACGTCATAGCTCGCGCATAGAGATTTATATGAGTCTAGACGCTTGTGTCTTACTGCTTGATTGGTTCCAGGATTATAAAGTTTGTCACGGACAGTTTACGAGGAAAACTTTTTTATATCAAAGCTGCGTTTATGTAAAGTGATAAAATAAATTTTAAAAAATACACATGAATTTTCTGCGATTTAGAGGAATGCAGGAATCGCTCGATTTTTTATAAACATGAAAAGCTAAATTTCTTACTTAAATTCCTCGTGAAATACAAGAAGAAGAAAATATATATAGCTTCCAGGAAACCAACCAAATATCTAATATAACAATATTGATGTATCGACATCAAAGTAGCATTTATTAAATTAAAGTACGTTTCGCACTGTGTTGATTTCATTTCGTACGTCACGATACGCCGAAATATGTGTAAAAATACAATCACGAAAGCTGTTATACATCCTCTACTTTCCGGAACAAGAATATACATTCTTCTTCTCGGTTCATAGATACGATCGAAAGAAAATCCAGGAACATGTTGAACTCCGTATGTCTTAAAAAAAACTGACTAATTACTTTCGCGGAAACGACGGTCGCCTTCGTCATGCCAGAAATGCGGCAGTCGTCTCTCCATATACGTTACAACGAACTCTCGGGTATTAAAAATAGAGCCTCGCAAGCACTCTCGCCCACTTGATGCGGAGTGACCGCGCGAAAGTGACAGTTTCGCAAGCGACAATGCCTCCCGTATTATGCGCTCGCCCGCTCGCTCCGTGCGACACACGCACGGCATTCGCGGTTTAACGCGCAAACAAACAACATGTCCTATAACTGGGTAAGCACGATCGATGTACCTAACGCCTCAGTGACGAAAAACATGAATGTCCCGCGAGAAGCGACTGGACTATCGATCGTTGCGGCCGATACATGTGGGCCGTCAGAAATAGCTCAGTTCCTCTTTCTAACGGATAGAAGAAGGTCACGGTAATGAACTATTTTACTTATTTTTACGCTCCTCGTCCTATCCGGTTATCACTAGAACCGCACTATCGCCGATGTATTTTTAATGCGAGAATCATTCGCGGTTAAGATACGAGAATTAACAGTGCAGCATCACAGTTTCACGTTTCACTAATCTATTATTTATTAGATTATTATTGGATGACAACATAAACAAATCATACGAATGAAACAATTATAGACCTTGATAATACTTTTTACCTCGCAGTTCTATATATGATATATATGTACGATAATTCTTGATCGATGTAATAATTGAGACTTATATAAACCTAAATTAAATTGATATCGGCAATGGATTTAGAAATAGTGACTAAACAATCGTTAAGTGTTCATGAGTCTCAATGCCGTATCTTATTGATAATGATGTTCTTGAAGCACAGGATATACATATAAGGCAGCGTCTTGAGAGATGAAACTCGTACGCGTAGTATATTCTCTTTAGGATAAATTTTCTGCTTTCGACATGTCATTCTCGGATATCCCGTTATATCGTAAAACGTAGACGTTTCAATTTTCCGATCCATTAGAAAAGTGTCTTTTCGTCTTTGACGCCGAGATCAGTTACATAAAAATCTTAAAACAGCACATTTGCAAGAAAATTCAGAAAGCTTCAGCATGTACGATTAATTTATCTTCGGCATCTTCAATGGGATAATGTATTTCTTTCAGCATAAGAGAGGAAGGAGGAAGATACGTCTTCTATTAATGATTAATTTTCTTAAAAATATCAGCTCTTGTCAAGCGGAAATTATGAAGAAGATTGAACATCGGCCAATCTTCACCGTCGCGTAATATAAGTCTTCCAATTTCTCTAATTTCTCCTTGAAATGTATCATTGATCTCAATAATCCTTCGTCGAGAGAGAGAGCGCCGAAAGCGTCCGTAAAGACGCGAATCTATTTCCTACATCCGATATTCCCTCCTTGAATATGGCATTCCCTCCTCGACGTCCGATTTCCGCTTTTGCATAATAAATTTCGCCAACAGAAAAGACACGCGATACTGCAAGCGTGATTGATGATTTACGAAACTACATTTTTATTTAATCTGTAATATGCCTCACCGCGTTCTCGATATAGATTTTTACTTGCAGCGTCTTTATTTTCTTTCAATACGCACGGATTACGTCGACAATTATTAGATGAGTGTCGATAAGGTAAGTACGAAAAGGACTTACGATCTATTTCTGGACGTTTTCCAACATTTCGACGTGTCTCTCCTCGTGCACCGTGGCATGCGAAAATTCGAGGATGCAGTAATTATTACATTCGCGACCTCCCTCTCTCAAGGAGGCCTTTTTTCGCGGACGTTACGCAATTATTGACAGAAATCATCTCCGGCGGCGCGGCGCGTTCCGCGCGACATGAGTTGCCGACGTTCAACAGCCCTCGAAAGTGACGAACGTTCAGTCTGAATAATGCCACGACTACGACAATTACAACGTTTATAAGACAATCACGACAAACTCATACGCACTCGCGTCTGCCTATTGTCACGAACGTTACATTTCCGTTCGTACTTTTTCTGCTGTCTTCGTACTGTAGACTACCGTCTTTTTCTTTTTTTACAAGCAAACGCGGGGAAATTCCAAATGAATTGCGTGCTTGCATAATTGAACATGCACACGCTATTTTGTTCTGTCAAACGCAAATACACGATTGCCACGATAGCTTTCGGTAGCCAATGTAGCGAATGCGATAAAATCGTTTGTTGCAAGGAGTAAATAATTGGTCTTCTGGTTTATTTGATTGAAAATTGTTCCTTGATAGCCACTGTGTACACTTGGCATGCAGAAAGAAGCTGATATAAAGCGTCGAGAAGCGGCGTGTCCGTACAATCTCTATTATTGTTCTACTAGCAGCTGCTCACGAGGCGGACACGTGCCGCGGGTATCGACTACTTATTGTGTACAATCACCGAACAAGTATCACGAGGTTCATAAATATGATCGGATTGCGATGTATCTGACGTATCCGATCACGCAATCTTGTCTCTCGATGTTTCGATCGGCAATATCACCGCGAATATCACATTGAATGCGCGAGAAGTTGTTTGATAAGCTCATTTTCATGAGCTTTAAATATAAATAACTAAATATAAAGCCGTGTACGTGTTTTTATCTCCTAATGACAGATTTTGCAGAAAAAATTAGTTCTGGAGAAGCTTTAACAATTTTTCCATCTTTTTTAATGCAAAAGAAGCAATCAGTTCGTTTGCAGCTGATAATGAAGAGAGAGAAAGAGAGAGAGAGAGAGAGAGAGAGAGAGAGAGAGAGAGAGATGCTTCTTTTATAAATCCTTTATATTACATTTTCCAATATTAATTTTAACTTCTATCAGCGTCTCGTGATACAAGAAAAAAATCCACATAAATGTGTCAGTTACCAATCGTAATCAACTGTATCGCCTTGATCGATAATCATATACTGCCATTATTCTTATTATAGAAGGAAAAAACTTGTATGCACTCGTCTATCTCACTACTTCATATACTGAAAATTATTATTGGACGTATTCATTATACATCGTTAACTGTAGTTAAGCTCCACGTGCAGCTAAGAAATTTTCGAAAATTTTCGAAAATTGTCTTTCGCGTATCGCAATAATTGCAGCTATTTCCAGCCTTGTTCTGATAAAAAACAAAATAACTGTCACGCAACTGCCAATCAAAATGAATTTTCCATTGTAAATTTTCCACAATGTCACAGCATGTGGAAGTTGTGCAACTAAAACTATTCCACTACGTTTAGAGAAAAATATATTTTAATATAGGATTTCATTCAACACGCAAGAATTTTTAATATTAATAATTTTTATATTGTCTGAAGTCTAAAACTATAAAGACTAAAATTATAAAGACAATGCAAACGTTAAGATATAAGACATAAGAAAAGATTTGTAGATATTTAAACTGGATACTTAAGTGTAAAGGAGGAAGTTACTCTTACAATTAGAATGAAATCAACTTCCTGCCGGTACGAAATACGCGTTGTAGCTCAACGAGAATTCGAGATCAAAACAGATCCTGACTATTTCAAGAACGTAGTTTGCGCGATCTCGTTAGCGGCTCGAGCAGATGGCTTCTTCTCGCGGCGGATTCGGAGTAACAACACCATCATAAATTAATCGCGGACCATCGCGAGACTGACACGCAGTCTCGGTGCAACAACCACCAGTCGGGAGATAAGGGCTATCACGTGTATGTACGCCAGTACATCCAGAAATTATGACGCGTACAATAATGACGACGATGATGCTGATCCTTGAGAGAGAAAGCGGCCAGAAGATAATGGATGATTCGACATGAACTACCTCGTTCACGAAAATACGTAAATGAGACAAGCATGTTGTTCAATTTCTAATTTTTGTGTATGATGTTACAGAATTATTAACTCATGAATAATTATATAATAATTGTAATCCAAAATAATATTGGTAGCAGTCAGCGTAATTTCAACATGATGATCAACATGGCACGTTCTCGCGACAGTCCAATATCCATGTTCAATCTACTGAACGTAGTAAAAAATACATCATTGTGTATCACACTGATTAAATTAGTAGAAACACGCAATATCTCCAGATTAATTTTTATCCGTTTTTCCGTTCATCATTACTCAATTTTGTCGATGTGTTCTGTCGATTCGATCGATGAATCATAAGATGATTAAATATCACGCTTTATATAAATGTATTTCCCGCAAAATCAGCCAATCAATCATTAACAACTATTAGCTATTTACAAATGTGAATGATATTATTGCATTATTAAATGTGTATTATTAATCGAAGCTTCGCGGAACACGGATTACTCCTGCAACTGGCGACATCGAAATATCCTTCCACGCGCGCGTGCATGGACAATGGTTACATCGGCATTAACTATAGACGCTCTCCACGTGTATCTTTCACGTGCCATTATATTCTGAATTGGAACGCAGTTCCCATTAAATGGCAAACCGTATTGTACGTGAATAAAGGGCGGTTGAAAATAACTCTTGTCATCGAAATAATGGCAATACGTTGAAGCCAATTAATTGTATATTTCGCTGTTTTCCGTAAATCCTTCCTACGATTTGCTGAACTGCTAAGTGGCATTCCGTTCAGTAATGATATTTAAATGATTTTTAATGATAAATGCATTACACGCCAAATTGCTCAATAAAATTAAGGTGAAAGAAGATATTTTACATAATCGATATTTTCGGATTTGTGTAGAAACCAGAGACACGAGGAAATAGTCCAAATTTAATTTTTCCCATTTACTAAAATGCGAACGAGCAACAAAGAAAACAAATAAATACAGTTCACAATGTTTGTAAAATTTATAATGTTCTAGAAAGCATCGCGTGCCTCCGCGAATAGTGTAATCGATCGCGCGTCGAAAGTTGATTAAAAACTGACACTGCGGAAAACAAATTTTCACGTTTTACATGGAAATACGCAAGAGACATTTTATTGAAAAAAAAAGAGTATTGAGTGATTTTTCCCATTGATGTCTAAAACAATTCGCGCATCGTCACGCAATCCTATTGCAATAAACGTAATTCGTTGGATTGCGTTTATGAATATGCTCCAGATTTATACCGAGTGCAACGACAAAATCAGCGTGGAACAGATCAATTTTTGAAATTCGATAACAAGCGTGTATAACTGTTGATGCGTGTAATAAAATCGAACAGTTTCTTATAATCTCGTCGATTTAGGCACGTGCACATAAACATGACAATAAAAAAAAAGAAAAAGCATGTACACGTAAAAAAAACTGATCCTCTCCATCAGAGCGTACAATATTACTTTAATAACGCAATTTAATGCCGTTCGATATTTTAGCGACGATTTTATCGATTGGAAAGAGGCAGTTGTAAAATAGACGAAAATAATATTACGGGTAAGTAAGAGATCCTTAAAAATTGAAGATTTCGAATTATTGTGTAAGAAAGAGAAAAAGACAGATGGAGGCAGACAATGATAAAAATAATATTGTGGAAAAATAAACGAAGCAAACAATGATAAAAATAACAAGCAATTCTCGTACAAATGAAGATGGAATTCGTTACTCGGGAAGAATGGGTCGATCGATTTTCCTATTTACGTACTGCTCGCCATGTTTTCTTCGTCTATGTGTATGCCCGCACACATTGTCGTAACTGTTTACGAGGAACGATTAATAATCATCTGCTGTATCTGCGTTGCGGGAACATCTCTCAAAAGACCCTCTTTTATCACTAGCGCAAGTAATAAAATTAATCAACGAAGTGTAAGTACAAGCCATTGATTAGTTTTATCTACATGAGATTAAGAATAAGTCGCTTTCGTAATTTTCCGTTACCTTCTCTCTGATTTTTTACAATGTATATGCCGCATAAGCCAATTTTATTATACATGCATTTTATGCTACATATTTTATTTACAATATTTTCGTTTACGATAAGATGTTACGTATTCAGTACATTGCTGTTATAAGAATATATATTTTCTTTATTTAGAAATAAAAATATTTATTAAAATCTGAATACACAGAGAATTTATATTTATTTAAAGAGATATAAAAACAGAAATAATAAGAATAATGTTGAGGACAAAGTCAGACTTTGAATCATAAAAAGCTTTGATTTTTTTATAGCACAAAAAGAGCACATTTACTATTCCATCTTACGCTGTATTTGCATATTTGTACGTTCTTGCGCACCTGACATCGCTTAACGCTACTTTACGGACAATAATTAATTCATCCATGACATGATGAAGTCATGAATCTTACAGCGGAGACAAACAGTCTACGAACGCGAGACGAGAAGCAGCATGATCATATTGTCTTACATTAATTAGTATTATTCAATAAAAATGAAGTGTATTTTCATATAATGCGTTTTTTCTACTTTTATATAATTTAGCGAAAGGAAGATATAAGAAAAAAACAGTTATTATAGTCACAAAAATTTGTCACAATTATAATAGCTAGTCAAATAAATAAGCAATTAAAATGCGAAGGAGAAACATCTGCAAGAGTGTAATTATTATACGGGACGACATAACTCATTATGAGCATTTTAATTTTTACACTTGGTATACAAAAACATTATAGCTGCAAGACAAATAACATGATATACATATTTAAATTACACGTTGATTAATTAGCATTATTTGATAATTTCTATCCGCTAATGCAATCGATAATGCATCTCGCAGATGATATTTAATACGATGATAAAACGCTCAGGGATGCGAATGTGTCGTGAGCTTACGATATCGAAGCCGCATACATCCTCGCACGGTTCAAGCGTACATTTGACCCATGCGTTCGCACGGAAAACGCAGATGACAGCAATAAATCGATGTACCATGAAGATAATCACGGTGATCAATTTCCGGAATGAGCGTACCACGCTCGTATCTGCAAACGAAAGCTTCTCCGACCCGAGTACGTCAAGTAACATTTACGTCATTTACCGCGTATTTGCTGTGCTCCCGTTATCTCTAGTCTGTAAAAGTCTTTTATGATAATGATGTCTATAGAAGCCGATAGCTCCGGTTATCTAAAATAATTTCAACACGCTCTCGCGCATGGGATTGAGAATCCGTACGAGATTCGCTACGAAAATAACGGACAGTAATGTTTTTAGGGATGACAATTAAAATTTAATAAATAATAATTGTATTGATAATAAGATTGATAATAAAAATTGAATTCAGGAAAGATATCGATGATAAAGATGCGAGGCGAGTTTTTCTTTCTGAAGGATTAGGCTAGAAGAGGTTTAGCCCGAATTTATCACTATCATTCAACTGCTCTTTTTACGCTCTTGCGAATTACCACGCAGTCACCTAACGAATGGTTAGCATCAATTTCAAATCATCAATACACGAGCGGTAACATCCGGCCTTTTGCACGCGCGACAGGGAAAATAATTTCTTGCTTCAGGGAAGCGAGCGCAGTTTATCGCGGTTTATTTTCCACGAACTTTTCTACGCACCTGTCAGACATACTTCTTCGATCGAAAGCGGACGCCACTTGTTCGACTAATGGCTCATCAAAACGACGCAATACGAGACGGCTCACATTCCTGTACCGAAATACCAAAGCCAAACAGAGCAAAAGGCGAAATCTAGATGTACACGTGCTAACGTAAACATCTTTATCGACGTTTAAACAAATTACACCGAACGCGTTTCGCAAGTCGTAAATCAAGTCCTGAAACCTCCGTGCTCTCGCATTAACGATCGCGGCAAGCGAAATATTTTTCACGGACGAAGAAAGATACGCAAATTCGCGATAAGATTGCGCACCCTTCATTCAATTCGTAAGTTGAGCGGTCGACCTACTTAGCAACTTTTTATGATTCCTTTTTATAGATGGAAATGTCATTGTTTTTACGGTACTGATTCTTGATAATTATTGTCACCAACAATGAGATATTCGCGGTTTGTTATTCGTGATAATTAATAAACCCGATACTTTTGATGACTTGTCAACGCGAATCATTTCGTTTTATCAATATTATTAAACAGAACAGTTCGCGGGGAAAAACGTCGCGTTACAGTCGCTGTAATACGATACATTTTTCGATAAAAATATCGAATGATAAACTATGAAAAAAGGCAACTTCATAATTGTATATATGTCAAATGCAGTCATATAACAGAAACTAATAAACCAATAAAAGATATTCATCACATAAAACTATCTAAAGAAAATTTGTAAATTAGTAAAATACAAAGTATATTTGTGTTATACTATTATAATTTACGTTCAAATATTTAGATTTTTGATGTATGTACTATACCTTTTAGTAAGAAAGAATAGTTCATTAACAATTTCATTATCTTGAATAGGGATTAACAAATTAAAGGCATTCTAGTGCACCCAAATTCATATCACTTATTTAAACAATGATATCACGATCTGCGCAGCGCAATAAGCAGTAAAATGCGATTCGCTTTTAAAGTGCAACTAGATACGTTTTATTATGCCGTTTCTTACATGCCACGTCAATTCATACTTCCCGCTTTCTCCTAATTTACATCCGACATATGTAAATACAAGATGAACAAGAATGGACAGTACTCGCGAAGATATGTAAGGATGTTTTTCTGATCGCGCGATCGGTGCGATTTTCTGCGTATTACATAACTAATCGTTCCACACACACGACCAAAATTCAATACATTTGACGGGCAATATCAACATTTGCAACAAAGCCTCTTATGATACGTTAACATAAGATATTATTGTCATAAGACTTGTTACACGCTCCGTTTTGCATACGATGATGTCAGGAGCGGTATTTTTTTTAATACCAGTATATTCATAGGGACCGTTTATCGATATGACTAAGGTGTGCACGCGTTTACGCTGCCCGTAATACATACTGCACACGAGCGGAATGCATCGACGATGATCAGCTAATACAACAGCCGCGACGATCGCTCGTAATAATAAAAGCAGCTGACATTTGCATAAGAGCGAGGCATTGGTATGTGCAATATGCATCTGTGGCGTTTTTTTGATCAGCTCCTCAGCCGTATTCGTAATCGAATCGTAATCGAATGCAATCAGAGCCAATTGCATCCCACGCTCACGGCGGTTTTCATGCCCAAAGCGGTTTTCACGTTCGAATTGCTTCCATCTGCTGTACAAATATGTGGAACATTATACGAAACTATTTTTCAGTCACGAATCCATTTGGACGGGATCTGTTTCGTAAATATTTTTCTTTGATGAAAGCAATTATCGGCGAGATATCGCCAATTATGGAAAATTTATGGAAGCGTAAATAATTAATAATGAAAAGCTCTTCGCGAATAAATTTTTGGTGTGAATAAATCTTCAATTTATAGAATAAATTATATTTTAACGGAGCGTTAAAGGCGCAGCCATCGAAAATATCTCGCGTTAAAAAAAAACAAGTTTCACACCGAAGAAATAAGTTCATATATAGAGCGCTACGGCGGTCGGCGCCAGGCGCCAAGTTTCTTGGCGAGACACCAATATTATGGATTTCGGCATATACATACCCCGAAATGTTTCTCAATCTTCCCTTTTGAGCTGATCAACGAATAGATCGATTTAATTGACTGTTGTTCAGCTTGTTTTTGGAAATTACCAGAAACGTCTCTGCAAAGCTCTCTACAAAACTCGAAATAATCGAAAACGACATGCATAAACAAGTCTTTCACCAGAACAGATTTATGAAAACATAATTCTGAAAATGAAACGAACGCGGAAGATTGATGAAGAATTATTTTATATTTTAATACATGCCTCTTTCTGCAATCTTTTATCTTTTATCTATTCCGCGCTAATTTTCATAAAAAATATTTATGAAAATAGAGAAGCGAACTTGTTCTTTCGAGCTTATTGAATAAACGGAAGATAGCGAAGATGTCGATAAGAAAAACGAATTGATTCGATCGATCCTAACTTCCGAGTTAGAAAATTTGAAAGAAGAAGAGTCGCTGAAAATTAAATTTGTGACTCTTGCCGTGTGCAATTTTCGAAGAGGATTTTCGAAAAGTTGAGTTAAGGAGGAACTGCTAAACTGAAGTTCTTGATTAAAATTATATCTAGCCAAATTCGAAGTATATTTTATATATGAAGTGAGTTGAATGAGTAGTATGAAAAGTATGAATGTATGTTGCGAGTGGATTGCGCTGCGATTCTTAAAGTCAATAGTTTTCTACGCAATCTTGGAGACTTCTAATTAGATAATTTAGATAAATCACGTTTTATATAGAAAGCAAAAAAAAGCATTCAGACAAAAATATTCAAAACGCGGACGACATAGAAATTTCTGAGACAAACTTTCTTTATCTTTGTACCATTCACAATCGTTTTTACAACATTACTAAGAAGTGATAAAGTAACGTAATGTACCACGTGGAAAGAAATGTTATTGCCTAATAGAGCTGTCCTTCGCATTTTTTTATCTGTCATTTAACAAGTAAAGATGAAAAATTACACAATGTAGTATAATAACGCGACAAGGCGAATGATAAGCGAGTCAGAAACGATTAGTATTCAACGTTGCGCATGTCGACAATTATTTTTGACATTTCTTGACTTTCAAATAAAAATAATAATGAAATTTCAATAAAATTTATTTACACTCATAATACACATTGCGTTATTTTGTGAGAAAATCATCGGAGAAATTATATCCGCCTAAAACAGGACATTGAAAATGTAAAAAAAGCGCAAAATATATTTTCCATTTTAATAGTGTTTTTACACAAAATCTGTTAATATTGCTTATGTGAAATTTCTGATTTGCGTTATTTTCGTGATAAAATCACCAAAAAAATATATACGCGAACACGAAGGAAAGTTTCGTCTTTTTCCTTATTGATACTCGGAAGTAATCCATTAGAAATTTTTCATAAAATCGCTATATCACGATGATTATAAATGTTTAATAAGCAAAACTAGAAGTTTTAACTAAAAAGAGATAGACTAAAGCATGCGTGCCTCTATAAAAAGTATAGGTTTAACAAGAAATTTAAAAATCTTGAATTTGCTTTAACCCATCGCGCATCATAATCTGAACAATTAATTTTCAATCTTTTACCGTAAATTTTGTGAAACTGCCTTACACACAGAAAAAAAATGATGTTGTAACAACAGCATTAAGTCTAATTGAAAATAATCTTGTTAATTCAATAACAATTTTAATCAAATAAAATCATACGTATTTGTTTCATTAACCCTCCGACTGAATACGTTTTTTCGACACCTTTCCACTGAATACGTGGACTTTATGCGTCCGACGCTATTTTCCTCACTTTAGAGTAATTTAAAATATTTAAAAAAATTCGTGGAACATCTGAATACCTGTCTCTTATACACATCTAGATGTGTATAAGAGACAGGAATACGTTTTTTCGACACCTTTCCACTGAATACGTGGACTTTATGCGTCCGACGCTATTTTCCTCACTTTAGAGTAATTTAAAATATTTAAAAAAATTCGTGGAACATCTGTTTACATGATTTTATAGTCATTTTGATCCAAATTATTAATTAAATATTTTATTTTTAATGAATTCTGAACACTAACGAAGGAAAGACTCGGACACCAACGACCCACGTATTCAGGCGAAGGGTTAATAATGTTATTAAATTAACAAAATTATTTCCAATTAGACTTAATGCTGTTGATACAACATTTTTTCCGTGCAGGAATTGAAATTTTGTTTGCAGAAAACTATTGCAAAATCGTATTTCAAAAAGCATATAATTTTGCATGAAATGCACGATTGCATTACGGAAACAAAAGTACGTCACGTACACATACGCAAGCGATAGGCTAGTAATTGCTTTGCATTATAATTATCGGCATTATAAATACGCCGAGTAAGCGACATAGGTACCAATAGTGCAGTACATTGCGGTCCTGTTCACATTGTCAATAACATCCGTTAGAACCATGGGGCTTAAGACTTTACTGCTGATCTTGGCAGTTGCCGTGGTCTGTGTCCACGGTGAAGAAGGTAAGTTCGAGAAAAAAAAAAATAATTATCATGTGTAACACTGATCGAGAATTTTCTCCCATAATTTATATGTACTATGCAAATTCATCCGATCAAAACATAAAATATTATTATATATAACATAATAATAATATAGTTATACTGATGTGAGACATTATTATGACGTGTACGAGGGTAGTTTGATAAGTTTGATAAAAAAGCAAGTAAAACACTTTTTTTAAATTAATTTTATTTTTCAACATAGTCTCCTTTGAGAGCTACACACTTGGTCCAGCGATTGTCCAATTTTTTCATCCCGTCCGAAATATAGGTTTTGTCACTCTGCAAAACAGTCGTTGACGGTGGCGATGGCATCCTGATTTGACGAAAATTTCTTCCCACCGAGCTAAATTTTTAATTTCGGGAACAGGAAGAAGTCTTGGCCCCGTGTGACTTCTTCCTGTTCCCGAAATTAAAAATTTAGCTCGGTGGGAAGAAATTTTCGTCAAATCAGGATGCCATCGCTGCCGTCAACGACTGTTTTACAGTTTGATAAAACCTATTTTTCGGACCGGATGAAAAAATTGGAAAATCGCTGGACCAAGTGTGTAGCCCTCAAAGAAGACTATGTTGAAAAATAAAATTGATTTTTTCAAAAAAAAATGTGTTTTACTTGTTTTTTCACCAAACTTATCAAACTACTCTCGTATCTTACCATATATTTCATTGCGAATAAAGATTATGTAAATTGTTTTACTTTGTGTCTTGTTTAGATTATGTTGTATGAAATTGCATTCAAAAAATTAGAAAAGTAAAAACACATTTCCATCAAGTATTGTATGATATAATATCTTGCGTTAAAACTTATTCTTTCTCGTTTCAATGAAAAAAAATTTTCAATAAAAGAAGATTTTAATGAAACGGATTTCAGAAAACTATAGAAAACTATACATACGTCTATAGAAAACTTTACATTTGTTCCGAGTGAGAATTCCACATTCAGTATACTAGATTATTATCCGTGATAATAACCGCGATCATGTACGATTAATGTGGTTTCGATATTTTTTCAGCGCTGGAAAGAACGTGCCCGACGATGAATTTGATAGGGCAAATAGAGGAAAAAATGATGTGTTCCTTTACAAGCATGGTAAAATCTATAATGGAATCGAAGTGTATGTATGTTACTAACATGCTATCTTACATGACATCCATGTCCCTCTGCAATGGAGACTCGAAAGTAATGGAAAGTCTCAAGAGTTATGTCTGCTGCATAAAGAAACATGCATGGAGTATGATGGAGTGTGTTGTCAAATTATCAGTGAGAATGATGAGTTTGGGAGTGAATATGTGTAAGAATCATTGTAGTAGTAAAGTACTTGGACACCTAGGTACTATGGTACAAGGTCACAATTGCCCTATATGTAGTCTACTTGGCAAGCTTTTAACCAGTCACAGTGTAGGCTGTGCAGGCGGTACAGGCGGTGGTACAGTCGGTGGTGCAGGCGGTTCAGGCTGTACAGGCGGTACAGGCGGTGGTATAGTCCACGGCGGTACAGGCTGTACAGGCGGTGGTTTTCTCAATCATTTTGGTATCGGATATTAATAGGCGGTATGATGCAGGGCTAGATCACTCTTATCGGTCTTTTGCTGACCGTGTTTGCAGCGCTGTCTATCTTTTACCACAGGGGAGACCGATGAACTAAAAATGTAAATATGTACATATATGTACATATTACTATATGTTAATATAGTGTATATATATATATATATATATGCATATATGCAAGTGTGTGTGTATTTTGAATCGGACGAGTCAGGCGCTATATTGGTTTTTAGTTTCTTGTAGGCCCTGTGGTAAAGTAGGCGGCACTGCGAATATGAGAAATACAAACTACACTGAATTAATCAGCCCTGGTATGATGTAAGTCTAAGCCCTAAAATTATTCGAACTCGGCGAAACATAAAATGGCAAAGATTCTCTAAATGCGACGCGTACGTAAGTGCTAATAACAACAAAATTCATTATGTCGACGAATGAATATGTTTTCTATTATGCACTTTGATGTATTCGTTTTAAGTTAATTTAACATGAAAATTTATCTAAATCGATTATAAATTTATTATAAATTGTAACAAAAATATATAATTTGTGAAATATAAATATATATATGTATGAACAATATGCAAAATATACACATAGCAAAATGTATTTCTTGGAGTATTGTATTTTAAATAATGCGGATGTGACGAATGTATATAATTCAAAGAGATTATACATTCGTTATACATATCACAAGCGATTATAAATATTATTATAAGTAGAATAACGATAAATTATTTGGAATCAATTATACGAGATCTCGGTAGTAGTGGCAGAAATTTTTGGTCAGACAGTCGTCTGACTGTGTTCAGGTAGATACATTTCTATGGTCAGACACAAGGGATAAGCAATCTAGGTAAATTATATTCGACAGCAACTGGCTAAATTGATTAATTAAAAATCTTCTTACTATGTTAGCGACCATGGGTTTTGATTTATTTAACGAGTAGAATTTTAATAATTTTTTATGCTAACAAGCATCTATAAGATCTTCCCTTCCCCGAAAACTGTAAAGAAATTATTGCGAAAAATATTACCTCAGCCAACTGGCTACGACACCCTCACGGATTGTAGGGAGGTCCAGGTTCAAATCTTGGCTGAGGTAATATTTTTCGCAATAATTTCTTTACAGTTTTCGGGGAAGGGAAGAGCTTATAGATGCTTGTTAGCATAAAAAATTATTAAAATTCTACTCGTTAAATGAACCAAAACCCATGGTCTATGGCTAACGTAGTAAGCAGATTTTTAATTAATCAATTTAGCCAGTTGTTGTCGAATATAATTTACCTAGATTGGTTATTTATTTACTGGCGTGAGAGAAGACGTTATCTGTAACAAGGGATAAGCTTCTGCGGTGAGATAGCAAAAGTTCCTTTCCTTATCGAAGGATTTACAAATATGACGCAAAATAAGGTTACATGAACGTAATTACGTCATATGAATGTATTATTCAGCAGAAGTATCATTCAAGAAAGTCAAATTTAGCTCAGTACATTAGATGATCGTTCAAATATCGCTCATTACCATTGAAAATTACTAGTTTTTTCTACCATAGGACGCGCATTTCATCTAATTACGTTCGCATTTTATCCAACATTCATTCGCTATTACAGATCATAATTGAACCATTTGATAAAAGTGCTCCAATTAGCTACGTTTATTGCATCATCTACTCGTTATTTTACATTGTACGTTATCATTTGCTTTTTAATGATCGTGAACGTATACGAACGCACTTGCGTTTTTATTTGTACAAATGTATATTTACTCAAGCGAAATAACGTAATTTCTTGATTCTCTCTCATCCCGATTCACACTACATCATCTACAATTTATTCATCATCATAGTTTGCAGCTGTCGTTACAATCTATCCAGAAGTAGCATTTGGCAAGTTGATAGTTACAACGAAAACGCGCACAATCGTATGCATATGACACAAACAATACGCGATTGTTTCCTAGGTAAAGTAAAGTAGATGTCGTAAATGCAATAATATCAAAATACATATACGTACAGAAACGAGAGCTACGTGTCTATTGGCATGATATCGACTTAGCGGAAACGTCAGTCAGACCGAAACACATCGCAGCGATAATGTCTCAATCCCGTGTTTGCGAGAAACTGCATCCCTAACGCGTTTGAAGAGCCTAGTTCGATTTTACACGCATGTTACGAGATTGGTATCAGATTACAGAATTAATACAGCAACTCTTTAAATTCCACGTTATTGAACAATCAAGCTTCGCAGGCTAAAAGAATATCTTCGGTTGGACTGTCAACAAGCGCATCCCAAGACTATCACGGACGCGAAGAGCAAGGCTGAGAAAAATTGATAGGCTCAATTAGGGTATCTACCGATCGGGAATATCGTCACGCGAGTGGATCATTAAGATCCCGACAGATCATCGCGCAGCATCGCCGCGCCTTGCGAAAATATTTTCGTGGGATCGGCAATTTATTTACGTCGGACAATCACGCGCGGCACGCATGATACACGACGCTCAGCGATACGGCGCACGGAGGTCCCTTGAACCTGCGGGGAAAAGGTTAAACGGCCGGGCGCGATAGCGTCTCGATTATTGGATCCTCCTCTCGGAGTGATCGACGCTGTTAACGCCGCGTTTTCTTTGGACCCGCATCCGTGATCGCGGTCCGCAAAACGGCCCGCGAATCCGTCGTCCGCATGTTAACAATCGGAATAGCGCGTAGCGCGTGATTGCCGAGCAATTCATTGTTACATTTTCCTATTTGCAATCCCGCCATTTAACTTGCGCGGTGTTTGTCGCCGCAACGAAAGTATTTCCGAAACTTTCAATTTTCGATGTTTCAAGCGTTTCCGCGGCGAATATATACATGTATAGTACAGTATTGTGCTAATAATCTGACTATGCACAATTCCGCTTAGGCCTCGACTTAAACAAGTCAATACTAGTTCTTTCCAGCGTGGAACTCTTCGCACGCCGCGTCCAAGCGATAAACGACGAAAATAAAACGAGCGAGGCAGACTTTTTACGCAATGGACCATGGACGGCGATAATTGGTTCGAATCGTTGTGAAAAGTTTCACGGGCGGGATTGAGTGCGAATAGCGCGAGTAAATGTTTGGCACGATCATTTCGAAAATGAGAAAGGTAGATTAATACTGGGTTACAGACGGGCGATGACGATGGAAAATTTCCCAGTTTGCTTTACCGTTCATATAGCAAGGCATTCGTGGCGGTCATGGCATAGCGGCATTTTAATAACGGAGGTACCGTGATAATGTATTAAAGATAGTTCCGTCGCAGCAAATTCATTGTAGAGTTATAAAATAAAATAGTAAAAGTAAATTCTTTTAAGCTTAAATATAATAACTTGTAAAATCGGAAGCTATACATTCTTTTAACATACTAAATAAATTATTAAATAAAAAGTAAAATTATTAAATTATTAAATAACAAGTGAGGTATGCGGATAGGTAAATAAATAAAAATCAATGATTAGAAATAAATGCTTGAAGATTTTTGACTTTTATTATATCAAGAGATCAACGGAGGACATCTTATAATATTTATAACTTTTGTAAAGTATAGTAAATTCAACGTTTTGAACTTACATATGTTCATTGAACCACGTTCAATTATATACATTCCATGTTGATTCCTTTATTAGCATATATTTGTTACGACATGTTATCATATGATAACCACATGTATAACCGATCGGCTTATTCGCACCGAGTCTAACGATGAGATTACAAGTCCTCGTTGTCGATGCAGGTCAATTAATTGAAAGTATCGATTTTCTTTGAGGAACAACGATGCTCGCAAGGGCACCCTTTCCAAGGGAATTAGCTCTTGGTAAATCGACTTTTTTTTCTCGTGAAATCTTACTGCGTCCGATGAGTTCGATCAGAGTCGCGTGAAAAATGTACATTTGCATACAATATTGCCATAATTATCTTCTCTTTTTTCGAAAGAAGGCCAGCAATTTCGGAATCTTCGGATTAAGCATGGGATAAAACTTATTTTTATGTGTTGACCTTTCCGCGCGATTACCATCAAACTGGAGTAAACTTTACGAGCGCCATTCTAAAGGGTACGTCGTTACGATCATACGCGTCGCGGTAAATGCAAATCACGGAAATTTCACAGAGTCGCTGAGCTTCGAGCATGGTGAAATAGTATATGAAAATGCAGATACGCGGAATCCCCGCGAAATCACTATTTTCTGGTTGGTCGGCGGGTACTTCCTCGCGGATTTCGGAGCTGCATGTGTGCCAAGTGTGAAAACAAACCGTAAACGTATTCCACGCCAGACGCATAAATAAGTCGACATAAATCTGCCGAAGAGAATGTATTTCAGCACGGTGCATGAGTGCTGCTTTGAAACTCTTAAGTAAATCGTTGCTCCGATCGATTTACTTAAGAGTTTCAAAGCAGCACAATTCTCGCAAGCGGTATCGATTGGGAAATCCCGTCTAACGAAATTGCACGAGTTTCGGAGATTTTATTTTCATAAGTATAATATTGAACGAACTTGGAGGAGGGGTAAACAAAGGATGCGGGAAAGATTCTACTTTTCATCGTCGCGTCATATTCACGATATTAAGAATGACAAGATAATAAAATTTTCAAGTATGGATTTTTCATCATTACGCCATGATATTAATAACAATAAGGGATGTCGTTTGATTTTTAAAATATAGTTACAATATTCGTGCCAGGATTACGCACAATGGAATGAATTCCGGCTGGAGTGATCCTATCCAGCGCCAGCCTCACGGAATCGATGGATTTACACACGAGCGCTTTGCGCGGCGCCACTCCCGTCGATCCGGACGAGAAATCGGCCTCCATGTGTAATCAAAGCGCAGCCTCAATGATTCGGTCACGTGCGCCACGCTTTCCGATATAAACGAAATCCCGGACGCTTTAATTTATCGCGTCCGCTTTCATGATGAAACAGACGATTTTGGACGAAATTCTAATAAATACGAAAAATTCCGCCCCGGGTAACAATCCCGTCCGTTATTAGTGATTCACAGGTCCTTGCCTTTAATCGGAAAAAAAGAATAAGAACAACGATTCCTCTACGTCACGTAGCCGGGTCAAGGTATAGTGCGTTTGTGAGACGAGAAACGTGACCTAGCGGATTTAATGAAACAAATGGAAAATATGAAAGAAAACATATATAAGAAGAGATAGGATATTATTCGCCAGTAAATATCAAACCACAGAAGAGATTTTTGTTTCGACTCAACTGGCCATATATGGTACAAGAAGCTCAAAAATAAATGTGTCAATTTGAAAAAGAAACTCAAGTTATTTCCCGATCAAAATAAAAAAATTATGAATTATTATTCGTTTAGGAATATAATTTTTCACATTTTGAAATATAATGAGTTTTTCAGAATATCAGAAAAATCTATAAAAGTAAAACTATTACAAGTAAAAAATAAATAGCACAGCTAAAAGTAGATAGTAAGCTAAAAGCTTACTTTTAGTTAACTAAAAATAGCTAAAGGTAATATTTTTTACATGAAAGATTAATTATTCCTTCATGTCAACAGTAGCATTCAGCCATTTTCTATTGAATTATTCCTATTAATTTTTTATTTCAATTTACATAATAATTTTAAACTTTTGTCTAAACTTACTTTTCTGCAAATGTTGTACAGCATTTTCGAGTCTAGCATATTTTCATTATGAATGTTACATGTAATAACTGCGAAACCGTGATTAGACGATATGATATACTTCATAAAAGCAAATTGTAAATGAATCTCGTTAAAATCGAATGTCAAAAAACCGAGACATGTTACGGAAATTTACAATATTCACAATATTCCTATATGTTTTTAAAAATCATCAACTGATAAGTTGTTAGAATGAGTCACAATAATGAGTGGAATAATTATATATTATATATTACGATACTATCGTTTAAAATACTGTCGTTTAAATTAGAATTGACAAGATTAATGAAAATATCGCTGTAAATAAGTTAAACGTGCTAAGGACTCTATTACGTTAGAACTGAAGCTTTCTATCTCATATGCAAATGACATTTTGTTAAAACTAATTATTCAAAATACTTTTTTAATAATTGTTCTTATGTAATTTACTAAATAAATATAACATAATTTTTTCGTAAGGATGAAATAATAAAGATATAAAGTTATAGATACGAGGCTCAATAAATAAATCAGTGCCATAGTTTAATTTTTCCAACAAAAGTTGAAAGCAGCATGATGAATTGACACAATTTTCAGCCATGGAAGCAATTCAACGCCGCACAATGGGCGAAATTTGAAAAAAAAGGGGAATAAATTAGTAGTATTAAAAAAAACAATGAAATATGTATAACTGATAAAATGTATAATAATAAAAATAATTGATTAATGAATTTTTTGAGGTCATAACATTTAAATTAATACGAAATTTATTTACGCGACAATAATACATAAATATCAAAGATTTTATGATTTTAGCCAAAAGCACTTATTTCCCCTTTTTTTAAATTTTGCTCACTGTGCGCCGTGAGGAAACAAAGAAAAAAATCTCGTTAAAAAACAATTTTTAAAATCATTCTCTTCGTTATTACTTGTCAATAGCATGTCAAAGTTTCTGCCAAAAACATTTTAATTCAACGTATATTAAAAATTGTTTCTCTTGTTAAAATAATGACGTATACAATTAGTAATTGACATAAAAGAAGACATTTGTCTTTTTTAGTTTAGTTAATTTTTAAACATTTATTTTTTGAAAGAACAATTTATTTCAATTCTGAATAATAAGTTATAAAGAACTGCTAGCTTTCTTTATCTCACTCCGGAAAGGATTGCCTTAATTTATCAGCGTCTGGACTTTCCTTTTCGCTAAACTGATATACATGTCATTTTGCTTTCAGAGCACATTTACGTAGACGTCACTTCGACAAACAAGGAGCATCAGGTTCTTATATGAGTCATATGTGCTCAGAACAAATGGATGACGTTTCTTTTGTGAGCGAGAAGTATAGAGCTGACGTAATATCAAGACATCATGCACGTTAGTTTTGGACTATGGACGTAATAGTCAGGATCCATATAGCGACTGAAAAGGTACGCATTTCGCCGTACCGCTTGGAAATGAATAATTCATAAGATGAGAATAAACATGAGATATTTGGGTCGCGATACAGGAGAAGAAAGGCCGCGATAATGAGCGAAACATGGAAAGGAGAAGGTGCACTTTGTAGTATTTTATATTTCCATGCATATAAAAAGCGAGCTTTTAATTACATTTACTAAAAAAATTACTAAAGAATATGCTTTTATACAAGCGATTCTAATAAATTATCTGAAAAAATAATAATAAAGGATGCTTGGTAATAATAGGGATGAACGATATATACAGGGTGGTTCCGGACATTTGTGACAAACTTAAAGGGGTGATCTCGGTAAATTGAACAATTTTTGTTAAGTAATCCGTGTCCGGCGACGCCTCCTTAAGGCGCTAAGCGTCGTTTTTAGCCTTGTTGAACGCTGTTTGATTTCTGTATGGTTAGATTAGAATAAAAAAATTATACGTTTTTAAATTTTATTTTGTATATTTTATAACAACAAATGTTCAAAATTGCGACCTGCAACCTCAATACAAGCACTGCATCTACGGTGCATTAACTGATGCACCCTCTGGAAAATTTCAGGAGTATTGCGAATCACATCACATTCGTTCGTTATCCTGCGGATGAGCTCATTTTAAGTATCGACAGAGGTCGTGTACATCAAACTTTTGACATGCCCCCATAAGAAAAAATCAAGGCACGTCAAGTCAAGAAATACACAACCGTCAACAATGTTCAAGAGAGCCCAGCGCCTTAAGGAGGCGTCGCCGGACACGGGTTACTTAACAAAAATTGTTCAATTTACCGAGATCTAGCACCCCTTTAAGTTTGTCAAAAATGTCCGGAACCACCCTGTATAGAGACGAAACAGAAAAATCATAATTATTTTCCGTAAATACATAGAAAAATGCGCCATTATTTTATATTATTTTGCTAAAAAGGGTAATCATTTATAATATTCATATATCGTTAATGATTTTTGGTTTGGTTCTTGATTCTAACTTAACCCTAGCACACCACACCTATTTTTGTGTGCCTTAGGCCGCCACACATGGTCTGTCGGACCAACGATTTTTATTGCTCTATAACTTTTCAAAAAATGCGTCTATTGAGGTTTAATTATAGTGAAATCGAAACGCCAGACTCCGACTAACATGAAGAAGCAATCGTCAAACCCAAAAAGTTATTTGTTCAAAAGTTATAACATTTATAAACAAACGTGTCAGTCCACCAAAACTGTCGGTCCACCAGACCGCGGTATGGTTTGCTAGGATTAAAAGTACCACAAGTAGTTTTCAATGAGTTTAGAGAGCCTACGAAGCTCGCTGCATATTAACACTTTATCGGGTAAATAGCGGGAACTGCAAACAGCGACAGAAAATTCGCTAATTTCACGACGGCGATTAAAGAACCGCGAGAGAGTTCAAACATGAAAAATCTTTAATAACTTATCCATCACCGAGAATAATGGCACCTTCGCGGGAAAATGAGATTTTCGTTTATGTCAGCTTTTTCAATTACGCATGTTACGTTAAGTTAATATTACGTTCGTCTTTATAAAGAGTACAAAGAAGTACTAAAGCTTTTTTGCGAACGAATCATCTCAGAAATTGGCGGTAGATTTTATAACGAATAGATAAAGTGTTTACGCAGCTCTTTACATTTTAACCTTTCGAATTTCTTATATTTCTATTCCAATTTTCTAATAAACGTTCTAAAAGGAATTCGGGTTAATTGAATACCTACACGAGGTTACACGTGGCGTTTCCGGGTCAATCAAAAAGTAAAAATAACGTGTAAAAAAAATATCGATTTAATGCTGGTGGAAAAAAAGCAGAACTGCGCGACCGAAAAGTGCAAAAAGCAAACAACATTTTTACCAGAGTAAACCGAGTGAATCTGCATTCCGGAAAATTGCGACATCACATTTGCTCCAAATTTTAATAACTTACATATTTTCATCTACCTAACTACTTTCAAACAAGTTTAATTACGCGTTGGATCTTGGCTAAAGCTAAAGCTGCTTAACAAGGAATCTCAAAAAGATTTTTCCAGAGTGTTCGCATAAAATAGCTCAGAGCAACATTCTTTACGCTCTCATCGCTAAATCCTTGCGCGCGACATAAAGGAATAAGACCCAACTAAAGTACGTCAAACCTCGCAATAAATATTCCGACTGCATAAAAGAATATTCATATTCACGCGAGAATGTCTTCCAGTCTGCGTGAGATAAATGAGAAAAGTTTTGCGCGAAATTTCATTTTATCGGGAAATTTTTCGTAGCCTTGAAAGCTTTCTCAATAAAGCGCGGGCTTGAAAGAAAGGAAAATGAAAGAAATAATCCTCCCTTTCGCTAATTTTCACGGTTAAACTTCCAATTCCTCGCGCATCCCGTTGTACTTATATCAATTTAGTCGCTAATATAAAATCGCGATTTTCTTCGCTGTCATTGCAGCTCAAAGAGGGAAATAAATTGGTCGCACTCGCACTCAAATAATCCTATTTTCGCGCCGACTTTACCAACGCGGTCATGGAAATTGGAAATTCTCGCGACCGGAACGCAAACGATTAACGATCAGCGCGGAAA
This sequence comes from Aphaenogaster rudis, assembly GCA_003063815.1. NCBI lineage: Eukaryota > Metazoa > Arthropoda > Insecta > Hymenoptera > Formicidae > Aphaenogaster > Aphaenogaster rudis. The sequence goes on from NJRL01000013.1 coordinate 573,077, forward strand.
TTGCACAGCTAGGATGTCGAACACGTCATCGAGCAACGATTGTTTCTGTCCGCGTATGATAAATGCCTATTATCCGCCAGCAAATAAATACGGCCGCATTTAATGCAAAAGCGGATTCTTTGATATTGCATAACCGCGAATTTATCCTTAATTAATATTTGAACTTCAAATTCTCTCGAGGAATGTATGAGGTAATCTCTTTATGATCTAACAATAAGTAAAGATTTGGCTTCTGTCTTAGCGACTAACAATAAGTAATTCTCACATAAAGCTGCTCATACAACCGAATAATTCTATATTATCAATTTTGCGCGAGTTCGCAAATAGAATAAAATTTTATTCTATTTCTTTCATAAGATGGAACGGAATTAAAGATTAGAAATCAAATCGGTAATGGTTATGACGCTGAATTTATTTATAATTATCAATATTTCTTTATATAGCGAGTTAACGTTATCAAAAAAAATTTTTTTTACGTTATTAATTATCATTATATAATATTAAATAATTTAATGTAAAATGCACCATCATGACGCATTTTTACATTAAATCACGAGATATATGATAATTAAATCTAGAAATAATTATACAAAATTGAAAAATGTATGAAGACGTTTCGATCATACATGTATAGAAAAAACATATTTAGAATTACGTTATTTAAATAAACAGGATAAAGTAACAAAGTTCTTACAATTTTTGGCTTCGTACCAAATACAGTTTTCCTCTTTCAGTCATATTATGTGACTGCCGAAGGAAATTTATTTAAGAATACAAAGAATTTATTCAAAGAATATTGTAACCTTTCCGATATTCCGGAATCGCATTCGCATGACTTCTTCTGCTTAAAATCATTTGAATAACGCATACCTAAAGCCTGACGGATTCCTCGCGAGACATCTTGTATATGGGTGGGCTATGACGCGAGACAGAACCTCTTTGAGATTTGCAAGATATACGAGAAATCGAGCGTTAAGAGAACACATTGCGAAAGAGTATAGAAAGGGAAGAAATATAAGCGGATAAGGTCGTACCTTCAGGGATGCCATGTCCGACACAGATCGATGAGTCTGAATGGTCTCCAACTGGTCTAAGCACCAGTCTAGTTCCTCTATCGTTTCTACAGCCAGCTTCATGAAGGGCTCCTCTGAAAAATCCAAAGAAGTAAATTTAATATTGTCAAAGTGTTCGCATTCACTTTCTCTTTTTCTTTCCCTAACAAGCAATAAGTCAATGTTAAAAGATTTTATCTACCGAGAAGACTTCAATTCGAATTTGATTGAGATTAAAGAAGCGCTTCGGAATCTTGAATCTATTTTCGTATTTTCAAAGCTAAATGCAATTCCTTTAAAAATGCACGAGATATTTTAAGTGCCTTATGCGGAATGAAAAGCACTTCCAAAAATAAATAGTATTTTTGAAATAAAAAGAAAATAAGAATTCCGCAAAGTGATAGCCGCGAACATACATTCGGCAATCATAATAATGGATGTATTCTTTAAGAGAAGGCATACTAGTAGAATTGATTAAAAGCTTTACAATTTCCTTCAATAAACCGTAATACACAGAACGAATAGACGTGACCCAGAAACAAGGCATATAACATTCTTCTTCAGAAAGAGGGTCGATATAAGCTTCGAGAAAATTAGACGAGTTAAAGTTACTTGATATAATATTAATGAAGAGACAAAATAAAATTTTCTATTATTCTGGGAAAAAATGAAAGGCTGAACTTGCTGAAAGGCAAGTTTCGGTTATACAATAAAAATCCTGGAGAGGCGTCAAGTAAAATCAATGTTTAATGAATGTATAAAAGGATCACGTGGCACCGCTTTAATAACAATAATGAAGATAAAAAACAAATAGAAATTATCAGAACAATTATTCAGTTGTTGATATAGTAATATATTAAAAATCATTAAATCCTATTTAGAGAGAGCTAACGAAATTTTCCGCGTAACAGTGAATCGGAAAAAAGTAATTAATTGTTGCGCTTCAGTATGTTAAATCACGTTAAATGAAGATTAAATCTCCAAAGATTTGAAATAAAGTGCTAACATTCTGTGCAAATGTGCAAATGAAAAGGTCCATCCGGACGCGGAAATAATGGGAAACGCGAAGTGAATTGCAATATTGTATTATCTTTTACCTCCTGGCGCCAAAATCCGTGGCTGTGGCGTACTACTGCCCTGTTGGCCACTACTCCTTCGTGATCTGCAAGAGAACAAGAGGTGAATCGATTAAAACTCAAGCCAGCTTCGCGTATCGTAATAATATTAAACGACGAATATTATTCTACTTACTTGTTCGTCGGTACATTCGTGAGCGACAGGAAATTATTCCTGACCGAGCGCAGAGAAGCAAGAATCTGTGCGAAGGGTGTAACGATGAGGTCCTCGCCATGGCTGCAATTGAAAGAAAAGGCACAGTTCATCATCGACGTCTGACTGTCCCGCTCGTGTATCAGGAGGGTCAGGTTTTAACAGCCTTGCTACGAATCATTTGCCAAAAAGTCAGCGTCTACTTCGCTTTGCGTAAGTTACATGCAGGCAAGTGACAGGCTTGGTAACGCTACAACACGTGATTCTCATTCTGTCTTCACGTTCATACACACGTATACATTAAATATATACAACGTGCATACATTAATGCGCATTTCGTCAGGTCACACGCAAAAATCGTCAGATCGCGGATCAAAGAGAAAAAAAGGGAGATCAGAGCGTGCTCTGCGAAGTGCGCGGTTTCACGCGTATAAAGCTTTAATTCAATAAACCCGCATTCTTTTTGCAACGAAAAGTAACACGCCGCTTCGCGTAGGATTGCGCCATAGCTTGTGACACTCAAATAAACTGTACTTTTTGGTACTCTGAAGATAAAAGAAGCGAATTGCGCGACGAAATACGCGGAAATGTATCTCTATTTGTTGAGAGACATTGCGGGGCTTCCCGCACGCGTTCGAAAGCTCGATATTGTAAACGGATTCCGAGTCACCCTGATGGTATGCGAAACAAATATCCGATTGGCGACTGACGAAAGATTGCGTTGAAGCTCCGAGACGTTCGTCGGAGGAGCAGCGATATATTCCTATTCCCCGCGCCCTCAATTCCATTTCGCTCGTGCGATCAGCAGCCTCTCTTGTTTATTATATCCACGTAATTTCAAGCGAATATCCAGTTTTAGCTAAATTGGATCCCACAACGAATACCATGTGTCACGTCGACTTATCGCGCGCATCGGATTTTATCCTTTCCCGCTCTCATGAGAGCGTATACCTCCGGAATATATCCGGACCGCTTCTCTCTCTGGTCGCTTTGTTCCGAGCAATGTATTTTCGATTCCTCCGTATATTTAACGGTCACGCTCGTTACCTTAAACGCCCTATTTTTTTGCGTCGCCGTAACAGTTGATAGCGCGCGTGTGCGTTAATACAATCGCTTAGTGTATTCCAAATATAACTCGGGAGACACAAAGCGTATCGCGAGCGATTACTTATTTTACACTATTAACGATATTTTGCGGGTAAACGTGGATAAACGTGTATACATAATAAGCGAGATTACAGAGGATTTTGCGTCGGACGGGTCTTAAGCCCACATCCTCCTGTGTGTAGACGGATAATTAACAGTATCTCTCGGTACAATAATAGACAAATATCTACGACAATAGCTCATTACATATATAGCTCATATACGTGTACGTGGAACAACGCACAAACTCTCTCAACAGATTATATCTTCCTTCAATCTCTCATCGATAAAAACGACGCAAGCTGGGGGCTTCAAAATGCCCAAGTAGCAGCGCTTCATCTGTTACAATTAATTTCACTTTTCGCTGAAAAACACCCTTCGAAAAACTGTTGCATGTGTCGTGATCGATCATTACTTGGAAAAAGAGCCGAGAGTGATATCGCTCCAGATTCAGTTCACGTACTTCTTTCTCATTTCTGTAACGGTGTTTCTCGCATATATTGCGCCCTGGCAAAGAAAATATATTTCCTGATAAAACTGTACATAACGTATACGTATACCGAGAGAAATTCGCGTGCGGTATAATCAGCAATCATTATTCATCCCTTGCTTTTCTCTCAACTCCCGCGAGAGAAAATTACGTTTCTCTCTCGGGAACAATATCATGGGAGCTGAATAATTTTGGCAGTTACCCGTTCCACCTTCCAGCGGAATTACCGCAAACGACTGTTGATGCAATGAGAATCTTCAAGGATAATATAAACACCGTCATCAAATAATTACTAATCAACCTTGTTTGTTCGATAATATTAGAAACAGTGAGTAAATTACACTGCTAAAATAAAAAAAGGTAATAACGCGAACATCTTAACGTTATACTGTAGCTTGGAATTGTTTTTAATTTATTTATATTATAATGAAATAATTATATAAAAATGGATATTGCAATATTGCTTGAACTTTATTATTATCGCATTCTGGCAGTTCGTCAAAAAATCGCACGTGTATATGTATATACGTAATTAACCTAATATAATTATCATAATCACGTAATTATAATAAACTTATAATTTTAAATACTTTTGAATATATATATATATATATATATAATATCTCAATTTTTAAAATTTAAATTATAATTGGATAATCGTTTAAGAGTTGACATTACGTATCTTTTGTTGCATTTTATTAATATTGTATTTCTTTAATTAATCAAGAGATTCGGTAGGTATATACGCCCGTATCAAAAGGTAAATAAATCAATTATGATATAATTACAAGTCATAAGTTACTTCTAAAGTTATTTCTAAATATAATATTCTAACGCGGATATATAATTTCTTGCTTTTAGATATCATGTTAGTTGCAATATGCGGATAAGGATCTCGATCTGAAATTAAACGTCGTAAATGGCAGTTAAAAAGATCACGCAAATACGTAAAAGTCATTACTTAATACGACCAATAATTAGCGATATATATCTTACTCTGCCCCGATAATAATAAAGACATTAATACGCTGATTAAATTGAGATATGCACGATTCCGGAATGCGCTAAAGGATCGTATAAGCGAGTAATCCTAATTAATTGCGTATATCAAACGAGATACATAGTAACAGACGGTCAAAGGAAGCGAAAATAGGCAAGGAGAAATGCGTACAAGATGCGTATATTTAAATAAATTAAATTTAGACGCATAATGTGTGGATTTATTATATTACCGCCATGCAAAATTTAGAAGATAATTTATTCGCGCAGAATATTCTTTTTAAAAAAACTTCGCATAATTTATATGAGATGTTTAAATATACGATGAAAGATACCTCTGCGATAAATATCTCGCAATTTTTTAGGATTACAATATTATAAATTAATACGTTGTGCGTCAAAGATTATAAAATGTATTTTAATTAGAATCACTTCGTGTGGAATTACGTAGGCGGATGTGTAATAGTATAAATATATATACATATATGAATATTATAGAGCCGAGCTCTATTCTATGAATTTCACAGAAAGGTCATAAGTTACGGAAAATGCCGATGGTCTTTTCTACTACGTAGGCACTACCATTAATTATCTAACAAATAATTTTATATCAATCACATGCACGCCAGAACGCCTATCACGTTCGTCAAAGGATAATAAATAAAAAATGTCAATTTTCCATGCCATTTAAATTGGCAATTTAAATAAATCTACTTATCACATAAATTTACAGCAAAAATCATACAAAATAATTTCGTTAAAATTTTTGCTATCCTCTATGCGTCTCCAGAAATAAAAATAAACATAAGTACAAATCTTTCTTTCGTAGCGAAAATAAGTTTTCGTTGCGGTGATTTAATTGTATTTCGCTGACTATGAGGAAAATATTGGGTGGACAAAGAGAAGAAAAACACTTTATCCCCTCTCGCACGATGATAGAATATTGCGATATGAAATAAGTCTTACGTCAGTTCTTTGTGAGAATAGCAAAAACGCAGCACTCTACATAGAGATACGTTTTACCAAGAAGTACGTTATCGCTGTAATATCTGTATTGCGCGGGGGAGGTTCGTAGATTATAGAAGAATTCCATCTCGTCGTGTACATGCCGTCGTATATGCGCGCCAACATTGTCGCAGCTTAACTCATTCTATTTCGGTCTAGGGAGGAAAAGAGGCACACGAGACGTGATACAAGCGACGGGCTTTCCAAAATATATTTTACACCGACGCGTTTTCTTCCGCCGCCGTTTCCAAGAGAAGCGTACGATCGCGCGGCGTATACGGTCTGAACGATAATATCATGAAGAATGATTTAGGAACAAGATTAAATTTCATATATCTGTCGTGCGTCACCGGTCTACATTGTGATATAAGAATGCTTTTATAAGGTTGACATTGTAAGCCCGTAAAATAAATAAGCCCGACCTGCCCGAGTAAACTCTTAGCAGTGCTACTGGCAAAGAGCCGTCCCGATGTATCTTAAAAACGCTCGTCGTAATTCTCTTTAAACATCGAAGGATAAACACGCTCGGGTGCCCCGATATGTGTCACGAATGGAGTCATCGAAAGAACTGGCGAGCGCAAAAATATACGAGAACGACGTTCCACGAATTCCTGGGCAAACGGGCGACTTTTCATCTCGTCGCGGGTCAGACACGAGCGGCAATAAATTCCGATAAATTGCGGGCAGATGACCGCGCAATCATGCTGCTCAACTGCAAGCGGGCTCGAAATTTGGAATTCTAGCATCGACAATGTATGCAAGGCGCTAATCTGGCGAATACAGCGAAAATTCGAAAAAAAACAAAAGTAGAGGAGCAGTGATATTTGTCTTTCTCTCCGCTTTTATCTTTTTCTATTCTACGAAACGCATGCGATGAGCAATAAAGCTTTACTGAAATATCACTTCCGACACAATTGCTGAGTACGATGGCATTACTCTTTCTCTTCTTCTTGTTGTTCCTCCACTTTGAAAACAAAATCTCGGGATTTTATGTGAAAATTATATATCCAGCAAACTTTTCTTCGAGCAGCAGCAGCAGTATTCTATATTCACATCCGGCTTTTTATTGATTGCCTTCTCTTTGCTCGTCTCTGGCGATACGATTCATTGCAAATTTTTTGGGAAATAGAGTAAAAGAAACATGAATAGCATTTCTGAAATTTTATGTCCCTGTTAAATTTTTGAAATTATTGACTTTTCTACTGTTTTGAAACTAATATTTTCTCGATAAAAATTTGATGGAATGTCGTCGCTTTTCAATCAAAAGTTGAATGAATGAAAAATTAAATCGAACGAATAATTGGTCCGGTGCTTTTGTTTGGATAAAATTGCATACTTCACATTGCTATTGCTGCTTTGTCAACGTCGATTGCGCAACGATTCTAGCACGTATTACACATTTATGGCAATATTATTATCTAACAACTAATTAGCTATCCGGTACCCGTGTTATTGACTGAGCAAATTTCTAATTAATGATATAAAATATCAATTAACTGCTGCTTATAATCACCGACTGAGTAGCGTCGTTTATGATAGAGCCTCTTTCATCAGTCTTTTCTAACACTCTAATCTACTGGCTTTCTGTATAATACATCTGAGATTGCAGATATATACGTTTAATGTTAGCGCGAGCCTGGCCAATGCGTACAGCAAAAAGCATTCCCCTTTCATCGTGGGAATCATATTTTCTTCATGCGACCGCGGCGCAAACCATTGAACGGTTTCTTTTATATGTGTCAGAGCGGCCAATAGTTACCGCAATGGTTATTTTCCGTGATCGATACGGTTCGATTCGGTTGCTATAGAAAAATACGAGAAAAGGATGCGTATTCACAATATATTCGTACAGAATATTGCGCACTGGCTGTCACGTCTCCATTACATAAACTTTTAAAACTACAAAATGATTATGTAAACTTAAAGAAAGCAAAAGAAAATGTGGAACAGGAAAAAACTATTGAGAAACAGAAAAGTTTATCGTATACTGTATATAATCTGTAACGTTGCAAAATTACCGTCGCGTAAATTACCGCGTGAATTACATCTTTCCTATTTTACGGAATATTCGCTTTGCGGTATAGTAATGATACGTGTCCGACAATTTAATGTCGATTAATAAATTAATTGTCGCAAATGGTCCGCGGCACGAAACGGACCTGATGTAACGGTAATGAAATTATTTTGAACATGGCAGTCGATTTATACATATGTACATATATTTATGATCATCCATCTATATAATTGATGGCAAATCAATATCTGACAGGTAATATAACAGAGGAAACCGATAGCCAAATATTGTGATTACGTAAGCAGGTATAAAAATGGATTTTGGAATGCAGACAAGGTTAAAGCGTACACAAGCATGTCGATTTGAGGCCAGATAATGCTAGGCCGTCCTGACAAACTGACAAGCAAGCGGAATATGAAACGCAATATTCCCTGAATAACATCTGATTATCTGATGTACGTGGTGCTCCCGAACCACAGAAATTTGAATTCCGATCATTCGAATGCCTGCGTCAATGCGAAATAATTGCGACTAATGTATGTCGAACAGTTATAAAAATGTCCTACACCCGCGTGATCATTGTTTCATCAAATCCGCGATGTCTCTCGATGAAAAGTTAACTCAGGATGCAAATCCGACGAGTTTAGGAGACCTAAGTAACGCCACGTAGATTACATGCCAAGTACGCAATAACTGGCGAAAATTATTTAATGAATGCGTTGTTAACAGAGTTCGCGGAACTTTCGTCGTTTTCATTCTGAGTAACAAGCAGCATCGCATATAAATTTCTATACGCAGCTTGCAAACTTCGTTCGATTATGTACAGCTTGAAAGTTTCCAATCTTGCTTTCCAAGGAAACTATCGTTATCTTTCTCTTAACTAAATTGCATGTTAAATCATACATACGTCTCAATAGAATTCTGACTCATTTGCAGTTAACCCCATTAACATTTCTCAAAATTCCGGGGAAAACCGAGTCGCACAATCCTCTGCAACGATAATTTTGAATTGTTCACTGCTGTTTAGCATAGGTCAGTAGGTTAAGCGAAACGTCCAAGACAAATCCAAATCGAAAAGTAAAACTTTATATTCGTTGAATAATATTTGACGACCGTCTAGTAAACGTTTCATTAAAAATATTATATATTTTCTATCTCAGTAAATTGACATTTCTCATTTCTGTTTTATCTGCTCAAATAAATGCACCCAAACTTGGAATAAACATCCAAAATTTGTTCACCCATATATCAATTCGAGATCAGTACTCACGAGCTCGAAAGAAACTTGATTAATTACAGATTTCAACAAATTAATGTCTTTGCAAAAGTGAAACGTTTTATTTTTAAATAAAATTCATGTGGCTAAAATCTATTCATAAACATTTTGCATTACAGAGAATCAATGCACTAATGAATAAATGTACCCAAACTTTGGAATAAACGTCCAAAATTTGTTCACCTAT
>NJRL01000013.1:594792-618782 GCA_003063815.1 Aphaenogaster rudis
CACACACACACACACACAAAACAATATAGCCAATTGTACACTTTTTCTACAAATAGGGGAATTTCGTTGCGAGCAGATCGCGTCGCTTTTTTTCATATACCTACAATCAGGCAAAATCTATTCGATGTAACAGATTTCCCAAACGATTATCGGATTAAATTGCTCGCGTAGCGCTCAAAAGTTAATTCCATCGCTAAGACGAGCCATTCAGCTATTTTCATTCAATCTGAGAAGTTTGAGTTGGACGCCCTCCAGATACACAGGATTGAAACACGTGACTTTGATGGATCGCTCCGGCGTTGCTCTGGCAATCTTCCGAACGATTTACGTCTTATAATTAAATGGATGCTGCGCCGTGCCGCTGGTTCGCCGATTGCGAGTATGTTGCGTGAATGACGGAATTTCCGAGCGTATCGTTGCGGCGAGAGACAACAAAGTTCAGTGCTCCACACAACCGCGGAACAACTCTCGCAAGCAGCGCGATGTCGATCGAGCTTTCGGCGCGTCGCTAAAATAGCGTACGCCAGATCGTTTCTCGCATCGTAAACAAAGTTGGTAATTGAAGTTGGTACAGACGATCGCATGTACAGGCACGTCCGCGAAGTATTGTTGACGGTGATTAAGTCGTGACGCCGGAAATAATCGCTGCGCTCATCGGAAAATCTAATTTCAGGCCCGTCAGACGCAATATCCGCGGACGCGGGGGGTTAGCGCCGCTCGCCTTTTTGTTCGCAACAATTGAAAAACTTAAATAATTAAATCGTCCATTCGCCTATTCGCATCTGTAATGCGAATTTTCAATCGCGCACAATTATCGGCAAGTCATTAACTGCACTTAACGACGATTGACCTGCAAGAACGTAAAATAAAATATCGGAAAATACCAGTTCTACTTGCATTAATTAAGATGTAATTTCGTGACACATGGAAACTTAATTGTTCAAGCGTGTATCCTGTTTACAGGCACGCGCGCGGATATATTTCCTTTCTTCATCGTCGTGTAAAATATAAATTTTTTTATTATAAGTTTCTCCGGAAGACGGTAGGCGTTTATGCGTCACGGCAGATGCAAGTGAAAAGCGTCCTACACTATCAATCCGTGCGTTAATGCCACTTTAGATAAAAATATTTGCATAGCCTGCAGTTCCACTCGTGCGCACTCATGTTGCACTCGTTGTATCGTAAAATGAAACCCGCATGCAAAACCTCGTCGTTGTAATACGTCTGATGGAATAATAGACGGCATATACACGGCACAATAATCGCGTGGAAACATAATGCACGAAACGTAATCGAGATTTGTAGCTACGATTCACTACGCCGAAAGATAACTCCCTAGTATTAATAAACTACAAAAAGAAAAACTTTTTCCCATTAACGTGTTTTCGTGATACTTTTGCGAATTATTATTGCAACATCGCGCGAGAAACATCCGCAATTTTCATTCTCTCAAATCGTATCATTCCACTCCGACGAACAAACAATTGGCGTTAAAGCTTTTTCTTGTATATAACAAAATATATGGATTTTACGTGACAGACACGGTACGGTAAATCGAACGTTAATCGTCAATCGAGGCACAATCATCCAATCATACAGTTTGTAACGATATCGCGAACGAACTTAAATTACGATACTTAAATTACGTGATGATGCAACTTACCTGTACTGATCGGTAAATATCCTGAAAATAAGAATTCGTATTTATTCGATACGTTCAACTATGTTCAGCATGCGGTTAGTAATACTTATGCTTAACTCGCAAAACGTGAAAGGTTATTCGTAATCCGACGCTCAAACAAACATTGCTATATAGTCACGTACAGCGCGCATTTTACCGTACAGAGTAACAAAATTCGCCAGGCACGAATATAATAGGCAAGCCTAAATAGTACGCGATAATATTTTCGACAATTCCAACTCTGAACTGAAAGACCGGCGGAAAGCAGCAAGAGAATATTATTACGCAGCGAATAATCTCTTTTTTTATACAACAACGTCTCTATAGCGTAGAAATGATAGACTCAACATAGATTTTGCCCATTTTAGCCATCTAAATCTACGCTCTAAATCAGCAATATCTATATTACGGAGTATATTATGAAGCAATGTCGCTGTTGCGTAAGCGCGGAATTTGCATGATCTTATGCTAAAGCTGTGTGTATTCGTTGCGTATACGTGAGGTCGATGCGATCTTATGTCCAAGTTTGCTCGGTTCCATAACCACCAGAGAGAAATTATCAGGGAAAATACATAAAAAAAAACGGGTGATATAATTTAAAAGCAAAAAAAAAGATTCCTGACAAATAGTCATAACTCTCACAAGCAGATTGCACTGTCATAATTCCATTACCTAGTCTATAAAACTATTATCGATCAATTAATCAAAACTTTTTCTTTAACACTTTGAATTGAGAATAATAATTTTATTTAGCTGTATATTATCATCCCAACAATATATTTTACATACGTATGTTAATAGTAGTATGACGCAATCACAGTTGTAAGAGACGTAGTTAATTAAAATAGAGGTTAACCTTTACGCTGCCGGTATTTTTTCATTAAAATAGTGTTCTTTTTTCTCCAAAAATTTATCTAACATACAGTACCGTCCATAAATTCCCGGATACCTTAAAATTTCGAAATAAGAGTCCAAAATTTGATTGAACTATATTTATTCATACTTCTCCTATGATACATTATTTTGATGAAACGAAAAACTGAATGAACACTTGGGGTGCAGGAAATCACAAGGTATATGGGTTATTTAGGTTTTATGGCCCATATTCAGAATGTGCTTCTAAAGATGTTAGCGCGCTTTTTTGTCATTCTATCCTTGTTTTACGTCTAATGAACGATAAAGATAGAATAACAAAAAAGTACGCTAACATCTTTAGAAGCACGTTCTAAATATGGGCCTATGTCTCTATTGCAAAATGTTGAGGTGTCCGGGAACTTATGGACGGTACTGTACACATTGCGCAGAATTTTGAGATTTTTTCAGAGCCACAAAAGTGGCTTTCCCGGCAGTCGAAAGGTTAATTAAATTTAGTGACAAAGGTGCACGATATCTGATAACGTTAAAACATAAAATGTTACAATAAAAAATTCCACACGAAAACGTAACATGCACGTAGAATTATTCAGGAAACAGTCTGGTTGCCCACGTGGAATATATTAGGACGTTGCTTAACATCAGTGATCATATATGGGGGTGTTGAATGAATTGTTAGTGTGGAGTCCAAGTGTGAAAACAAAATGAGTTAGATAATAGGATCGAGTACATACGCTCGCTCGACAGGAAGCTCTGTCTCTTTGAACCTGCAACCCAAGGATCACATACATCATATCGTCACACCCCCAACATCCACTAGCGACGATAAAACACTTAAATAGACGACAGCGGACAGATGATGCTTCCAAACTGCAGTTTGCGTCAGTGCGCGATGTTATTTCAAAATATTGAACGTTAGAATTGCATAAGGTGAATCAAAATTTAGATCAGTTTCTCGCATTGAAGAACAGCGGATATGACTCATTTCCATAAATAATTATCGTTATTTTATTATTATAATAGCATAATAGCATTCGGAAACATCATCTCGCCGTAGACGATTGAAGATATGTGTATGCAAGTGAAGTACGATATCTGTGAGAAAAAAGTAAATAGGAACCAATAGTAAGCACCATCGCCACCAAGAGACTACGATATTTGTCAAGATACATAAAAGCATGAAGACGAATCACGAATCACTGTTTACGTACAATTGTGAGACCAAATGAGATTATTACACGCATGAAATCGCAATTGCAGACAACGAAGATACTGCACGTTCGTACATCGTACCAACGTAGATCTATTCTTCGCTTCAGTTACCAACGATAAAATTGAGTTAAAACACAGTATGTGTGTTTTACAATAATTTACATACATTGATACAGTCGTGTTAATCATTTGAGTCGTCTATCATCCAACTATCTCAAAGGAAGATAACGTATCTTGCCGCGGTACCATGCCGGCAGTGTTGTCGGCGCCACCGGCAGGGTCTCTTCCGTTCTCCGTTTTATCGGCTTCAGTAATCCACCCGAAGCTATCGTACCTTCGAAGGAGGCATCTGCATTATCGATACGTGTTCTCTTCGTTGCCGCAAAAACGTTCCCACAACCTCCAACGATATTACAGACTGGTACCAAACCAGAGTAAATAGCGGAGCGACGAACATTACGATTTATTAACGACCGAACGAATTTCTAGCCGCGCAATCGGAGAATTACAAAAAAGTGCCATAGTGTGCACGCATGCATATAGATCTCATAAAACATGTGTATGTTACAATATCATTTTGAAATTTAAGCGAACAATTGGCGTCGTTGTAAATCAACAATTCGTACTGCGGATTTAAATGAATAAACAGGGCAAAGTGGTTCTTCCTGTACAAGGTTGTGTTAGTTTGTGTCCCGTGTATATTCTCAATCATACGAACGCTGCTTCGACTCTAGTAACTTTGCATTTTCAACGAGATACGTTTGAAGTTAAGTACTGAAATTTAGAGTCCCATATGAAGGCAAAATTATTCACATAAAAGCCAAATTGTTAAATAACTCTACAAATAATATCTCTTTAGTAATGTATTTCTTATATATACGTTGCTATCTACGACTATAATAGAGTAAGTTAATCGTCAAACATGTCACGAATAAAACTCTCCGCTAGTTAATCGAAAATCTGAAGGAATAAAATACAAAACTATTTGATTAATGCGTGCGCTTACGAGCAAAGTATGACATGATAAATGCCATTAAGATCACGCGTCGCGTTTTATAATAAATAATGAACGTTGCGCGCCATCATAAATCGCGTGACTTTCCTCCAGATTCGATATCCCCGGTAAAGCTAATAAATCCTCCTTCACGAGCGCGTTTAAAGAGGGGTATTATAGACTTTTTCGCCCGAGCAGCATCGAAGCAACCTTCGTCGATACGCGCTATCTGAGTTACTCACGTAAGCCCCGATTTACTGATAATCGATTTATAACGGTGTCGCGGGGAGGAAGAGACCGGGCTATTGAAGAAAAAGAAATTGGTGGGTGTGCTCACCTCTCGCTGGCAATGGAGCTGTTTCGAGACATCGACTTCGGCGACATCTCGAAGTCGCTGTCACTCCGATACAGGAAGCTCTCCCTCCTCTGGGGCAGCGTCTGGAGAACGAGCCCCGCGCTCGGCGAGGCGCCGCCGCCACCACCGACGCCGCCGTCCAAAGTCGAGGCGCCATTTTCCACGTCGAAACTGTAATGAGAAAAGTAAATTCTCGTTAGAAGCGAGCTACAGATTTCTCACCTCGGAGGATACGAGCGCGCGAAGTCCTCCCTACTCTACGACGCGTCCACACGAGGGATGAATAACTTTGATCGGACCTTTTGGTCAATAATCTTGGATTGTGACGTCAGCAGCATAACTCGAACATTGCATAAATCCACGCCGCGTAAATAACAATTTTTCGCTCGCAAAACTGCTTTTGGCCCGATAAAACAGGTTTATGAATTGTGCCACGTGCGAAAACACAAAATATGGTCTGTGCTTTATGATCTCGCGAAACACTGCCACGGAATATAGAATACCGCTATAATAGAATATTGTCTCGGTATTCTGAGCATGATGAATGGGGCGCGTATTAAAATATATTGATGGCGAGTCCGGACACCTTCATGAATTTCTATAAGTATCTGTATCGTGCTTGGTTCTGCAAAAAGCAATGAACAAAATTGATTTGCTTTCTTTTCTCAGCTGTCTAGATGTTCCCTTGATCTTTCTCGGTGAAGGTATATTCGAAAACTCATGTGCCACCTTTAGACTGTGCTTTTTTAATTGTATTAATCAAGTGTCATCATTTCTGTCAAGTTTCTGAATTTTTTTTAGAACTTATTGTGTTCTATGGCGATTTCATAGGTTTGTTTTTTAAATGTAAGTATATTTCTCCTCGCAACAGGTAAAAATCGCGACCGTGATTTACTTCGTTGGGTTTAACCTTCGGTTCGGGATTCAATGAAAACAGCTGCTCGAGGTCTTCGACCATCCAGACGCGAATCGGATGGACCGAAATAGACGTGTTGGAAGTTGAGAAACCTAAGTGGGATGACGTTTTTGTGCGAACATAAATATCTGAAATACACGGCCCGTTTCGCAATAAGACAGCGTAAAACGTATATACTATTCTTCGGTGTCCTAGAAACAATTCCGCGTACATCACATATCGTTGTTCCGCAAAACTATTTGGTATTTTTTAGCGAATTTCGTAAACTAACTCGCGGAAAAATGTATTAATATTAAGTTTCAGATAATTACACTTTTTAGTATATAATTATTTTTAGAAGAAACTTAACTATACGGAGCATATGTTCCACAGTCGCCGTGTACAACATGTTGCAGGTGGAAGAAAAATTTGTCGACGCGGGCGGCTTTAATTAGATGAAGCGTAAAATGGGCGGCAAAATCTTCCTCATTACGCTAACGACGTGCAAGCGTCTTCTTACGATGCCAAGAGATGTAGAGTTGCATCCTTTTTAGCTCACGTTGCGTCATAAATATATCTAGTTAAGACTCGCGGGAATTCTAGCAGGTAACTGGAGCGAAAATTTCATCACTTGGGTGCTCATTACAGCGAATCTTTTATCTATTTCACACACGCGTGCTAATCATTAACATTTATTGCAAACTCTTGTAGATTTCTGAGGACGGTTCGCACAAATAATAATTTCCGATAATTTAAAACAGAGTTCTACGTAAATAGAAAGATGAGATATAATTATGAAGATATTTCTCCGTTGAAGACGTTAATTAAATTTTCATTAGGAAGAAGTCGGGCCGTATGAACTCTTGAAACTAACGCGGCTGAGCGGTAATACAATAGCTTTGTGATACTCCGTGTACACTATTATTGCCCCCGTTGTGCTGCATTGTAGCAATGAAATTGCATGTTTTCAAAGAGTGTCTGTAAAGTCGGAAGCAAGCAGTTACCGTGGTCACGGTAGTTCGCTCGCAATAATGCGTCCGTCACTTAATTAAAATTTTTTTCCTTTCTGTTTACATCCAGAATATTGCGAGCGTACCTACATTTTTTCCTGTGCACGATAACAATCATTACGTCGTATTATGTAAACTGTGATTAATCTCGTAACCTTGCCATTCAGTATGACTAATAGCCCGGCCGTTGTCAATGATATCGCGGTCGCGATTGCGCTGGCGCACAATCTGATCGTGAATGCGATTGATAAAGGAACGTGTTACGTGAAGACAACTACTCGCAATTTGCGGAGAGCGCACGAAGATATTCCGCGAACAAGACGGCGGGCAAGGCGCGTTTGTTTAACCATGGCAGGACCAAGCCTAGACTGCCAATATTTGCAGTTGCAAGCTGAAATATAAATGTCATTAATAGGCACTTCCGCGATTCATAGGCCGCGCCTATCCGCTCAACAAAAAAAAATCTCCAAGACTAGACCTTTACTGAGCTACATTGGCAAACCGTTGCGGTAGGTTCGCAATATACGCAACGCTAAATTCTCGATAAATTTCAATTCTCGACGAATTTCATGCGCGATGCGACACGAGATAAGGGCTCTTCACCCAGGCAATTTATTGGTTTAACTCGTGCAACAATCGTATTGACGTTGCTACACAATTGACGTCTGCCGTTTTAAACTCGCAAATCTGCTGGAAAAATTATTTATTCGCCGTTTATCGACGACATTTGGCACGAAAAGCCGTGCCTGTAAGCAAGCATTTGCGTGTGCTCGTGTCTATCGATTCGCAAATCCGCGCGCAATTTTGATAGACGTCATATACGTGAATTGCTGGTTCAGCGGGTTGCCATTAATCTCCGGACGCATAAAGGCGAGCATTATTTATTAAATATCGGTACGATACGACATGTTTAACTTTCTATCGCAATAGTGATTGTAATCAACAATCGAGATAGAACGCACGATCATAAATCGGATTTACTATTTATCCCACCGTCAATTGCTAGTCGATATGATGAAAATTGATCAATGTATAATATATGCAGACGCACGAAGATGAAAGCTAACAGACGGTGTCAAAGGAATAAACCGAATTGCTGAATTGAATTGCTCGGACAATTGACTATAGAGTAACCAGCTTATACCAACGTCTATGGCAATCCCCCGTTTCGTTATACCTCGACGAACGTCGCGCGTTAATTGATCCCGCGTATCAATGATTAATTATGCATCCCGGCGCGCAATTAGACGGCCGCAAGAGTACTATCGATTGTTTATCGAAACTCCAAATTGATGCAGCACGCCGGTTTAATTCACGCAGCCCCATCCGCGTGCGAATTGCGCCGGAAGCGTGCGTTTACGCGCGCGAGACCGCCGCTCCTATTCGCGCAATTAACACGCACGCACGCACACGCGTATCATCTTCAGATCATCCGCGTTGCCCGTGATTGCTAAACGGTCTCGTTATCGATTTCGGGATACGAGTTCGCTTCCTGCCTCGTTTCAGGGCAGGAAAGCAGCGATAAATGATGAACTTCCCATCGTGATAATGCCGCGGATTCCTCTGTCGGCCGGATAAATAATATCAGGAGGCAGA
Organism: Aphaenogaster rudis; assembly: GCA_003063815.1. NCBI lineage: Eukaryota > Metazoa > Arthropoda > Insecta > Hymenoptera > Formicidae > Aphaenogaster > Aphaenogaster rudis. The sequence continues at coordinate 603,409 of NJRL01000013.1, forward strand.
TTAATACTCTTCCGCGCGCGCGTTTCGTAAAAAGCAAGAAGAAAGATATACCTCGGCGAAGCGAGGTCACATCAAAGGAAACTTTTGTGCCAGAGAGAAAGAGAGCCAGCTTAGGATTGCTTAGCCACTTGAGGGATATATGAGTAGTTCTTGATAATAAATGTGTATATACACGTAGAAAGCTCATTTCATAGCACCGTACAAATACAACACTATCGCGCGCATGCATTAGGGTAATTGCATTAAGGTAATGCTTGTTTTACGGTGTTCGTGCATAACCGTGATTGCTGAATTATCAGCCGCCGTTGATTATTCCGCACTCATTTCCTAATGCGTCTTTTCCATCGTGCCGGGCAAAACGCTTTAAGACGTAACATCTTCGGCGATACAACATGGTATAGGTATAAATGTTTCGACGAGTAATTATTTAGAGTGACAGATTTGTTTACACAACCGAGTTTCCGTATTCTCGGAATCGAATTAGCCTCCCTATTCCTGAATTCCCCATCGAAAGTCACTACTCTCGTATCGTACGAACAATACATTATCTTTATCGTTAAAAGGGAAAACAACATTTATAATTTATTATGCTGGAATTAGATAATTGAGGGGAGTAATCTTTCTATGAATTATAAGGATGGGCCAACAAACGCAAATGTGTAGCAACTAATATTAACAACAAAAAGTTGATAAATTTGTGTGTGTGTGTGTGTGTGTGTGTTCAATCGTGCTATAGTGGCTGTGCCAACATAATTAGAATAATTGTCTAATTGTTCACGGATAATGCGAGACGGTATTTCTCTGTGATGATTGTTGTGAAGATTGTAGAGCACTTACGGGACTGCGACGTACACCAATTTCGGATGCGGCTTCGCTCCTGAGAGCGTGGAAACGCACCCGCTGTGCCTCCTGAAGGAGGTCAACGGAAGTGTTACCCTCATGGTTCCCGAGTCCCTTCGCGCCAGTCTTGGTGCGACTTCGTGAGATATAACGAGGGCGTACTCGTTCATCTTGAGAAACGTTCAACCGCCGTGGGCTCCCCGTTTCTACCGATATTTATAAGCTTCACATGTGCGCGTCACAGTAGCATCCGACCTACAGAGTAGACTTCCTCCGACCGTTATTTATCTTTGATGGTTTGCGTTGAGTGCGTTTACATCGAGGTTGCGTAACACGACCGTGTTTTTCGAGCTCTCCCGTTACTCCCGAACTGTTTTTCGCCCCAGCTGGCTGCTACGGCAGTTGGATTAGCGGCGGGTGAACGACATTATTGATCGATAAATCAACCCGCCGCGTACTCGCGATATTTGCGATTGCGATTGCGCGTGAAAAGTAATTACTTCGTCCTCATTAAAACTTCTGCAAATTGTCGTCGTTACGTCAGCTCTAACTAGCCGATTTATACATAAATGATCTCTTCCAGTAACGCTCTTGAAACTTTCCCTATGATGGCGCGCAATTTACATCGGAGCATTATCATAAGCACGAGAATATGACTCCTCGGCGCGAAAAAGGTCCCACAAAACGGTCTTTTGGTCAGAATGGTTCTTTACGATGTTATTTGTAGAAGACCATTACATCGGGCAAGAGAATAATAGTTCGCATTACGGCCCACGTCGCGTAGAGAGTCACGATGTAGCACACATTGTAGTTTTATGAACAAGTTGTATTATCTACACCGTGAGATAACGTGCCAAAGAGAATTTCGGTACTTCGTGTAACTCGACAATTTAGTCCTATTTGAGTTTCGCAAAAGCGCTGGCCATTGTTTACCAACTGTACAACCGTTCTGTTGGGGAAACAGTTTTCACTCAGGTCACGCTTTCAATTTATCAGTTGATTGAGGAATCCTTTTTACCACACATTTTGAAATAAGAGGGAAAGAATGAAGACTAATGTACATAGCATTATAACGGATATTACAATTATTATTTAACGAGATCGATATGCTATTCGGCGCGAGGGTCGAGCAGCTGATAATTTTTAATTCCTCTAATTCTCGAACAAATCCAACCATCGTCTGGGTCGCAACGCTTTCGGCCACGTTTCATTTTCTAGCCAATTTGAAATGTCTACAACGATCTCTCAGACGGCAAAGAATTGACGACACCAACGGCTATTCGAAAAATTGATTCCCACCCCTCACACCACGAGAGCACCGAGAAGTCGGGAAATATAGAGAGCAAATGGTCACCCATATTGCCACGATATTCTCGCTGGGTAAACAGAGCGAGAAACGTCAAGATGGGAATGCATCATTCATGAGGCGATGCAAGAACATCGTGCAAGACGCGTCTAAGTCTTGACAGAATCTGTAAAGTTCTCCTAACGAGAATGTGCGACGTTATCTTTGAAATAGATGACAGTTTGTTACAACCTGGCTTCGCGTCTCGCCGAGCGATTAATTGGAGCAACTTATAACTGAGTCCTCGACCGGTCGATTTTCCTTAATAGTTCAGCAAAGGCTACATTGATAGCGGATTGTAAATGGATTTCCGAGAAGAACGGACACGTAATTACTGCGTCTTCTGCAAAACGATTTGCAGATTTGTAATTTACAATAATTCCTTTTGTATATAACGTCACGACGTTGAAAGAAATGCTTTTTCACGTTGCTCACGTAACCAGATATAGCTTGATAACTTTTAAAAATTCTATTATCTCCAGTCATTTCCGTGCAGTGCCTTATCTTGATTTTTTTATCTCCGATGTGACTAGTTCATTAATTAGATATTCTGATTTACTTTAATTGCCTCTCTCGAAAGCAGTATGGAGCGCGTTTGAAAGAGCGAAAAGGAAAAGGTGAGGAAAAACGAGTTAACTTGCGAACGATGTCGAGCACTTTTCTGGTTTCGCCGGAGTAATGGATCTGGAGTTAACTTTAACATGTTCTCTTGAAAACTCGAGGACAAGATTTTATACATTTTATACTCGAAATATTTTACATTATATTCTTGTTTTCTACTAGTAAAGTTGTGTAATTAGAATCCCGAAATAAATTTCGAGTACGGTTACTTCTATGTATAATAAAAATATTATATTACCATAATATAAGAATAGCGAATAAAGATACGCAGAAGTCTTTCCCGAAGTTACTGTATAGAAGAAACGTAGCTGTTAGATACATTGTTTTCAGCGAACAAAGATCTCAGCCATTAACGCGACACGCTAATTAACGTAACACAGAAGTTTGCGCTTGGGACAACGAGATTAGTGTGCTCCCGAGAAAATTGCGCACGACGTAAGTAAAGATTGGAGAGAGGACAAAAAGAAAGTATGCAAATGGCACGTCGGGGAATACCTCGGTGCATTGTGCGAAAATAAAAAGACACGCCCACGCCAGAAGTAGATTTGGAATGCCGTTACGAAGTTCGCGAAAAAAATCTTTCGCGTCTTTGATGAATAAATAGCACAGATATAAAATAAGATAGAATTTATTTATATTAACATTAGAAGCGTTAACATCGTGTACTGACAATATCTCATTGGTACATTGGCTTCATGTACCGTCTTCATTTATCAGAAACCAAAATTCTCGAAATTATCATCGTTTAAATACTTTAAATTCGTTTCATTCACTGCAGCTTAAAATAGTACTTAACATTTTTCTCACGGCTATTCTTTTTGTATTGATTTCAAAAGATCGCACGGTTATAGACTATCGTGATTTCTTTTTCAAGATACACTGGAGAAAATACGATAAGGATTTTTATAAATTGGAGAAAATAAGATAAAAGAGTTTCTCCTGTAATCACAATCGAAAGAGTGACCAACGTGCAAAGACAGCATCCTTTCTGTTCACAGCGAGTTAAGCTTTCCCTTACAATTTTCTGTAGTATTTTCGGTTCGTATCGAGGCACCGCTACAACTTATTTATCGAGTCCAATTACGCGTATCCCGTGGATAAATTCATTACAGGTCTACGTGGCGACGTCAAACTCAATGAAGTCCCAAATTCAATGGTAACTAGGTCTCCGGCGCGGATATCAATTAATAGACCAATATCAATCAATAATTACGGTGTAAAATCGATTTATCAGAATCAACGCTGCGGATAACCCGTCGCGTATACCGCACATTTATCCACTATTTTTTTCTACATAATACTAGTCCAAATCCCGATTTTTACACAAAATATAGAACGCACGGTACGAAAAATTCAATATTTTTAGTCGTGTATAAAATTGCTTATCCGCTGCAAAACAGCAATGATCGTAAAAAATAAAGCCGTAGGAATAGTTCCGAATGTTTTGCAGAATGTTTACGCAATCATATGGTTAATAATCTATTGATACGTGTTCACGATATAGATACAAATGACAATTCGGTTATGACGAATGTTTGAATAGATACAGAAAACTAACGAAGTCGATGGAAGATGGGGAACGTCCCGGATTGCTTTCGATAACGAAAAAAAAAAAATCATTTTTCTCCGGCGCAAGCTATCAGCATACGACCCCGCCGACAAATATGTTTCATTATTCCCTCGATACGTCTTTCCAACGTTACGCTTTTTGAGATACAAGTATTAAATTTTCCAAGTTCCATTGTACCGCTCGCGTTTAATACCGCAATATTCAATATATTCTCGTGATTGCTCCTTTCGGGAGATATTAGATATTCCCTTTACACAATATACGCAATTTTCTTCACAGAAACTTTCAGGCTATTTCTAAAACACATTCTTTTTTCTTCTTTCGAATAACGCAATCTCGATAAGTGCGCACTCACGCGACACAATTGCCGCGAGATATCGCGCGAAAGTTCCGCACTCGAGACGCGCTCAACAAGCAGCTGGATTTATTCACCCTGCACTTACGACTCGAGGTCTCGCGGGGGCACCCTTCGCACATTCAACGACAGTTTGTCATTAGATCGTTAAACGTTTGAAACTTTAGCACGCCGGTTTCGGAGCACCGCAGTCACGTCACGTGTGAGTAAACGTCGAAGTTTGCGAATCGCAAGAATCACGCTCTACGTCCCGGCTAATCGCGAATTAATTGTCGGAATCGGACGGAATCGCTCCAGACGACTGTCCCGTTTATTTCAAGGTCGCGAGGAAACGTCGATAAGTTCAGGTCCCGATCTTTGCTTCACGAAGAGCGACCGACCTCGTCGGTCGCGTGCCGGACGCGAACTGACTCTTGCCATGCCGGCGTCTGTTGCTTATACCCAGTATATAGCTGCGCGCATCACGCTCCGAAGTCTCGGATTATTCTCGACGAACGAAATCGGTTGCCGCCATATATAATATACTCCCGCTCCGCTTATCTAACGACGATAGGCGTCCCCCATCCACTCCGCACCTATGAGACCCCTGTGTTTTCTCTCATCCGGGGATTCTTCAAACAAACTCCGGAGTAAATATTTCCTTAGCGAAAATGTGATCGGACGCATGAACCTAATCCCCCTTTTGTTATTTAATTTCAAATATTTCTGCGGCTAATCCTCAAATTAAAACTCTGTCGGAGCAACGTTTGTCATGGAGAGCAGAGTTCGGCCAGATATTAGAGTAACCTTAATCGAATAATCAATTATCAATCAATATGTCAACAGAGATGAAATATGGAAGGAATTAAGGAGACCCAACCTTGATATTATAAATAGGACTATTGTATATCTGCGTTATATTTCGTTTGCTGTACGTTCTATAACAACACGCAGATGCAGAATTACCGTTTTCTGTTAAAGTTAAGAAATTCGCGTTGACCGTATAAGCGTGCTCCGTAAGGCACAAGGAAGAGTATTGTGATATTACGCAAGCATCGAATCGCATAAATATTTTCGTAAAACATGACGAAGATTAGTCGCAAGTCTTCGCGCTTATTCAATTACGCGCTCAGCATGGACTTCTTCGTGCGACGAAAGTGCAAGGAAATTGCTGTGAAATAAATACGAAAGATCAAGCGTAATTTGTATTTGGAGATAATGACAGCGATCCTTTATCTCCCCTACGCTATATGACGACGAACAATAGAGACGACGGATATGACAGACAGAACAATTTCATTTGCGACCGTTATTTCAAATGAATAAACGACGCGTTGGTATCGACCGTTGTCAGAAAAATAAAGGAATTATCAGATGGACAAAAGAATAATACAGTACATTCCCGATTATTCAGCATGCCTGGAAATTAAACTGTATCGTTGGATAAAATATGACGTTAAATAAACTTTCGTATATGGAAACATTAAATTTATCATATCTCATAAAAACACTCATTCTTCATAAAAATATTTTCTTCAATAATGTAATAATTATCAATATTACATAATTATTTTAATCGTAATTATTGCGATTTTATATCGACAGTGAGTCGTTTAAAATATCGTGCAATCACGGGAGAGTAATGCCACGAAAATATAATAAATCGGAATTGATGACAACTTGATTTATATTTTATTGACGCAAATTGAAGAATCAACACGATTGAAGAACGGGAGGCGAAGCGATGTTTATCGCAAGGAAAATCGACGCGTTATCTAATTGTACCTCGCGAAGTATGATTGTCTCTAATTAGCTTTAAAATATATTGCGCAATGTAACGACAAAAAGAAAAGTTCATAAGTAGGACGTAATATAGTAATGAATCGATAATAATATCGTTATTCGAAAAATGGAACATTAATAGGCTTCGATAGAACAATTCGGATTGAAATGGTCTGATTCGTCGAGCTGACATTAAACCTGCCTAATTTCGAATATTGTAAGAAATAAATGAAATAAGCTTTATCAAATATGTTGATGAGAAAAGCTATTAAGCTTTACGTTGTTACAATAATTAGATTGAATGTACTGAATATGTCAATAAAATAATAAGCTATTAGGACTCGCCATTAGGTAATTACAGTAAATATGGGTAATATCCTTCGTTTGCTCGATATTAGCATATTACATTTTCGTGGAAAGAAAAGTCGACGCGCGCGCGGCATTTTTAGTCAATTTTTAACCAATAAACAGGCACCGAAACAACGATCGGCGAAAGCGTGCGGGTGAAACGTTATGGTGTTATAAATTGCAGATGCGCCCCGCCGTAACTTTTACACTTATCTTATAAACCCGACGTACATCATTTCGGAATATGTAAACTTTACCGCGGGTGCGACTTCGCAGTTTTATTAACACGCCGTGTTCTTTAATTTAATATGAACTTTTATAGATGAAGTTTATCGGGTATTTATGGAGGTGCACGCGACTTTTATCGGCCGTAACGAAATATTGTGGCGCTGAAGAAGCGCGGGGATGCAGCAAAAAAAGAAAACAGCTGCTGACGCCTGCGGGGGGCAGATTTAATGGAGCATGCATAATCGATCGATTTTCTCGCAAATTTCATACTTTACAAAATTTGTTTATGCTGAGACCCTTCGTCCTGATTTATGTAAAAAATCAACCACATGCGTTTTATTACCAATATTTATCGTATAAGATATAGAATTTAAAATTTAATTGCCTAAAATTTAAAATTTAATTGCCGCAACGTGAATTACATCTGGTACATTTTTTTTTATTTACAAATCTTTCAAATTATTTACCTGTTCATCTGTTATTCAAGATATAAAGATAGATATGAAAGAATATTACGAACAGATATTACGGATACAAATTATCATCGTTTAAAATTTTTAGCACAGATGTGCGGAAGCACTTTTCGACGCAATCAGCTTTTTCAAATATATATATCCTGTCGTTCCATCTATTTTGTTTTGCAGAGTTAAATAAATGCTATATTTTTATTGCAGGTGTTTAAAAATTCATACGTGGCGATTTTATACCTTTCCGTTCTGACCAACTCCCGCAATCGCGTTACACTGATTAAAGTCGTTATTATGCGTAACGTGGGAACAAGATGCAATCACGATTGCACATTTATTCACGAATGAGTGCACCATCGATCGCCAGATTCTGTTTACGTGCGAATGCGAACACGACAGTAACGACGGTCATCTCGTTTACATGGAAATCTCGAATTGGCATGCACCGTTTCGAGGTGATATACGATACGGTTAGGGAAAAAACCCCTTTCACGGAGACGTATCGGCGAGTGATGGATGGTGAGGGACGGATGGTGAACACGCGCCAACAAAAGTGCAGCGGGCGTCTCGATTTTCCGTAACACAGTCTTCGAGAAGGATAACGATAACGAAATTCATTTGAAATTGAACGAAGCTGCGCCCAACTTGAATTCGACATCTGGTTCTGGTTTATTTGCGTAAACCGAGGAAAATAAACGGAATATATGCGAATTTATATTCGCATATATTCCGCTTTAATCTCGCCAAAATACACTCACGTGAATTGTAACTCACGTAGCTAAATTATATGTATTGTGCATCGAGCATGTAATGTTTTACTAGTACAAATAGTAAAAGGTAATTCCGCTCGTAAAGATGCAAACGAGCTTGTGAATAAATCATTCGTCCTCATTTACAAAGAGATATACATGTATTTGTAAAGTGTAATTTTACTTAAGCCTTGATAAAGCAGAATACTTAAATCAAACACATTAGTGACTGTAAAATTATTAAAGAACTTTCTGTAAATTAAATGAATTTGTATATATATATACCTGTAATTAGAGTGTTTCAAATATATTTTTACATTTTCTTTGAATTTTCTGTAAATAATAAAAATTTTTCCTCTATTGTTTAGTTAGTCTATGGCAATATTATCGTTTTACACTTCCTAAAAAATATATCTCAAAAAAACTAGATTAAAAATATAAGAATTAATAATTCCTCATTATTTTTAATATTTTCAATCATATTTTAACTTACATTTCCCGCTATAAGTTTAACTTTATTTTTGCAGTTTTACCGAGTTTCAATGTAAGTCTTGATATGTGGAACGAACTGCTGCTACAAATGATTCAAGTAAAAGTAAATCACTTACGGAATTACGCTCTAGAAAGGAAAGGACAGATTTGTTGAAGAAATCCGCTTTCCTTTTCGAGTTCTGTCGCGTTAAGAGTCAGAAAGCATCCTTAGCGTATGAAATCCAAACACGGGCAAATGGAAAGGATTCTTATCTTAAGGCTAGCGTCAATTTTAAGCTAAGTTTTCCAAGATAATATTATGTTGTTCGTGCCGACTTTTTAAAGAAACGCAAAACAGGCGTTTCCATACGTAGATATGTTTTTATTGTGTATCCTGTTTTTGTTCCACAATTTTTCATCTTCTTTTACAAAATTTAAAGATTCTATCCACTCAAAATATTTTAAATTTCCCAATGAAAATTCTTCAACAAATCTTCTCAAAATGCGAAACGTCAAATAATAAAAGAGTCATAGACGACAATGCATAGTGTGAGACCGTCAATGAAGCATCACGATAAACTACGTCCGATAAGGAGAACGAAGCCTCTTCAAGAACTCACGGCTGATAGAGCAAATAGCAGACGTTTTATCAATTTGAGGAGCAATCGGGATTTAGCAAGAGCGCCGATAAAACGTCGAGAAGCTGCAAGAAGAGCCGGGGATGAGGGCAGATCTGCCGAGGGTACCGTATATCGATTTTCTCGAAGAGTGCTTGTAAAAAATTGGCCTGATGTATCCCTATTCGACACGCGAAGCTAGTTCGCTCTCGTTTACGAACCGTGCCGGCGGCGGGCTTTTCCACTGTGCGCGATCTAAGCCAAACGCCATTTGCCGGAGCCGCGAAATCGCGTGTAGGCGTTCGTTAACGAGCATCAACCCGCATTAAGCCCCGTACGTTCGCCACGTACAATTTCCACGAATGTCACTTTTTTTCCGCTGCGCGTGTGGAGATCCGTCGTGTCGCGACGAAACTACACAGCGAAATCCAGCATACACATACAGAAGGCATAAAGATCGTCGCGTCGCGGAGGGGATTGTCACAAGAGGAAAACAAAACTCTAATCTCCGAACTTCGTGGAATATAAATATCCATATAGCCACCTCAGTGGCTGTAATTTTTATAGTTACGCGAAAGTAAAGCAGGCACCGGATTATCGGACTGGAGAATTAGGTGGTCTGGATCCTGCTTAAAAGCGCAATATCGATCCCAGGAGAGTTAGCGTGCTACGCGATTGTTAAGGGCGTTTATCATCTACATACCCTTCAGGGTCGCCAGATTTGTGTCAAGAACTCCGCGCGCGCTCACAGATATGATATCCGACTACGAAGGCGTCGTAAAAAAGTCAATCGAAGTACTTACAGCGTGCCATTCATGACGGCGCAAATACAATATTATGCAAATGATCGCGTATACGGAGCCTCGCTTGCAAAATCCGGTTTTTGCACCAAAACCCGTTCGCTCTCCGAAACGATAATCCAGAAAATATTGCGAGTGCGATCAAGAGTATGTAAATATGACGATTCTCTGTATTTCCCACAAAACTGTGCAATAAAAAAAACGCGCACATCGTATTTTAACATGTAAATTCTTTTAAACCTTTCTTCATATTATAATGCAGAAAAAAAGAATCAATCTCATCATATAGGTGTATGTTACTTTTGACCACGTATCGTCGAACAATCGTACGAGACGTTTATCGATAGACTGTATTTAGATAAGAATTATAAATAAACTGGTCCTAAATGTGATTGGAGCACGATGATAAAGAATTCACACGATAACGCGTGACGTTCAGTTTAGTCGCAACGCATTAATATAGACGCATTATTTCGCGACCTCGCCCTGCTCTATCGGACAGCAGATAGTAATTGATTTTCGTCGTGTAGTCGGTAAGCTCTCCCGCGGCCACGAGAGTACATCGATTACATTAGCATTAGGGCAAAAAGGGATCGGATTTAATAAACCTCAGTGGATATGATCTTAAAGCCGTATTAAGCGACTACGGCTTATCTCAATAAGCTCGCTTCATAACGCTCAAGAGCGGCGATGAAGGGATCGGAGGAATGTGGGCGTATTGCCATTGTGTCATTTAATCGAACGTAATATTTTATATTAGTTTGCACAGAAAATCCTTAAATTACGTGGTATTAGTTGCCTACGTTCTCTTTTGCGTTCCGGTTATCCGTAACTTTCATCTCAAACCCCTACCTCAATTAATCGCTCTCAGCGATTGAACGACGCAATTCTTATCGCATCCAGAGAATCTTGCCAAATCCATTTCGATTCGCCATATGCCACTCACCTCTTGTTACGATCGACATAATAACGACGCGAGTGCCGTCGAGGACGATGCCGTCTTCGGTCGATGATGGCTAGCGCGATCGTCGCCGTTTCCCTGGAATTCCGCCTGGAATCCGCACGGTCCCGATCGTCCCGACTGTACAGTGAGTCCCTTCGGGAATCTCGCCTGCTCTCGAGCCCGATTTCCGATCGATCCCGCGGTCTTGTTAGCGTCCAGATGAAGAGCGACAATGCGATCATCTTCGCGCGTTTCCCTCACTCTCCCGTGCCGATAGTCTCTCATCGAGGCTTGATAATTACGATTCGGCGTCTCTCGACATTATTTTCACGAGTCCACTTGCCACAATAACTCGAGACAGCTGCGCGTCTTTCGGCGAATTTGAGAGAAGCTCGTTCCATTTCTTCATCTTTTTACGCGTAAACCTCATTCTGTGGCACGAAGCCATGACGATTTTACCCGGTTGTATCACAATAGGTAACAGAGAGTGAACGAAGCTATTTTCCGCAACCTGTATTTTATTAAAACTTTCCGCCCATGAAATGCATGAAACTCGTATCGATGTAGTTTCCCGAATGCATCACGTATGGCCAAGTCCATCCTGGATGAACTTATAGATTTCCTTCGGGGTTCGGAATTTCCTCTGCTAAGAGAAATTTTTCAAGATTATGGGATGTAGCGATTCAATTTTCTTTAACAGCATCGGGAAATAAAAATAGCCACCGTTCTTTCTTTTATTCACGTTTCTTCTTATTTCTTTTATTTGCAATTTCGACACTTAAATCGTAAATTACCGCGTGTACTTAAAGCAGCTTTAATGATGCAACTTTGAAAAATCTGTCTCCGTTTCATCGAGTACATTATGTACAGTAATAATGATAAACGAGAAAATACATTTTAAAAAAGCAAAAGCTGTCTTGACATCACTTACAAGTAAGTATAATTAGAATTCACTCACAATTAAGATATAGGTTATCAACAAGAGCAAAGATATTTAAAACCATGGTCGAGTTAATTAGACGTTTTAATTAGGTGCTCTAATGACGGCTTTTGAAGAGACATAATAAATTCGTTCAAACAAACGAATAAATATAACAAAATCCGGTTTCAATCATCTACTACGTTTTGCAATTTCTTCTTGGCGTTGGAAAATATTAAGATTTGTTTTCTCTATAACAACTAAATTTATTTCGCGAGCAGTATGTGCCAAGTTTAAGCGCTCGCGCATTTAAAATAAACGCAGTTTATATAAACGTAAACAAAAAGCGAAAACTAAAAATTATATATACGTATATAACATCTATAATAAAATATGAATATGAAAAAATGTAAAAAAGTAATATAAAAAATAGTATTCGATGTAAAGTTCAGAAATAATAATTTTAAATATAAAACTCTGCGTGAATTATATTTTCTTTTTTTATTATAAATTTGAGAAGTTTAAATGTTATTTAAAATTTTTCTTATTATAAATCTGTAAATGCGATGTTCCTTTGGAGCATATTAGTGTTTGACAAAGATGAAAATCGCACATGTAACACAATAAGAAATAGGCCACGTTACGTGACAAGCTTTACACTCCACGAGAAACTGTCATATGGGTGTTGAACAAAGCTGACAACGCAATAATCTGACGTCATTTAAATTGATCCGCGTGCTACTTGTTATTAGAGCCGAGCCAATATCGTCCAAGAACAATATTTATTGTTCGAAAGTTGCCGACAGCTATGTGACGAGCTAGAGGGAAAAACGTATCTGCGCATTGGATAACACAGAGAAAAGCGTTCCTTTTTTGTTGTTCGTTATTGAAAAATTATACGGCGTCGTCGAGAAATTATATACTGCGCCTAAAATTGCCAAAGCTTCGCGTTGTGCGGCAAAAGTAATTTATACGGAAGTTTGCGACGATGTAAGATACGAGGAAATACTTGTAAACCAAATGAGGACTTGCTGAAGGAAAGAGATTCAGCAATTAAAGATAATTCTTTTGATACGAAATGTTCCTTCAAACAATAAGTATAGAATGGTCTATCCGTGGCTCCGTTGTATTGGCGGACACAATGGAAATGTCGCCGCCCGTGACATTTCTTTTCTGCTATTATCGTGCTAACGAAACACGTATACAAACTACAAATAAGAGCGCGGTGTCGCGAGGTGAAATCGCAACAAAACCCTGGCGAAAATAATATGTTTATAAGAAGTTTGCTTAAGTGTTGAGTAGATGTTTCATTTGAGCTTTAAAACATTTATTAAATTGTTTATGAGATGGAAATTTAAACATGGAGTTGTTTATGAGATGTTCACGGCTATGTTTCTTATGAAATGTTTCAGTGGCGTTTAATGACATAGTTTCAAACGTTTCCATTATAGTTTTGTAAGTATTCATAAAATGTTATTGTCACCAGGTATTTGCAACGCGCGTTTCTAAACAGTGTAACCATCTATAAAACTCTTCATAAATAAATATAAACACAATCTCTCACTAACAATTTTCGCCAGGGAAACAGGTAAAATTGAATGGTCTTGAATCTGCGTTGACGTAAATTTACACTTTTTGCCGACCTAACGTATTTTTCCGATTTATTATATTCGTAGTAGTCAGAAGTCGCAATGGTGCTTCCCAAAATCACGTTATTCGAAAACTGTCTCGCCATATAATATACAGCACAGGAACTTGTCCATGAACATTAAATGATTTCCATCATAAATTAACAATTAAACGCCCGGGTACGGTATACGCGTAAATTTACTGCACGAGCGACGTATATTTCTCCAACGCCATAACCATAAACGAATCCCTTGTCGTTCTGTCCTCGATTCTTAGCATTTAAATTTATAATGCTCAAACGTGCTCGAGTTTAATGGTTCGTTAATAGATTGTTTTATCACCCGTGAGATACCGAGTGACGTTATATACGCTTCTCAATCATAATCTATATTTCTGCTGACGTTGTGGAATTTCTTCGATTGCGAACACAAGACACATTGCGATATTCCGAGGCGAGAACTCTAATTTCAATTATCATTGTCGGACACATTTAGACCTATAATATTAATGACGTACTCGATCGGTATTAATAACGGTGGTTCGTTATTATACTCTCATAAGCATAATGTAATTAATAAATAAGCAGGCATTATTTATATAATTAATAATTAATCAGGTCATTATTTGTATTGCAAATTTGTAAAGAGAAAACGTTTCTGCGATGTTAATTATAAAGATGCATCGTGACGAAACTATAAATACAAAAGGCTAAATGCAACTTATTGCCTTTATAGTGATACTTTGATGTTTAACAAAAAGTCTGCTGAAAGCGGAGTAATTAACTTCAGCTGATAGCGATTCTTTGTTTAACTGCGACCGACCATGACTTGTGCCGCAGACCGATGACGTCATTGCTCAAGTACATAGTGCTCAAGCGAAACTAAGCGCGTTCTAAAAGACACAATTGTTCCTCTAAAATTAATATCAATATCCTATAATATAATTAAATTCTAATTCGGGGAGACAATATCTTCTACAAGAAAAACATTTAATTACACAATTTATAAATTCGCCGCACATCTATTTATTAAATTTATATAACGTGTATCGATAAAGATACATTCCCCATCGAAAAAGGAAACAATAACGAATACAACAACGATGACAATTCCTAGGCTCAGGAGATTGGAGTGAACCTTTATGCCAGTACGAACAAGAAACTGCAAGATGACCGCAATCTTTTGTTTCCGAGTATCTCGATGCAGAGCAGCCGTTCCAAAATCCAAAATTCGCACAATGGAGGCAAATGAAAGCGAATAGCTGGTTAGGAAATATCATACCACGGACTATGTCGGGAGTCGATAAAATCCATTAGGAAAATTGGATCCTTCGGTATGACGGCGACTCAACAAGTACTTCGGCCGATCGCGTAACGATTACTGAACTCGGAACGTTGCGCGGAAAATCCGTACACCCGTGATTGATCCATACATTTCTCATATATTGCGTAAAATATCGTAATGCACGACACACGCGCGCACAATTATATGAATTGTGTGTGTATAATGCCGATCACATTAAGTATTTTAGACGATGCTTTATCACGATTTCCGCTGCGAGAGAAAAAGCTCACGGAAACAGGCTCGCACGAAACGTTACGTTTCTGCGGCCGATTTTTGACGTAGGTCAGTATACGACACGCGGGGAGGGAGAGAGAGAGAGAGAGAGAGAGAGAGAGAGAGAGAGAGAGAGAGAGAGAGAGAGAGAGAGA
>NJRL01000013.1:618882-725370 GCA_003063815.1 Aphaenogaster rudis
GAGAGAGAGAGAGAGAGAGAGAGAGAGAGAGAGAAAGGCGTTTATTAATATTCTAGGGCAAGCCCTCTAAGAACATACAGTATTGATAAGTAAAACAAAAATGAAAAAGAAAAAGCAGCAGCAAAATAAAAACAGTACAAAAAGAATAGAATAACAAGAAAATGAAAGAAAAATGAATACAATAATAATAACAATAATAATATTAATTAGGGACATATGAGAAAATAGTGAGTGAGTCGCGGATATTAATCCATTTCACGCTGCCTAAGATAACTGAAGAGCCTACGCTTAAATAAATAAAAGAGAGAGAGAGAGAGAGAAAGAGAGAGCTAGGTAAGGAAACAAAGTCCAAAAGCGCAGTTCTCTCTCTTCGCGATCGCAAATCCGTCTCGTGTCACACGGCAGCGCGGCGCCGATTTATCCGTCGCTGATTTATCCGCGTCGGCGTCCGGTCAATGAAATAAGTATCGCGATAACAACACTGAAACTTCAATGAACTTAATGGCTCGTTGATAAAACGACGTATGCATATCCGAGAGGCATGCCGGATTTCCTGGCGTGCGCTCGAATTGCTCTGACGAATGAAATGCGAGCATCGCAAGCGATAACGCAGCAGAAGCAATTTTTGATCATTATGACGCATCCGTACGTGCATACGAAATACACCTGTTTTGTTCTGCTATTAAACTGGTTCAAGGTAAATCCGGAGATTTTGCCATTTCGAATGAATATTAATCAAGCTGACGCATCATTTAATGAACTTTATGCGGTGGATTTCGTTGCAATGATTTCTGATAAATATTCAAAGTCTAATTACCATTTAGATAAAACCGAGTTAATGAGGCGACGTAAAGCGTAGTATTCGAACAGTTCGCAAACACACACTGCAAGGAGAACGGTATAAAACTGGAAACCTCGTTACACCGATGTTATAGCCGCGTTTAAATTATTTACGCCGCCGCGTGCACATGCACAATGTAGCGCAGGAAACGAAGTCGATCTCGCGACGGAAATATTACGCCCTAATAGCGACGGAGCTTTATCACTTTGCAATTTGAGAAGAGTATGTCGCGTATCTTAATTGCCTGTTAAAATGTCGAGTCATATTTCAAGGGTCCCTTGTATTCGTAGAAATGTAAAAATAAGATTTCTAATAAGTCTGTTTTCTAGACAGACATTTTTTAGACTTTTCGTGCTTCATATAACTTCAGATTGTCTCGATAAATGAAATGATTTTTCACTAAATCTCTTTCGATGGATACGCTTTCATTTTGCGTTACTCCGATTTTATCCTTCACTACATAACCGACAAAAGCGATCTCGCATTTATCGTGGGATAATCCACATCGATGTTTCGATAAATTAAACTCTCGATGCGCGCGCCGAAAAACCGAAGGGAGAGCCGGCTGTGTGAGGCCCCGGAACGAGCGAAAATAGATATATTTCACGACAGCTCGTACGTAGCTCCCGGAACAATCGATAATCGTGTGTCGCTGCGTGCGATAAAACACTGGCGCGGGAAGAGTAGGAGCTTGAAGATCACGACGCACCGTGAAAACCGGTTTTCGTCCGCGACGGGGGGTACCTGAATCCCAACCAGACGCGTGCGGTCGGCCGGCCGAGACGCGGCGCGCGTCATTAGCCGCGATACCAATTTGCGCGACCGATTAGACGGTGACGTGTCTCGGGCACATCGGCGCGGCCGAAAGCGACGGGAACGGAGCAAGGAGCACGTTCGCACCGCCGCACGTCCACGTGAGTCGACGCCAACTAAGGTTGTTGGCGGACCGCGGCTTCGCGCCTCGCGGTCACGCGACAGACGCACCGGCGTCTACCGCTCGAAGCTAGCAGAAGCGCGAGCCCACGTGACCCCGGGTCACGTGGGTTCATGCCTTCCCCCTCCACATGCTGTTAGCATGCTGTTCCGGCTGCGAGTCTGGCAAGTGGCAACTCTGGTACTGGTCCGGCGCGCGAGTTGCATCATGCATCGTGCCGCGCCGCGCTGCGCCGCGCGCGCATTGCCGCGGCCGCAACAGCGGCGGCGGCGGCGGCGGCGGCGGCGGCGGCGGCGGCAGCGGCAGCGGCGGCGGCAGCGGCAGCGAGCGGTGAGAAAAACCGACGATTGTAACATATTAATACCTAGTTCGCGCATCCATCCCTACCATGTAGTCGTCTCGCCACTCTCGCCACGCCGCGACCACGTGTCCGCGCGGTCGCGAGAAACGGCGCGACCGCGAAACGCGAGGCGGTCGCGCGTGAACGGCTTTTGCTCTCGTCTCGCGGCATCGATCGGTCCGCAACCATTCCTGATCGAGTACCTGACACAGCTACAGTACCTCCCTAACGTAATTGATAGATTCCGATAGATGGGTCAACATCGGCAAGGTCGACGCGGTGAATTAGCTCCGACGATCACAGCCGCTAATGGCCGGCTCTGATTACTTTGGCGGTGAAGATAGAATGTAAACACTTTCTAAGATTACGGTGATTTGCTTGTCGATTAATTAATTGGCAAAGAATGCCGTTGAAAACTAATGAAATATGTGTCGCTATTGAATTATTAATATGGGATGATAAATTGGGGCAACTTTGTAGCTTCGAATAACTTGGCGCAACGCTTGTTCTCATGATTGCGACCTTTGTCTCCGACATCAAAACACATTTGAAAATCAATCTCACGTGGCGGCGAAGTTGTCGGAATCGCTTCGAAGCGGTCATTGTAGACCGCTGTAATTCAAATACGTAATTCCGCTTTGTCGGTTAATAGAAGTCCTCCTATCTAGATAGGTCATCAGCCGGTATAGAGATGAGACGTCCTTTCCGACAACTCAAATGAAAACTATCTTCATTGTCACGCGCAGACGGAAAGAAATCTACATCGTTGTACGGCGTTGAATGGCGATGCGTTTCGCTCGACTATAGAGCACGGAGACCTTTATTCTTCCCACGTTAGATCATCCGAGGGACTTTGAATTAATCCCTCGCAATCCACTACAATTCCATACGCACTGTCACTGTCAAATTCCCTTTGTTACTGTGTCTCGTATAATAGAGTTAATCCGGGGATTCGCCGAATTCGCCGGGGAATCGCAAAGGCTGCACTAAACTTCATTGGTGCTAAAACCATCCCTTCGAGAAATTGCGTTTTCACGACTTTCCCAAGGACGAGCGGTCCCCTCGACTCGGCCGTATTCACGAGGGTGACGAGAGCGGATCGACGCGACGCGGTAACCGAAGTGGAGAGAAGGCCCGCTCGAGAGAAACTGTCGAACCGCCAGGTTGTTATCGGCGGGTACAACGAGCAGGACGAGGATCGATTGTTATGTGATGTTTATGATAGCTCTTTCGAGAGCTGTTAAAGGCCGGAGCTACCACGGACGTAGCACCGGCTCGCGGCGCCCGCGTTCGTGATCTGCGGTCGCCCTTTCGGCGACGGCTGACTCGCGGTCGACCACTTTCACTCGAAAGGTACGATCACGAGGGAAGATAAGATCGTGAATTGCCGCGATAAGCGAAACAGCATGGAGCGTCGTATCAGCGACTTCGGGGCGACGAAATGTTGACGAAACGAAGCTAATATACAGGGTGATTCCGAGTAACATCGTTCCTTAGCAAACTTGGAGTAATAATCCTTTTAGAAAAAATTTAATCAGGCTTCAGGTATATTTAATTACGTTTCTTCCTTAGGTTCCTGATTCAATCAACGTTAAACATCTTGATAATAAAGTTTCGGATTAAATTCCTGTAACAGTTAATCGAGTTGCAAATTCCTACGAAAAATAAAGGTCTACGTAAAACTAGTTTAGAGTTTGCGATAATGTCCGCGAGCCGAGAGTGAGGAAAACAATATTATTTTGTTTAGCGGAAATTTTGTACATTCAAGCTGTTGAATAGTGCATTCATTTTCTGTACACTTAAATTATCAACTGACTGATGTGCGGAAATAGTTTCACGTGTCGCGTACCACGAATAATGTGCGGGAATTGCAGACATCTGCATACACATACAACAGATCACGCAATGTGCTAAACACGTTTGGGCCGTTAAAGAAGAACTTGGAAATAGCGCCGCGGTAAAATTAATGATAATCCATAAAATGCAACGTCCGCGTGATTTATTACGTACTGTGAACATTTGCGGTTACGCGCCAAATATATCATGATGAGTAAACGTATCTAGGTGACGCTTTTAGAGTATCCTCGCGCAACACGTGGATTACTTTGGCAACGAGACATTGCATTGGTGAGAAACACTCATCGTTTACAATTTCATTGGTGTCGCCTTGACATCAGTTCGCCGCTGCACGAATTCTCGCTCTCGCTGCACAAGCGAGCCAAATACCACAAATGCATAATGTAAAAATATATAAAGGAAGAAAAACATGTACAAAAATATGTAACCTTCCTTCCTAGAAATCTTGGTCTAAAAGGCAACGCGATATTGGCGTACTTGTACCACGTGGCTTGCATAAAAGGTAACCCAGCAAACGCTTGTTTTTGCTTGTTCAACAAATCGACCGTGAACGTGCAAATAAACGTTCGGATTAGCGTGCGGCCAAATACCGCGTCGATCGAAACGTGCGGTTTTACATAACGACCGGACGCTCCGACTTCGAGGGACCCGCTAAATCTCTCGGCGATGCCCGCAAAAGGAAGATGACTGCGTAGAAGTTCTAATTCGATTAGAATATCCCCTCGGGTGAGACAAAGCAAACTTCGCGCCTTGGCGAGCAAACATACGTCTCATATCGCTTGTCCTCTCGCATGCGAGTTGTCGTTCCCCCCTTTTTGTGTGTACCCGACGTACGATATCTCGTGTGTTGCTACGTATTACCGAGGTACTCGCGTGGGTGCTCGTGTGCACAGACACGGTCGCGGCGCGCTGTGTGTGTGCACAAATCAGATTTGATCGCACTCGACGATAGTTCGGCAAACATTCGCGCACTCACCGCCGACGCGCAGACTTTTATTGCCTTTGGAGTGGACGCGGCGAGGCATCGCGCAGGGGGGGCATCGCGCGATATTGGGATGACCGAATTTCGCCGTGACCCTCGTGTTGTATCTCTCCCGGGTGTATGGAACCAACGTTGACCGACGCCGCCAATTTAACAACTGCGAAGCGTATAAAAACAATCGCCGCTCCTCGGGATATTGTATTTTCACGCGAAAATCCGAGCCCGATAGATTTTTTTCCACGATTTCACCGCGGCAATTGTGGCCGGGGTGTTCCAAATACGTACGTATACGCGCGTGTTGCATCTATTTGGAAAGGTGGTAGGAAGAAATTGGAATGAATCCAAAATAGTAAAATTGCAATCCCTCTCTGACAGCGCGTACGCTGTATAGCAGCTGTTACTATCGGCTGTACGGGACTTAAGCGTTGATATCCTGTTATGCAGAGACGCGGATATGTTTGTGCATATGCATAAGATGGAAACAACCACGGATATCGTACTAAGACGCTGGATACTTCTTCACGCAACACATGTAACTTACGTAAACTCTCCGACCTTGCAGCGCGATTGACCAGATTAATAATAGCATCACCTGGACTTACCTGCAACAGAAAAGAGGGGCGGTATTTTTATTGAGATGCGCTAATTTTTATATAGGTAACATGCGACATTTCTTATTCTTGTAACATTTAAACGTTTTCCACGTGTGAAGGTCAATCCATAATTTATAAATCGCGCGAAAAGATTTGCTAAAAAATATTGATAGTTTAAAAAATGAGACTTATAATTTCGAGAAATATCAAAATCATTCTAGAGAAAACAATTCAGAAAAATATGCATTATATACAGAGATGACTTTTGATTATTAATCACTTCGTCGTTATGGACTCGTGTGATATGCGTCATACTATTTATCAGTCGCAGATCAGCGACGCATACGAAATGGCCATATCATTAAATAACGAAGTCCTGCGGGCGTTTTACGCTCATTAGATAAACTGTATGTTGTGGATTATTATCTCATTATCATTTCCATGTAGATAGGGTATCTAAAATCATTCGAAGCAGGTCAATGGCCGCTTTATATTACGGATACGTGCGTGAGTAATATGCTCCACGTTATAAAAGATAAAGAAAGAGTATTGTATCAGCGTTAATAAGATATTTTTATCGTTGAATGCGCCAAATTTTCATAATTCATGATTATAAATGAATATTAACTATTATATAATATTTTTATTTATTATCTATATTTTTAGTAAAAAATGAAAGAAAGAATTTTATCTCTTATTTATTTTTTTAGTATTCTTTAAATTTAAAAAACAAAAAGCAGATTTTAAATTTGTTCGAATTAATTCTCGTCGTTTCGCTTTTTAAATATATAAATATTGTATATGTAGAGTCTTCAAAAAAACTACGAATACACGTTTCACTCATTAATTCAGTTTACGCACTGTTTGTGACACTCGGCCTTTGAAGCTATTGAATTCATATCTTTGTACCCTCACAATCTCTCTCTCTCTCTCTCTTATTCATATATTACATTGAACGTGGTTTTAGCATGCTTGACGTCATACGCGACTGTAATAAAGGCAGTGGCTTTGTGGTCCGTTCGAGTTCTCAGGGTTATCAGGGAATATCGTGAATTTGGGAACAATGTATGAAACCGCATATGTGTACACAGAAAGTCAATGTGTCCGTAGGATCTACATCCTGCGCACGCAAAACGTTAAACCGTGCGAAATCGGCGATATGCATGTGTATGACTCGCTCTTCGACTGCTCGAAATTATTAAATTGTGCGAAGTAACATTGCAAAGTTTGATCTAATCATTAAAAACTTAAAGACGGACGCATTTTCTTTGTGCTTAGTTGACGTGTGACCTGTGATCGATTTTACTACTTTACTAGGTAAAAGTATGCACAGTTTATGCTCTACACATGCTTTTAGTTATGCTATTATCTGCAACTTATGTGAAATGATAGCTTCGCATGTCTCCCACGGATTCGTGATTTGCATTTTAATAATCAATTTATTCATTGCATATATCAATCAATAATATACGTCTACGACAGAATCGCTTCAGTTTGAGGTACTACGGACAACGCAACGTGGAACGAGGCTCTATAGGTACACGAATCGACGATTTCAAACTTTGCCAGACAGAATAGTACGGCAGGAGCAGTGACCATCGATAAAGAAGGTCGCTACAAGCCGGATACTGATCGACCAGTTTCACTTGTCTTGTTACGACTTGCCTTTTCCCCTGCGAACCGTTTGGCGGCGGTTGAATGATAGCCTTACATCACTTGCAAAAACCTCATTTACTCGACAGAATAAATCCATTTCAACGCAAAACGGAAAATCTCCTGCGGTATAATCAATATATGTTATACGTCATAATAATTGTTAGTACAACCACATTTTACAATAATAAAACAAATCGCCTCTCCCAGATGAGAAAAGATAAAATATATTATAAATATATTACCTTCACTAAATGCAAAGATACTTGCATAATTTAATGCAGAGATATATTTGCATAATTTTATAATTAACATAATTTTCGATATAACACAAATTTAATTGATATATAATAGTTTCAAATGCAGGCCAATTATAAGAAAATCTTAAGCTACCTGCGTCGCAGCTTACGATGCGGTTGCAGAAAGGAAATTCTTAATCTCGAGCGACACGAGTGAATGAAGGAGAAAAAGGAAATCGATGAAAGTCCTCATGCGGAGAAACCGCCCTTCAACTAAACAATGGACCGGTGCCAACCTCGATTGGATAGAATGCCGGGGATGAGGTTGTCTTGAAAATTCTTCGGAGGTGTATCCAGAAGAAAACTAGTTCGCGAAGTGAAGCGGCAGTCTGGATTTAATCACCGACTGCTGAATCATCGGGTACAATAACTGTTACCACGTTCTCTACAAATTACTTCTACGGATTCGATAAGCGTACACGGGCGCCCAGTAATTGGACGACTTTCATACTTCGGATACCACGAAAACCGCAGTACATTCAAATAGGAATTCATGAAAAAAACAGAGATACGCAGAATAGGATTTTTTCATATAAAAATTTTCGTTTGCGAGGAAACTCGCTTCAAAAATTGGAAAACACGCTCCAATTATCTCTCAATAAAGTCTTACGCTTTTATGCTTATTTCTGCAAGTTTGCGCGGCAATAATCAAGGCTACATTTGTAAATTCAACTTTGCTTTTAGTCGCAAATTAAAATTCTGCAAATAACCTGCGCGAAAAACGGCCGGCGAAATCCTTTGCATAATTAATGCAATTCGTTAGGAAAACTGCGAGCGCGCCTAATCAATATAGCAAACTGCACTATGAGACGTTGTGACTGAACATTATTTTGTTAATAAACCCTAAATGAAAATTTTATTTTTATATTATTCGTGCTTTTTTAACACAATGTGCTAAAAGAATATCAAATTTCATTTACAAATGCTTTAATTAATTTGAAGTTTTTAGCGAAAATTTAATTAGACATTCTCTTCTTCGTGGCCTCTCAATTTTCAATAACATTTAACAGTTAAGTGTTAGACCAAAATTTTAATTATGTAAAACTACATAAAATAATACAAGCTTATTATTTGACTGTGTTGGTTTTTTAATCGATTGTAATTAAAGCCTTTACTAAAATCTTTTCATCTATATTTATGGAAACGTTTCCAAATCTTAAATAATTCTGAAACTTTTATACGTAATTGTACGTCTCTCCCTCCCTCTCTAATTAAAACAAATATAATTACTATGCAAAAGTAGTGCAAAATGATTTAAGAGATAACATAAAAATTCAGTAATTAATCTACAAAAGACGAGGAGAAGCTTAATCTCAGAAATTTATTCACAATCTTCCTTTTCTACAGCATCAGCTATTTCTTCGACTTGGAATTTAATCCGCCGTCGGTAGGGATTTACAGAACGCTGTTCCATTTTCCTAAACGGATGCATGTTGATGTCGACGTTGCGGCGGGGCCATCGGCTGAAGTGCTTCTAAAGTATGAGGGAAGCGGCGACGAGAGGCACGGGGCACGGAGAAAGACGGAGATTCTCGCTGATACGCACCTGACCACGCGCATTTGAGGGCATCAGTGACGTCAAGGCTTGGGGGCGGAGGTTGCCGATTACGTCACCGGCCCAGCCAGCCAGCCTCCACCGCCACGACATCGATCAGCGGCACTCGTGGGAAAGGCAGGGTAGAACCGACGGTGGAGAGGAGACGAAGAAGGGGCCACCTTCCGAAGAAGGAAACATCACTAATAACCGCCACATCGCCGTGGTCTATTAATTAAATTCCTGATTATTCCTGCCGATATTTTGCCCGATCGTTTTAGTGGTCTGCAGGACCGATGACCGATCGAGAAATTCAATTTGCCTCAGTGGGAGGGGGAGGGAGAGACCAGAAACGTAACTAGCGGTCGCCGACTCATGGTTCATCCCGTGGTTAATAATTCCCTTCTCTTTTCGTCTTCGAAAATTTCAACGACAATTACAACTAGAAATTACAAGGATTGACGCGACGTTCGTCCATTTATCTGACGCTATCGATTTTAACAGAATTCGAACAATATCGTGAATTCCTTAAAAATCTCTCTGAATATCGAGATTTATGATTCAGGACCTACCGAAGAGATGTTTTCAAATCTTGTTTGAAAAAATCGACGAACTCATTTTATGAAACCATCTAAAGTGAGAACTCGCTTTATGAAATTTAAGAATAAGGGAGGGTCCTTTGATTTTCCTGTTTACATCTGGACTCAGCAACGATCTTTAGGGGAGTGAGAAGTAAAGCTAATGAAGTGCCGCGTAGCAATGGAGACGTCGAACAGTAGTTACCTTTAAAACGCTGTTTCAAAAACCGTCTTTGATCGAGAGACGCCTCCGTGGCGACGTCTAAATCGACCTTAATGGAGACGACTTTTATATCTCCTATACAATAATCCGCAACGAGACATTTTCAGATCGCGACATTTTCTCATCTCGAATTCGACACATCAAATAAAAATCGACAATCTTATTTTATTCTTGCAAGAGCATCTCTTTCATATAATAGCATGTAATATACATTTCTTTTTTAAATATTATATAAATATTTTAAATATAATCGATATAGCCACGAAAAGTTTACATATATTAATATGCCTCGTCGACGTATTCATTCAATTATAAGGGATCTCATGACTGTTGCTCAGACGGGATATTTTGCGTTCGCGTTGCGTTCGCGAATCGCAACTTGGCAAAACACGTTATCGCGTTGCATAACAATTAAATTGCACTCGCGCGCGCGAGAACGCAGCAACTTCGGAAACAACGTCTAAGCCGTCCGATTGTGCATTCGCCCGCCTGCGTAATCTGACTTTCAATTATATTGCGAAATTAGGACGAGCTCCTTCTCGTTCCCGTCGTATCGACGCGCAAGCACTGTCTCTAGGCAAACAATGCGGAACAGTTGTAATTGGATATTTGCCCGATCCTTTAATGAGAGCTCTGTGCTCGCAAAGGAGTCGGTCGTCTCAAACCTTCGCGCGCGGTTCCGCGACACACGCGAGTTCGTCAGTGCATCGAATTACATTTATAGCGATACCGTCGCGCGGGTAAAATGTCATTCGCAACTGCGTTATACGGAAACGCACAGGCCCATTATGCAACGATTGAATTCGAACGATGACGTCTGCGAGAAGTTTCGACACGTAAACTCGTTACGCGGGAGCTCGCTCGCCTGTTTGCCTCATGCCGGGCTTAAGTCTCGGCGATACTACTAGCTCCGCTAACGGCAACCGCTCGTCGTTTCCTTAAAGAATCAATTAGGAGATCTGTGTTTCCGTAATTTTATCTGAATCATTAGAACTGAATCTTGAGGGATAAAGAAAATACTTATTAGTTCTTTTACTACTTTTTCTGTTATTGTACATGATTGAATGTAACGAGTTTCTCTCTGGATCGGAATAATTAATCAGATTTCTAATATTATGTTGGAAGTTATCAGGAGTAAAAGTCTTTTATAATCTCTCTCTGAGATGGAAAAGCTAGGGGATTTATTATATTTTCCACGATATCATTCCGCGCGCTACGCTATTTATATTGAAACGCAAGATTGCCGCTACTTATATAAGCAGTAAACAAGCCTTCCTTTCGCGACCACGGAAAGCTCAGCGGCGCATCGTCTAGCCGGCCGATTGTTCGTTTACCTCGCCGCTTAATCGGGCTCTCAATTATCGCGCAATCAAGACGACCTAATTTCTCGTTTGCTCTTTCTTCCCTCCCCCTCCCTCCCCCTCTCTCTCTCTCTCTCTCTCTCTCTTCCTCTCTGTGGAGGACAAAATATAACGTGTTCAAGAACTGACGTGCGCCGATACGGTTTCGCGTGTTGGCGAAATTCTCTCGCGCGCGCTTGCCGTGCTCAACGTCACGCGTTACGTGCAGCGGCGTTTAATGTTGGCGTTAACATTTCGTCCGGAGTCCGGGTCGCGCCGCCGAGACCTTTAGAGCCGAACTGACTTTCTTTTCAATGCCATCCACCGCTCCTACAACGCGCTCCGGCGACGCGGAAATGGAAATTGCATACGCTGCATTGCTATGCAGCGGACGCAAAGAGCCGGGTAGCGAGCGTACGACGGAGCGACATTCGATCCAAGTGGAATTTTCGACGACTGAAGAGCGGAAGCGCGAAAGGAGAGATTCGACTGTCTTCCTACGCGTCCCAATAACATGCAATCGCCGAATAAATAACGAATGCGCAGGGCGAAGACGCAGCTGCGCGTAACGCATTATAAAAATACATCGTTCCAGTTCTCTCAACATCCGATACCGCTCCGACGGGGATCGATAAATCGATAAATATATATATCTTTTTTTTACTTATCGCACGCTTCTTTGCTGATGTAAGACAGTGCTGGAGACGCTCGCTCCAGAAACTGCTGAAGATCTCTTGCAGAAAGACGTGGAGTAAAGAAAGAAACATGTATAATGGCTGAGCAAATAGTTTCCACTCTTTTGCGAGAATGCAATTAACTTTAATGGAATAACTCTCGACTAAAACCGCGTTCGTGATTTTTGCGCATTTTGTACGAGCGTATTTGAATGACTGTGGATATAGTATATAGAGCAGTACATAGTGATTGGATTAATTTTCAACTGCTTTTTCTTGATATGGAACGAAGGGAAAAATATTATTACGCACTTTCGCAGTTCGTAAAAAATGTTACGCGAGAAAGTATCATGTTCTGTGCCGTATACTTCCACGATATTACGCATCCCAGTTGGAGTGCTAGCCAAATGGTACTGACCTCTGACACGCTTTTTCTGCTGCAATGTGTACGCAGTGCTGTCAACGAATCGCCAATGTAACGAGACAAAAATTGCACTCTACTAACGCGATGAAAAATCCAAATAGTCAGATATGGTTCACGATCAATATAATTTAGTTAGGAACAAAATTATAATTTGATATAAATGTTAGCTCGCAAATTTTCTTCTATTCGTGTTACGGTAGATATTTTTGTAGAACCGAATAAAAAATATTTTTACGGATTTGAGATATTTTCCACTTTAATCCGCCATCATCTAAAATATTTATAAATTTTTGTCGCTCGCTCTCTCTTCTTAGCAACCGAGCACTTACGTCATTAGATTTATCGGGATAACCTCAATATTTTAAAATTCTTTTCCCATTTCTGCAATAAATCGACCTCTTATCTCAATTGCTTCCTAATAATGATTTATTGAACCACTGATTTTTGAATAGGAATTTCTATTTGTAAAGTCTCTATCTGATGGACAGGTGTTATGCACGAGTAAAATGAATACAATTATATCATATCTGTAAAAAAAAATAAACATAGAATATCGTTGTAAACTATGATAAAGCGTAACAGTGAAATATTTGCCACCACACCACCGAGATCGCGTTTCTTGGAGGAAGTTTTTCAAAATTATCACCTTCATGCATCTCACCTCGTTGATTTTATCGAGCGGCAAACTTCTAGCTTTTGTAAGCGCGACAGCGCTGGCAATCCAACGCTAGTGACTGTCACGCAAACCGCGCGATTTCTACGCCTTTAGAATTAAATTGTAAGTACCGTAAATGCTCTCTTTTGTTTCCAAAAAACCGAATGCGACTCATATCGCTCCTCCGTCTCGCGGCTCGCTCAAAGCACATCAAAGTTCGCGTTTGGCGAACTAAAAATATCCGCAAACTACTTTAATCACGAATATCCACGGGGCACGCTCGCTACATTAATATCTGACGTCTGGTAGCTCACTGACCTATTTGAGGGATGAACACGTGGTCCGCATGGGCAGCAACAATTGCTCAAACGTTTACGTCTACGCGCACACCAATCCTGGCCCATCGTCGTCACCGTCGTTTCGTGGCTTACAATTTTCCTACGAGTCACATTACATTTCGTCTGTTTCAACTCGTCGGAAACGTCGCTCGTTTCGAGGCTCACATGAGTCTATTTATTTCGTATCATATTAGTAGCTCTATTAAGAAACATATTCCCCGCCGGTTTTTGCGTCGGGAAAAAAAATCGCAGACCGTTTGCGTGTCCCCGTTGCTTCGCGAATCACATTTTCACGCATTGTTTTCTATTTCAGGATAGACATCTTCGATTTTCTCGCACGAACTAATCTGCAAGCCCGGAAATTTCCGTATGTAATTTTCCATCTCGCAGATCGCATTTCTCGCTCCGATCCAGGAGCAGACGAGAAACGCGCATTGATCTCTTTTCAAAGGACACGTATGGTAAAATCCTCCGTATCTCCAGCGCGGGAACGACGTTAATATCTCTCGAATATCCGGCGGAGCTCTTCAACGAAAATGCAGTATTACGATAGCTTTCAATTTCACGGATTCTTTCGTTCCTTCGAGGAATCCCTTCCGCGGTACGAGGCATTCGCTTGCTCGTGATCATATCGATTACGTTTCGGCGGACGTTGATGATGCTGAATGAAGCCCTTGATGTTGCAAGAACCTCGCTATCGTTTCTTATAAAGAGCGATTATTATGTCGGTTATGTTATATAATCATTATGTCTAGTGGAGACGTCGCAAATGAAATGTTTGAAATTGCGCGACAGATAACAAGCCGCGATTCAGGCAGGATTAAGCGGAAAAAGAGTTTGCGGGGCGCTCTCGTTTTTTTATTAAACTCTGCGGTATTAAAATTTCCTTTGGGGAGGAATCTCGGGCACTCGACATCCCGCCTGGCCGGGGCAATTTTATTGTGTATCCCTCACCACGCTTTAAGTGCGCCATAAAGGTGTTACCTCTCTCTCTGGCGTGGATAAGGAAAATATTATTCCACCCCGAAACGATTACGCTGTCTGTCGGTGTCGAGTTGACAGAATTTCCGGAATGTGCGAATGTAACGAGAGAAAATATCCGCAAGATATTTCCGCATTTTATTCCGCGGCTCTTGGAAGACTTTAAGAGTCGTGAGATCTATTTTTGAATTCAGGCAAATTAGCTGTTTTTCCCCACTTCCAAAATTTTATCGCGTCGACGAACAAAGTGCAATTTGAATTGGTGACTATTCATTACCTGCCTCTTTTCTGCTGTAAATATCAAAGCAGACATGTCCGATCGTATCGGTTCTCATCGCAATTCCAAATTTGTATTCCTCCGATCTCGTTCAACACACGTCAGTCAGCTAATTTTATCGTGTATCAACATTAGCCTCGTTATCTTAAAGGAAATTGGAAGATCTCGTAACGGACGTGTAGTCTTTGATTTCGTGTCGAAATCAGTGAATTTATAAGTCCACATTTATATGCAGCACCTTTGGATGCATGTTCGTCGTTTGGCATTCAAGGTCGTTAATGCATGACTTATACTACACACACCGTATAATTTATTCCAAAACCACGTATCGTTATTACTTCGCAGCGGCATAATTTTTTGTTGTATGAATCACCAAGAGAACTGCAACCGGTCTTCATCCACTATCCGTTGTCAGATATTTCATAAAAATTTCATCCTGAGAGATCACATGTTCTCTGCTTACGGCGCACGCGATAATTTGTCCACCAAAGTACTCCTCTTCAATACGACGAATTTTAATTCCTTCTATCATCGAAGTGGACGCGCATATCGCGGGGTTACTTAAAGCCACATAGACACGAATCAATATTCAATCCTCGACGTATCATCCAGGCGCAATTCGACGTCGTCGGGAATCGCGCGATCAACCGATTACGTCTGACGTTCGCGGTTGAAGATGCACCCCAGTTCCGGAACAACACTGATTTTTTTCACCGAGGTCCACTTGAACTGTCACTGCTCGTCATCTCCGAAGACCCGTCAACGATCGTCGCCCGCGCTGGACTCGCCGACGAAATTGCGCGAACGTCATTGCGCGACTTCATCGCACTCGTCTCCGGCGTGTCTCACGAACGAGCGTGACACGAGAAGTGTCTCCGGCGTCGGATCGCTTGCGCTCACGGCACGCGGATCAATCGGGTGCACATGGCCACACGAACACGCACGATGCACTCGCTGGTCCTTCCCACGTCGCACATGGGATGACGATCCATCGATGATCGATCGTCGCGGCGAGGGCGAACGAGGGTGACGCGCGCTCTCGACGCTCGCGTTTTCACTCGGGTTCGGCCGCGACAACCGTTTTGGCCCACGATGGAGGCGGACGGATCCGCGCGCGGAGTACTGGAGGGCGCGCGCAGAAAGAGAAGATCCTCCGGATGATCGGCGGGATCAGTGTCGACAGTCCGAGGCCGGCTGGGAGGGACGCGACGAGACGCGACAGTGGAATTCGTGCGGGCGAGCGGGCCGCTCCAACGTGGCTGCAGAACCGCAGACGTAAACCCGCGGATGGGTGGAATGAAATGAGTGAAAAGGAGAGAAGAGACAGAGAAAGAAAGAGAGAGAGAAACAAGAGAGAAGGGTGGCAGGAACAGAGACGGCAGAGAGTACTACGGAGAAAGACGGAGAGCGAAAGAGCGACGGAGAGGAGCGGCGCCGTTCTCTCGTGGTTCTATCGACGCGAGCGCCTCCTTCGTCGACTTCCGCGCCGAAAACGCCGACGCTCGCGGCCGCTCGGGGTGGCGAAGGGGTGGCGGAGAACGCGAGGGACGCGAGGGTGATAAAAGGGGCGGTAATTAGAAAGAGGGAATACGCTGCGAGTGGTAACTGATTACGAGATTAATTAGGAGGCTCGGGGCGTACCGGGCTCATTGCATGTCGCCGGTCGGCGGAAAGAAGGAGAAAAAGTAGATACGGCCGAAAATAGTCAGACAGCGCTCAGGAGTGTGGATCAACGGATAGAACGGACGGGACTGTAATCTAGGACAAACTTCGCAAACCGGGATAGAAAGATGATAATTCGTGTGAGGAGTAATAGTGAAAATAAAGTGCGATCCGGGTAGCTGCGTAGAATATGAAGAAAGCTAGCCACGGGGAATAGGAGCAAACAAATGCAGTCGGTACGGAAATAAAAAAAGATCCATGAATACGCCGGGGAATACGAATGAAAATTTTCAACTGCGACGAACTTCCAACAACAATGAAATACGAAGATGCGCCAGAGATGAACGCAGGAACGTTGGCGGACTTCTTTATCTTCTTTCTTCAACTTTCTCTCTCTGGGGCGATCCGCTTTTTATTCTACCATTATTATATTATCGGATATCGGCTTGCTTCCTCATTATTTATCCTCCTTTTGTTATAATCGACAAATACACTGAACAATGGAAATGAAATAATAGACTTCCGACGACAAATCTCGTTCGTAATGACAATCGCGATTTAATTGTTAACGTTTATTAATAAACTTTGCACTTCGTGCAACTTTTAAATGCATAATATTTTGATGAAAAGTAGCCATCTATTTTTTCATGGAAAATTAGTATCTAACGAGAAATTTTAAGCGCTAAATTGATATATACCGCGAAAATGCTGGTTCGTAAAAGGTTGGTTAGTTTCGCACATAGACGCTCTGGGCTGCGTTCCAAAACCGTACTCTATCAACTCTGAGTAACTAAAAAGCTATAGTTTACGTTACGTATGCTGTAGATTTTAGTTACTCAGGGCTGCGTTCCAAAACCGTACTCTATCAACTCTGAGTAACTAAAAAGCTATAGTTTACGTTACGTATGCTATAGATTTTTAGTTACTCAGAGTTGATAGAGTAGAGATTTGGAACGCAACCCTGGTAATTTACGTTGACCCCAACTAAAGAGCAAACACGACTCGAAGCTTCAAAGCACTGGACTATCGATAATTGGCCCGATTAAACGATTATCTAAATGATTACACAATTAATCAATGGTAAAGCCGTCACCGAGAAAATCAATCACCAAACATCGAGCCACTGAACGCGCGGAACGACGGTCGTCCCGGAAATGGCAGACGTGTATATCGCAATTGTTCCCAAACGCACGCTTTCGCACGAGAGCGGAAGAGGAACCACGTGTTCGGAACGACACACCCACGTTTCGTTCGAAATCAATGGAGTGGCGGGAACGTGCGGCGTGGTCTGTGTATGAGCGTGGGTCTGAGTAAACGCTGCAACAGGATACGATCTGTCGGGGACGCACGAACGAACGAACGACGATCGTGCAAATGAAGGCACTCCAAGAGGTGCAAGTTTATCGCGATATTTACACCGGTGGAAGTGCAATTTGCGCACAATTAACAGTCACGATTTGTTACCTCGCGCCGGACTGATTAATTTTCCAACGGCGATGGGGGTGTTCATTAGAAATTATTGCACGGGAATTTTGCGTGCTACCGTGCTAAATACGGCATGCTTAATCTACGCTTAATTCAAGAAACGGCATCACGTATAACGTTGATTAATTTTGGCGCTTCTTGCCTTCCTGGAATTGCACTTGGACAGACTGTAACGTTTAACATCACGCGTGGAACCATCAGATAGCAATAGCGTAGTCAATAAAACGTGACAGTATGTGTTCCCAAGCCAATAAGAAGGCCTGGGAAGAAAAATGGTTCGATGGAATTGTCCGATCGAGTCACAGAGAGCTGGTTACGTTACGAGAGAGATACGAAGGGTCAGCGGAGAAGTGGCGAAAGTAGAGAAGCCAATAAAATATACGACGTGCGCGACGCAGCAAAGAAAAGGACATGGAGGCATGGTGATGGATACGTTCGTACAGAAACACAGATCCGTGACCTACGCGATATATACAGGACCATGGCCGCAAGTGCCGTGAAAGTCGCGAATAATTGTTCACCCATGACCTACGTCAACGATATTGACTATACACACGCGACTATAATCTAAATAACACCACGTCGGAAGGAAAATATACATATCTTCCATTTTCGCATGCAAAACCCGAGAGGAACCTTCTGTCGAGAATTATTTCAACGTCCCAAAGCATTCTATTTCAAACTTCTCTGGATCACGTCAGTGAAATTAAAGTTTAAAGAATGTATTGGAATTGAAAATAATTTAAATGTTATATTCTTCATCGGTGAATTTTAAAATCACGGTTTGCACGATTTTGATTAATTTTGTCGACCGCGTAATTAGCTGCGGAATTAGTCGCAAGCAGAATGCAGCGTTGCATATAAATTTGGCTGTTTCTTTAACATAGTGACAATACACGACACACCCACAACGCAAAATCAATGGCGTCGAGGGCGCCGTACCGGTGATTGTATGTCTACAGTAGCAGAAAATTTAAGAGGACGCATTTCCCCCGAGATTATACGTTGAACACTTCATCCCACTTTTGTCAAAGATATAATGAGGATGTAAATACAATAATAGAAGTGCAAGTTAAATATGACTGATAATTAGAATTCGTTGTACTAATGGCTCATATATTGGTTTACTGATATTATATATCAATAAAACAAATTTTTCAACAATTTTAATAATTTAAAAGATAAAAACCCTTTAAAAACGTTTTTTCGCTCTACCAGCGGCGTTAGCTCTCATTTACCTTGTTTTATACTTTTTAATATTTGAGATTGTACATCTTGAGAGCTTTTTAACCTTATTTATTTACTTTAAAAACGTGTTAGAAAACTTTTATATACTCATAATAACGGCATATAGATTGCATAACTATTGGAGGAAACTATTGGAGCTGAAGGAGAGAGAAAAAGAAAGAGAGGATGGGGAGTGGAGAGGCAAATCTCGAATGAAAAATCGATAGAAAACTAATTCCAAAGACAGGAGAGCTTGCAATCTGATACCGGCGATCAATCGATTGAAGTGACATTTGCAATGGGAAATCAATAAATGTATTCGACGAACACTCCGTTAGATATATATGGATGAGTATTTCGGATGAGAGGATTCCCAGATAGCAGAACCGAATAACAATGATGTTATTGCGTTAATAATATAGAATGTATTAAATTTCGCATTAAACGTATTAAATTTCTGTAAAGCGAAAATTCTATCTATTTTTTATAAAACTGACGCATATATCATGAATGTATTTCTATAAAAATTAATATCGCAGTTTTAATTTTGTATTTCACGCGTTTAGATTAATCATTACAACATTAACGTTGGACAACAAAATATGTATTAATATCAAACGTTATTAGTTGCAAATATTGGCCGAAAGATTGTTAAAAATTAATCATATAGTTAGATGTAAAAAGTTATTGTTGAGATTATTCCCGAACAGTGATTTTTTTTAAATATAGCTGCGAGATTCTCTTGCACCTGATAGATTTCAAATCAGATCGATATAACTTTCGTCATTCGCTATGCACCAATAACTCGAAACTTAGTAGATGCATTGTGCTTCGCATTATTTCCAGCGCGCTCGAATGCATCTCGCGATGACACCATTTATTGCCTGCTCCTCGCTGAATCTGCATTCCCGGACCAGTTTTCGATTCGTCCCCTTTGCATTCTAAGAGCGCTAATATTTCGATGATGCTTTCAATACTCAAGAGCTTTTTACCTTCCTATCTACCCTTCGCGACGTCCCTGACGGTCTAACAAGAGATACCACTGTTCGGTCCAACGCTTTAATTTATATCGTACAATCACTGCAATGCTGACTCTCCGTAAAAATAACGTGTGAAGAAATTTGATAACGATTCATGATTTCGATAGGAATATTAAATAAATATGTTTATATATACGGCCAGAAATAAAATTAAGTAGACAACATTTCAATAGAAATGTTACACTAAATAAATTTATACATACAATCAGTAATGAAGTTAAACGAAGTCTAAAACAAATTATGAATAATAAAATTTTTAATTCCAGATATATGTGCAAGTTAAATTAGGATGTACTGTATCTCCGTCTCTACATCGAAATTGTGAAATCGAATAATCTCACAAAATAATGTCTTTTTTCGTATATTATATTTAATATATTACACTAAATTATAAATTTTCAAATGTATTTTTTTTCGTGTTTCGCACGAGACTAGTAGGAAAAAAGTAATTGCAATTCGCTACACGAGATAACTTTATAGATGAAAACAAAGTTTGACCCGACAGAATATTGATTGCAGGAGCCACGGTATCGTGCTGCCGCGAACTGTTAGTCTGCTAAACTTTATATACACCCTATGGATCGATTTTGTAGTCGGTAAAGCAGACGACGATTATCTTCAGCAGTGAAGCTGCGCTATGATGAAATTTTCGTGGAAAGTTCATCAGTTTCGAAGATTTTCCGCGGCGGCACCACTGGGGAAATTACGACTTACCGAAGAAAAGGTATTCCAAGGTATGCCAATTTTTCCGCATTGCAGGGAACTTGGGATTCTTTGTGTATATATCAATCACAGATAAAAAAATCTGTGCTTACTAGTCGTATAAACTTATTAATCGAATATATGCATAAATATTTGAATCGTATTTAAGTAAATGCAATCTATCTTCTTTAAAGAATCTTGTTGTAAAAATGTAATTTTATCTTCGTCTCTACGATGAAAAGACGCCGGCGGAAATAGTTACAAAAATATCTCGCCGAGAAAAGATCTGAAGTAAGATCTCGCGTATCGCTGAGAAAAGTCGCATAAACAAAATTGCGTATTTTAAACAAGTGCGCTGGTATAGAAATACGCTTATATAAACGTGGCAATTTGGCAGTCGAGCGCCGCAATCTCGCTGAGCCTTCAAATCCGTCTTGCGCCTGACGGTTTGACAATTCAGCGTAAAACGTCCTGCTGAAGAATAGCTTCACTCACTTCTTTTGCTCACACTAGTAACTGCGGTCGCAATATTTAGATATGTCTAGCTTTAAATATAGATACGACTCAATTTCGCACGACGACACTGAGTGTCTTCTTCATCAATGTTGGGAGATAGCTAGTTAAAGAACATCGCGAAAAACATGCAAGATCTTCATGGGTGAAAGTAGGTCAGAAAGTCCAGCATATTCGTTGTAGGAGTAAGGATCTGTCCGGCTTAGTACTCCACCAGGACTAAACTATCCTGAAAAGATCGGTTAATCTCAAGACGACTGTCTTAAGCGTTGGCCGAGCTTTTCGCTCCCATGTGGTACAACTTGTCAGATTTAGATGGGCAAAGTTTCACGAAACAAAAAAAGAGAGGAGGAGGAGGAAGAGGAGGAGAGAGGAGAAGAGAAGAGAGCGGTTATCCTGACGTAGAGTTTGCCGTAATTAAATTATAAGGCTGTGTTATGAGCAGCACACCCAAGAACAATTTGATGCGTCACGATCCGAAATTACAATCACGTTCTTATTGGTTTTTATTAGTCTATTCTCAGTAATCAACTACCATTAATATTCCGTCTCGCGCAAGAAGACCGCCAACATAAATTACATTAATGGCGAGATAACTAAGATCGTTTTACGCGAAGAAATTCAGGAAAATACTGGAGGCAGAATTAAATTGGTTAAACATTACTTGTTTTCATTAAAAACGTCACGTTAGTGAGATTACCTATGCACTCTGGAACTGTCACAATATTGCACAATCTTCGATAATTAATATAACGGTACTGCGTAACAGTAATGCCGTCATGCACCGTCATCGATAACAAGCGCACACATCAGTGCATTCGTAAATGAATATAAACGCAAGAAAAATCTATATCCATTTAACGAATGTAGAGAAGTTGCAGTTCCAATATTTAAACTGCGGCTCTTTGTTGTCGTTTCAATATCAATTTTACTAAAGTATTATTTTTTTCAGTATCCATATCGCTGCCGTTTGCGCAGAACAGTCGGACATTTCTGTCCGCCGAGCTCTCTTCGTATTTGCCAAAGTTCATATCGCGAACAAACATATGCGGCATTAGTGCGGGAGGCCGCGAATCAGATGGAACAATACACCGATTCGCGATTGCCAGCTCGTCACATGAACGATAATGGTTCATTGTAACGCACAACGAAATGTGTAATTTCACTTGGAAGAACTGGCACATGCGGCCAGTAATGTCAGTGCTATAACCCAGTTATATTGATCCGAAGACATTCTCTCCCTTTTACTCGCAAATGTTATGTTCCGTTTCCGCGACGTATATGCCAGCGACATGCACTCGCGATGTTGAATGAAAAATGTAATTTACCTGCAAAGACCTTGAAAAGATACAATAGAAAGATACACCCTTTGCTTTACAATAAATCGGATTACGCATGCATATTAGATCATCGCATTGTGGCGTCACATCTGTCAACGTAATTAGTTTTAATTCGTTTTTAAGAAATGGGACATTGTTTGTATGAGATTTAATCAAGATTAATTTGTGCTAAACAAAAGTATAGAACCAACAATTGATTTTGCTTTGATATATACTGGATAAATTAATACATTTGTGAATGAACCCGTACGGTGAGAGTGAGAAATTTCAGGTAGCCTTGAGACGATTCCCTACTTTGGGGCTAGCGATTACGAGCGGAATTTATCGCGCGCAAAGTTTCGTCAATCATCATTTCGCATGAGGAAGTACACCTCAGAACTGTTCGCAAGTAGTTTACATGCAGAACTTAGTGACTAGGGCTAAATCTTAAATGAATCAAGGTCGTCGTGGCGACCCTCAGTGGCGTATTACTATCGATCTTGCGGAAGAATCGTTGAGGAAACAACGCAGAACGAAATGGCCTGGCGTGAATAAGGATTATATGTCGAGATGATCGATCGCGGGTAAAATATTAAATCTTAGGATTAAAACGCATTTAAGTTTCTGTCAGCTGCACATCAGAATAGTCTGTAAACTGCATGCGAAGTAATCATTTAGGCATTTACGCCTACGATGCTAATGTTATCATATCGGCAAGTTCTATTATTCATACTATATGCACATAGATGACGAAAGTGGCTTGGAAATTCCTTGCTAAAGTCGTCTTTACTGTAAATATCCAAGGCTCCTTCATCAATCTACTCGGCGTAATAAAATAGATAAAATAAAGCATCACCCTTATATTCGGCATAGTCAATATTATATTTAAATCGGAATTGAACGATGTCGTTATAAGTATTCCCGTCACGTTGTTTCAACATTACGTGCCTCGATCGCATAGAAGTTCGAAACAAAGTTTGAAATTGCCTGTTTCCAGCGTGAGCAAGCGTGTAACGCTTCGTCATCGTTGTTTCTAAATTAACTTCAGCAATATACAACGATTGCAATACATTAACGTCGAACGTAAACTAACTTTGCGATAATAAAAAAGCATTGAGCTTTCGATTACGGCCGTGATTAAATAGATACAGAATATTTCAAAACGCCGAAGATTGATTACGGGCCACTCTCTCTTTCCGTAACTATCTCTCCCCTCTTCTTTCCCGTGATGAATGCGAAACGTTCTAATTAATGGGTTTATTGGACGCGTCGGACGAAAAACAAATTTCGGGACGGATACGTCAAGTCGCTGTCTCGTTAATAATCTACTACTTCCTGCGCATCGTGTTACGAGAAACAGTTTCGTCAAATTGAATCAAATTAGAACTGTAATGTATTACTATTTTATACTGAGACTTATGGGGTTTGCGAATTGCAAACTATGTAGCAATTTACTGCGCTAAATAACGGTTTAACGAGCCACTATATGCAAACTTCAATCCGGAGTTGCAACCAACTACTCGACAAGCAAACGCGTTACAACATTGATCGATTAATTAGCGTGTAATGTTACGCGTAGATACGAGAGGGTAAATACAAAATCGAATAAAATAAGGCGAGTAAACGGTCTCTCGTTCCGTCGTGCTCGCGAGTTTATCTTGCATGTAAATGTGCCGCAGGTGCAACTCGCGCAAGAAAATGTCAAAATTCAGGTACGAAATCGCTTATTCATGTCGCACGGTCAGCACGCTCTTAGAGCGTTGCAGTATCCATTCATTTAGACGCAATTTGGTAATTCCTGCAGAGCTATGTTGTAATGTGGCATGGTGTGCGTCAAAGGGCGCGTAATTGATGGGAAATTATAGCTCCCCTCGACCATCGCATGTAGCCAGCTGACAAGTAATTAACGATTGAGTAAGTAAGGCGACTGAAATATCGTATTGCTTCTCTAATTAATGACACGCTGACATCATTCACGTACAAACTTCTCTTTTCTGTCTCTTTTAGTATCATCGTTTGACGAAAACGCTATGGAACTCGAGCTCATAGATTAACACGTTCCGTGTCGCATCAATTTTATGTGATTTGTCATCCACGTTGCGTGGGTTATCGGTGACCATGTGGTATGTTCATTGTATATTTCTTAAATAAATTGTGCTCCATAATAATGTGAAAAAACTAGAAAAATTATTATTATAAAGAAAAAGGCCCTCGGTATACCAATGTTGTAATGTACATCACAATTATATACCGAAAAATAATATCAGGAAATATTTCATGATTCTGTTTCTTTTTATAGCTAAAATACCAAACGGCCTGAATGGAAAGTCCAACGTGGGTCATCGATGCGGCACGGGAACGTGTTAATAACAATTTTAAAAGAAAACGACGATTTCGAGCTGCCGGCAATATATCGCGGTAATACCGCATATGTGTCAATGTCGCGGTCAACGAGAGCTTTTCGTACTCGCAAAGATGTAACTGCAGTGGTTGAGAAATAGTGATACGACCGGAACAACAAAACTATTCGAAATGATAAAACAACGCTCTACCGATAACCAACAACAATAAAGATAAATTACATTTTAGATTTTTAGATTAAAAATATGGACTTTCCTACGCTTTTTCTTCTATATCTTTTTCTGTGAAAAAATAATCACGAATCAATATTATTTCGCGGTTAAATCAATTAGCGTTTTCAGTATTGTATATTGGCGATGATATTTCGAGATTCGTGCGTATTGTTTCTAAATCAATAGCTGTAATAATGGACAACCGGTTGAATGACAATTTCCGAATTAATGGATGTACTCTCAGCATTCATGTTGAAGTAAATATGGATTTCGTAATCAGCTTATAAACAGAATCCCTGCGAAAGGCAATTAGTACCCTGAAAGGGTCACGTTTATATGTCCAAACAGGCTATTCCCTTCAAAATGTTTTAACTCTGTTTCAATATCAAGGAAATTGCGTACGTACGGTATTATAATTTTCTCACAAACAAGTCTCGATTTACTTCGTTTTATATTCTGCGTTTCATCTCGCGGGCGCAGCAAAAGCTATCGTGAAAAGCCTTGTTTAACGAGCCAAGAGGGTCGACGGTGCACTTTACGAGTGACGTTAGAAGATCTTAAATGCAGGTAAGAGATGAGAAAACAAAGCCGTTACTGCACTACAGCTACGATATGCAAAATGAAACGCTTTTGCACGGTGGCTGTACGAGCGATCAAGCTTTAACTCGCGATCTTCAAGCACGTTCTGACCTTGTATTTTTTGGTCGCAATATTGTTCATGCCAGGAGAGTGGTTTAGAATTATTTTATGTTCTAACCTTAATCAATATCGCAAAGAATATTTATTTCAATATGGAACATTCCATTTATATGTATAACATTTCCTTTGAAAACATGGATTTAGTGAAATTTGATGATATGAATTTTTTAATAAAAATATCGAATATGCATTATTAATATACATTAATTTCACATTTTCAAAAAAAAATCTTATTTATTCACAATTATATCAACGAATAGAGATTATATGAAACATTTAAACAATATGTGTTTAAATAAATTAAATAAATTAAATTATTACAATTAAATATTTACACGACCTGATTTAAAATGAAAACATATTTTGCGAACAACCGTTTTTTTAATATCTTTATGAAGACTCGGCCTTAAATCCATACAAAGCCTTAAAACATTTTTTAATCAAACACAGAATTTATCTCGACAAGCTTTCGCACGAGAATTCAGTGTGTTAATTACTAAACTAAACCATCCTTTCGTTAAAATAAACTAAAAAAAGTAAATCGCGATTTTTTTCTTTGCAGGCCTAATTCAATGAATGTGGAA
The DNA here is from genome assembly GCA_003063815.1 of Aphaenogaster rudis. Lineage (NCBI taxonomy): Eukaryota > Metazoa > Arthropoda > Insecta > Hymenoptera > Formicidae > Aphaenogaster > Aphaenogaster rudis. The sequence goes on from NJRL01000013.1 coordinate 645,210, forward strand.
AATTTCGCGAAAATATTTCCTAAGACTTTTTGAAATACCTCTCAAAATGCAACTTCAATACACAGCACCGAAAAAGATTAAATTTTTTCATGAAAAAATATCCAGAAGAGACCATACATTTAGCAAGTTACATTTTCACTCATGAGTAATTCATGTGTGCATCATAGATGTATGCTTTTCGTGCATATATTAAACTCGATTCAAGCCCGTTATATTTGAACGCAAAAACATCGAGCTGCTAAGTCTCTTTATACACAAAAATACATCGTTTGATTAATTTACTGCGATCTGACTTTCAAAACGGGCTATCTTGCTACGAGAGAATATGTGCCCGGAGCGTCTGAAAAGAAAAAGAAATAGAAGATGAATACGATACTTCGCGTCACCGGGACAGAATATTTGCATTGATCAGACGAAGGCAATTTTATTCTGATTGGAGTACGTCTAAATGGTGTCAAATCCGTTCGATGTAATTTCTCGAGGAAGGCAGCACGAGAAAGATTTCCGCATTTCCCTCACCCGAGCTTGCGTTGTTCGTCGCATTCATCGGCCGACATTTTCAGGTTGAAAGCATCGTAGACGCGCAATCTATTTTCGAACATACGTCCCAGTTGAACGACGCCCGGTAAACGTTTGCGTACGGCCGACAAACACATGTTTGTACTTGGAATGTGACGCGACATAATTACTGCGGCTTGCCAGAGTGCGGTCGAGAGACGGGCGTTGTAAATCGGGATAGAGTAACCGCGGACAAGTTTTTTTCTCGTTCAGTAATAATTTTAAATATAATAAAATAATATAATAAATTAAAGGAGGGGTGTATAACACTATATGCCTTTTATGTACACTGAGAAAAAAGTACTTAAAAATTTATTTGTGAAATGTAAGGCCTATTTCTGTGAAATAGGTCTTACATTTCACAAATAAATTTTTAAGTACTTTAATATAAGGCCTATTTCTGTGAAAAAGTATTTAAATAGGCCTTATCTAAATACGGCGAAATAAAATTTTATTTAGCAAATGAACCATCTAATGAAAAATTAAGTATATTTCACAGAATTGTATATTTCGTTATCATAGCTAAATTTTTTTTATAACCAATAAATATCAAAGAAAATGTCACAAGTAACATTTGTTTCTGAATATTTCGACTTTTTTTTCTCAGTGTAATAACTTTTATATTGCACGTGCATTTCATTGCATCGACGTATTTCCAGGAAGCAAGAGATTGTTACAAGAAAAGCAAAATGTAACATGTTTGATGAACCATGCGGAAATTAAGTAATCACGCTTCCAGCTTTATACACCGAAAATAACCGAATATCAGGCTACGAGAGGCGCTTTCAAGAAAATGAGAGGCGACTGTTTCTTCAGATAAAGCAAGAAGTATTACAAAGAGAACAAAGCGCTCGTAATATTCCAGCATTATCCAGCTAATTAATTTTATAAAATAATAAACTTCTAAAGTCACATCAATAAAATTTGTAACATAAATATTTTATAGTATCATTTACTTTACATTTCCAAAATATTGAACAATGTGTTTTTCTTTAAAAAAATGTTATTGTTATATAACATAATTTCCAAAATGAAAGATAATATATGCAGACGTAATACGTGCATGTAGAACTGTCTGTGCAATTATATCATTATGTAATTGATATCAGCGTAGTAATATGCAACATTAAACGCGCTATGTAGCACCCGTGTAATACGTATTTATGTATGTCGTGTATCCGCAGGGCTTTACGAACAAGGCAGAATATTCTAATATAACGTAAACAAAATGAACGCTATTTCTATCAAACAGCATCAAATTAATTCTGAACATGCCTGAAATGTGCACGATTCGCATCACAAAGGAACGGTGGTCTGCGGTAAACACTTCTCTCTACTTACGAGTGACAAGACCATGACATTTGCAATAATGGCTACAAAACAGGCCCTTTGTTGAAAAGTTTTATAGGAATATTGCGTCTTTAACAAGGTCACATGGACTTCTCATAGAGAAGTCAAAAGTAATTACACAGAGCTTCTTCTTGAGATTATATTAATAGATATTAATAGATAATATGCTATTCTTGATTAACAATTTAAAAAATTTGAAAGCTCATACCGTTGCAATTGTTTTTAAATATAGAAACTTTAAATGTAATCTCGAAAATAAATCTGGAACTTTTTGCTATTTTCACGTTTCATATAATTATTTTTCAGTTTTAGTTAATAATTTCTTTAATAAAAAAGCTTCAACTGAAATACGTAATAAATCTGAATGATATCTGTATAAATTCGTAAACCATCAAAAGCTTTATGTTTGATCCATATGCAGTTGATGAGAAATCACAGTGATAATACCATTGCAACATCAACGTGTGCAACTACATAGCGTACGTTTCATGTATAATTTCGTGTTTACTCTGTAGCAAATCTAATTCGTCATAATGAAATAGTCATTCACATCGCAATAATTGGCGTCCCGGTGGATTAGCGCCGTATATAATAAATATTAGATATTTCCGGAGATGTATCCGCAAAATCGAGTCGTCATAATTGCATAAACGTATGTTATCTCTGGCTAACAAATCACGTATTCATGTCGTTTAACCTGTTCGTTGTTTAACCGTTTACGAATTTACGCAATAAATTTCCATCGATTTCCAATTACGTTATTTTTTTACAAGCTGGCGCAGCGGAAAAGGTAACATGGGAAACGAACGATCGCCTCGAGCGGTGCTACCTCGAAAATACGAACACAATGGCAGAGCAGGAAATTCGATCATTCAACTACTCACTCTAGAAAGACCTCGGATTCGCTTCGGGGCAACACCAACCTCGGCAATACGATGGCCTTCTTGCGCCTGCTCTTGAGCGTCTGCGCGGTGAATTGGAACTCCGACGTTTGCAGGGGCGAGTGCGGGCTCAGGATCATGATCCTGCGGTCGCTGCCGCCCGGACTGGTTAGGGAAAACACGTTTGTCGGTGGTGGCAAGCTCAGGTGCTGAGGTATCTTCCTCTCCAAGCCGGTGTTGGCGAATAAGCCGCGTCTGACCTCGGCGTTCAGGCTCTCCTCTCGATGAAGGAGGTTCTCGCTGCTCTTCGACTCGACCGTCACGATCTTGCGCACGTCTTTCGTGGATGTCGTTAGGAAACTCCTGTAATGACTCCTGGAGGAGCCTACGTGCGCCTCCGAAGACGAGGATAGTGATTCCATCGACTTGGAATCCTCGCTGTAGCGATCGTCGGCGCTCAGGAAGTTTCTCGACGAACGCAAGCTCTCCATCGATCTTGCGGTCACTTGACTGCTGACGCCGCCGGCCGTCAACAAATGTTGTTGTTGCTGACGTTGCTGTTGCATCTGCAGCCTCGAGATGCTCTTCACCTCGGGCTCGTACTCCTCCTGGCTGGAACTGGACTGCGGACTACGATTTACCATGAAAAGACCCAGCCGCGAGCTGTCGCCCACACGAAGGGACGTCATCGTTTTTCTACGCAGGGATTCAGCATCGTCAGAAATATCCAGTGAGTGATGACATTTCTCGTATAACTTGCCGTGCGTTTTAAGCAACATGTCCTCGTCTTTCGGCAGATTTTCCACTTCGTTTTCAGACGCGCACTCCATCGTGTCGGAATCCTCGGCCGATTCCTGCGTTCGCAAGATGTGCTGGCTGATCTTGGAGGTAAATTTCGCGGTGGACGAGGTGACTTTTGTGGAGAGCCGGTTCACCAGCGTGACCGTCTCACGCAAGTCCTCGGTATCGTCCTCGTCCATTTTCGACGAATCGCTAAATTACTCGGAAAACACAAAAGCTGTTGTAGTGAAGAATAAGAAGCGAGGGCTTTCTCTGTGATAATGTGCGATGTCGTCTGCGCAAGGTTGTCAGAAGATTATTCACTGGCGATTAATTCGTTAGAATTAAACTTATCTGTCTAAATTGTTGTAAGACGAAGCGATCGAATTGTCAAATTTTCAAGCCGAACGTGTTCGCGATTCCACGTGGATTTCTTCGTCGTCAGATCGGAATGCACCGTTTTCGGCACTTCTTTTCTTTCGGTTGCATCGCGTGTTCCATCTACGTGATTTTGTTGCTTAACAAGCTGAAAATCAATGATACCTTTCAAAATTTTTTAGACAATTTTGTTTAGTTGGAGCACTTGGAACTACTTTCGACGTTACTTCTTGCATTCTCTGCCTCTTTACTTTTATTAATTCCGCTAACAATTCTTATAACAATAACATTATATAAAATTCATAAGTATTTATCAAACATTTTATTATTGAATCTATTGCATATTTGCTTTGTAAATTTTGTTTTTGCGTCAACGCTATAATAAATAATATTTTAAATAATAAGGAATTAACAAACATGTTTTCGACGTTGAACACTGTGCATGTGAGATCAAAGGGGGAACGTTAAACTGGATCGCTAAGATTAAAGCGTCCAAAGGAAAATTGGACTATCGACAGTTACGTTTAAAAAAATGTTTGCTGAATGTAAATTCGCCGTTGATGCTGAATGTTTTTGTACAATAGCGATTTGTACAATTTTTTAAAATTACAGACAGGTTAATTGGTTTGAACTAAAATCCAGTTATTTCCATGTTGCATGTTCAACAAAAATTACATAAAATAATCGAGTCTGCATTTTATAAATTTCATATATTTTCAAAATATCATAGTTTTAAATTTTCAAAATATTCAAAAAGATTTACATATTGTATTATATGTATATGTATTATGTATATTTAAACCTTTCACAGACAAAGAAGATAATTGATATTGTTCTACGTAACAAAAGATTATAGCGGCAATAATAGCAACTTAACTTCCTAGGAAGTGCGAGAAGATTAAATCAACTTTATTTGTATCCGGAATGAATAAAAGATTTTTGTGATTATATATATGTGTATTCTCGACGTTTGATTCATGAATAACGGCATAAATTCATGGCTTAAGCTCGGCTATTCTTCCGACAGCAAATATTTGCATAAGATACTTGTGTACAAAAGAAACCAAGTAAGAAACGGAAGGAACTGTCAGCAAATTTAACACGAGTTTCCATTGCAACGATGAATATTTTAATTGGCACGTAGATAAAATTTTTTTCGCGTTTTGTCTATGCAGGCGATCATCGATTTTCTCCTAAATCCAATTACCGGAACGATTGTAACCCGGTCGTAATTAAATCGGTTGCTATCGACATCTCCCCTCCCCCTTCGTTCTCTCTTTCTCTTTCTGTCTCTCCCTGTCTCTGAGCGTCATTTCTCTTTAACCGGAACATTTATAGCTTCCGCAAGCGTTACTGTGCCCACCGCGAAATTCACGAATTAAAGTCTGTACGCGAAGGGAAAGCTATAACTTTTCCGGGAAAGCTTCGCTTTCGAGTAGCATGCAATTGGCGCGCAAACAAGAATTCGATGCAAGCTCGCAACAATGGCCACCGACAGAGACAATGCGCACAATAGGCGCACTGTGAAGTCATTCGATTGCATCCCCCTTTAAGTTGAACGCTACATCTGGCTTTAGCAGTTGTACCGTATAAATGAGAAACGATCGAACGCTTTAAGTGGTAGCTAGCTTATTTGTGTACATAGAACTCGCAACAATCATAGTGGAACAATCTCCTGAATTAGAAAAGATATAGAGAAGAACTCGAACGCATATTCTTTCTCTGATATTTATCGTGTAAATATCATTTGTTTCTATACCAAGAATTTCCCAGCTTGTTTCAGGAATTCTCTTGCAACAGAAATTTTCTAGACCGAGGTGGAGTTTTTCGCGATTTTTATGTTCCACAGTCGCAAGCAAATAACACGCGCATTCCAAGCATTACTCACATGAACAAAGTAATTCACGGTATTAAGGGTCGCGTAGTTGTGCGGCATGCAAATCGCATTAATTAATACGTGTGGACGCGTGCATAAATTATTTCAACTAGTCGTAAACGTATAATGCTATAATCGAGACAACTACGTACTGTAGTCTAACACCAATGAATTTATTCCACACATTTATCAAGTTAATTGTACTGTTCGCGTCGGATAATGAGTAATATTGAACGAATTGAATCACGTTGCACCGATGACGCGAATTCAACAATGAACCTGATTAATATCAGATATCAAATGTAACGATCTTTGCTACGATCGTATACCGTAACAATAATGGCCTGATGAGCAATTTCAAATCTTCGAAACAGCTTCTGTACTGATTACATTGCGCCGGAACTCAATCAAATAGCCGTTCGATCCCGAATGAACTTTCTGCTAAAGATTAAAAATCGGTCCGGAAAGATGCCGCGAATTAAAATAAACAAAATTGCTATTTAACAAAATATTACAAATAATAATAACAACAATCATAAGAATCGCGTATAGCTATTTCGTTCCAATCATTTTTCTTTTGATTAAAAAAGTTTCTTTACCGAGTTTCAAATTTGTGTTTGCTTATGATATTTTTATAGCAAGTCTTTATACATCGTTTCCATTTTGTCGATCTCTCGAAACCGTAATGGCATGGCAAATCATTGTCATAGTTAATTCGTTTACAGAGATATCGATCTACGACGCGTTAAAAATTACTTGCTCTACCTATACGGAAAGAAGAAGCTGATACGTTGCCGTTTCTAGCAGATCGCTCGGTAAATATGTAAATAGATGCCAAGAAATTCTGCCAAATATTTGCGAAACTTCTAGTCATCTCTATCAAAGTATGGCAGGCAAAAACGACCTTCGTTAATTTAACGTCTAAAAGCACGCCCAACTGCCGTTCAACATTCAATATTTGATAGTTCATGATTGAAACCGATATCAAACTTTCGTAGCGTATACGTGCGTACTCTCGAACTTTTTCAGTTTCGAAAAGAAAACCCGTTAATTCTCTCTCTCTCTCTCTCTCTCTCCCCCTCTCTCTCTCGCTACAAATCATATTTTTGAAAGAATTATACGCTAAATTACTTCAGCAAAAAGTTTTTTTTTAAGATCTCGAGTACTTTGTGATATATTTTCGCACTTTGATATTAGTGTTTCGAAACTTTAGCTTCGTTTGAGTTTCAGGTTTTACGAAATTTCAGTGTTTCTCTCGTTTGTGATCTTGACGCATAGCACGGGTATTTAATCTTTTAAAGGAGATTAACGCGACGCCGTAGTTTTGATGGAAAAACAGTTTTCGTAATCAGACTCCGTATCGCGAAAGCCCTATTTTTCCGGAATGATCTTTTATTCTAAACTATCAAGGACGCCCACGTTGGGACCATTCGAGCATATCTATGCTGCAGATTACGTGGCCGATTGCACGCGAGGCTTTACAAGCATTTTACTTATCGATCGCGCTCTCCCGATGCATAGCGAGCTTCCGTGAAATCGTCAGCAATGAAAATCTGCACAATACAATTTGCTCTCGAAATATGCGCTTATTGTTATTGCAATGAAATTCGAAAACTGCCAAGATCGCGCGATCGTTGTATTATCCAGATATATTGCACTTCGTATTTGCATGTCAATGCGATTACATTGGATATTGTGGGTATCGTACATGCTGATTAATTATATGTTCGTTAAAAATATTAATGACTATACCTTGGCAAAGATTGTAATTAATCACATATCTATATTTAAGGAAGTTATATGCATTATTCGATAATCGAAATTAATCAAATTTATAACTGAATTGAAAATTACAACAATTGAGGTGTCACAAATAATAATGCGAAGTACATGCATTAATAATTACACGTAATGCATTAATATTTATGAATTGAGCAACTCGTAAATCATGATATACGATTATTTTATAATCGATGGAAAAGAAATACTTACTCTAAAATAAACTTTAAATGAAAACGCTGGTAAGAATCCAGCAGTCGATCATAAACTACACCTAAGTCGTCATATAAGCTGCAGCCTCTTTCTATAATCAGGACACGTGCCATAATCAGCTACGATTGTCTCATCCCGAAAGTAGGTCGTATCAAATTCAACGAACTAATAGGTCGTAGAAATTTCTGGGGACGCGGTAACCTTGTTCTCAGCTTAAATGAATCGTCCGACCTGGCGATTCCACGACGGACAGTCACGATTTGTTGATGACCACCGGCGTGAAATCGCTCGCAGTGTTTCGCCACCCACGCGAAAGACAGGGCAAGGCTACACTTCACCGATAGAATCCCGAGGAAACACGCCACTTCCGGTTGGATCCGTTTACCGGATTCTATAGGACGGTCTCATCGATTCTGGCAATGCAGCAGCTGGTGCATCCCGATTAGGGGAATATTGAGTTCTAGGTCAAACGGACTGGATTCGTCCTTTCACCTGGATCCATCATGCCGCCACGCGATTTGGCCATTTCAGTCAAACAGTAAGCCATGAGGCACTTCATCTCGAGTATGTCTCTATGCATTTAAATAGGATTGACGCGCGAGCACGAGTTCACTCTGCAAATGTTACCCGATAGTAGCGAGAAACGAAACTCTTCCCCTACAAATAGCTTTTCATATTATAACAGAGAAATTCCATATTTTCGATCTTACATCTGCGATTTCTATATAACATACTTGTTTCTTCGTGCCAAAATAACAAGCGTTTTTTTCTACGAGAGTATTTTATATAAATATTCTATCAGTGTGAAAACAATTTGTAGTCGATAACGTTCTCTTGAAGAATTTCGTTAGCGACATGAATTCGATTAATTAGGGATCCTCTTGGATTTTTGTAGCGCTCGTTAAAACAGAATTCTAAGATCTACGGATTAATTCAACTTCAATGCATAGTAACAACGAAACTACCGAGGCCATTGGAAACTTTGCATCGCAAATCCAAACGGGAAGTTTCGCGTATAACACAAAATGGGATATCTATCTCTCTGCAAACGGCATGACGGATACTTAATGCCGTTCTATATTGATAGTAAAGGAAGTACACGAGAATTGAACTTCAAGTTTCTTCACGTATGGATACTTTGAAGAGCTTACTTATTCCGCACTTTTAGAAAGTTCGAAAGGATGTCAGCTAGCATAAACCAACAAAAAAATTATTCTGATGAAAAAAAGAATATCCTGAAAGAATAAATCATTGATAACTATAAAATGGCAATATTTGCGCGTATTGTAATATTACTTCAATAAACATAAATAAAGTACGAAAGAATAAACGTTAAAATAAAACGTAATATTAATAAATATTCCATTTCCAATAAAACCGATTGACTTTTCTCGTTTACGTATTGTTATAAATGTTAAAACATATATATAAATATCTGTCGATTATTTTAACGGGTACATCACTGAGAGAAATGTGTTTGCATCTGTTTATAATATCCCGACGGAACCAACAGTACGTAACAACTACAATTCTCGCATCGCGTATGTTTATTTACATATAATTTCAATTTTTCATATAATCCCGTGCGATGTCAAAACAAAACATCCTATCGGCTGCATGACAAACGTATTAAACCGTGGTACATCGCGTGCATGGCCGACGCGTTCGTGTCTCCGCATTGAAAGATCGACGAGGAAAAATGCTCCAAATTGAGAACGATTACATAAAAGCCTATCTGCTTTCGCAAGCTGTGTCGGCAAGGTTCCACTAATTAAATGATGCGTCGCGCTTGTGTTACTCAATAAACTCAGCAGTGCCGCGCATCTACCTCATAGCTTCAATCTAAAATTACACGCTAAATCACGTTAGATGGTCGCGTAAAATCAGAAACGGCTGATACGAACGAAATCAAGCGGAAACAAAAGCTCGCGCTGTTAATTACCACCGTCCTGCAAGGCGTTTATCGCGTACGTACAGATGTTCTCCGTTTCATTTGCGAGCATGCCGATGCAGCTTCATCGAAACTGTAGAACTTAATAATGTTCGTATCGATTTCATTTAACGGCACATGCAACGTCGCTAATGGAAAAAAGCGCTTTTTATGATGCAGTTAATTGTAATTATTTGCACAAAATATCTGCAATCTGCAAATAATTACAAAAGCAATATTGCATCGCTTATCTTTCTCATAATTATTCAACAAAGTAGTTATCCAATATACGATTGCCGTTTTAGAGTTATAACTGCGATCATTCAACCTTAACTTTGCTCCGTAGTTTGTACGCGGACGATGAGGAAAATTAGCCGGCCTCTCAACTTTAGTTTCTGCTATCAGGTAAAGTTGAAAATGGGAACTTCACTTTTGATTCTCTCTAATTCATCATCGCAAATTTACGATAAATATACGTAGCTTCCGACGTCGAACTTTCCGTATGAACAACGCGTAATAATCGTCTTATCTCGTTTGCCAGCCGAAATTTATATCGGATTTCGATATCGAACGGCTGGTACTGAAATAATGTACGCAGGCGCTCTTAACAACATCTGTGTTAATTATGGATTATTTAATGGATTCGCAGAAACCACTCGCACTCGGTTATTAAATCGCACGTGTGAAATCATGCGAACGAGCGGCGTTGGAAGCTGACAACGCTGACAATGCTCGAGGACACGATGTCAATTATGGAAATGGTACGTGGAAGCTTGACATACTTGCATATCCAGAGAAAACTGGAATTGTTTATCACGTACAGGACGCGCAAATGAAATTTCAATCAAGCTCTCGACGCATCGTGTCGCGATATAGAAAACGCTCGCCTGCGGCACGTCTGGTCCCGCCGGTAATGACAATAATACAGGGTGATTCATGGTCGTTTTCGAAAGGCTCCGCTCAGAATAAAATAAGTGAGCTTCGCGTTGTTGCCAGAAATAGACCGCGACGGAGTGCGGACTCCCGAGTGCGGACAAATACCTTCCGATTTGAACCGACGAGTGTTGCTACTCGCAGCATTTGACAGGCTCACTTAAAATCTCCCCGGGAATTGCGGCATACTGCTATCAATAAGCGATCCTACTGATATCATCTTTCGCTTTCAGCGTAAGTGGTACGTGTATACATTTCACTTTTTTATATAAATTCCGCTTTCACATCTCACGTTTCGTGTCGAGAAACGTGCACCATAAAACTTATTCCGCAGCGTTACCATTAAAATGCGCGTAATCTCTTTTTAAAGAGATATGTATACAGAAAATCGCTTTAAATAACCTTATGATGATAAAAAAAATTTTATACGATTTGCATGATATATTCACAAAAGTGATTCAGAGGTAGAAAATACAGAATATCCGAGGAACGACTCCCCCTCTTCTTTTACTTCGTTACCTTTCCATAAAAATCAGTATCAGAAGCCGATGTGTGCTTTGCATATAACTTTCGGACGATTTTCGAAGGGAATATCAAGTTTAAGTCAATATAATAGCATTACGACGAATAGAACAATCGAGGTTTCATTCCGCGAAATTGCATTGGCTCCTCTTCAGCTTTGAACGCAAAGCCGCTGGTCGTGAAGTATCTCAACTTGAAACGGAGCGAAAATTTACGCTCCAAATTCCATTCTGGGTTCCATCGTCTCCCTTTCGTCGGTGCTCTTCGCTAAACATAAAATATCTTCTAACTTAATTACAGATAATGAGACAGTTCGGAACTTTATGTGATACGTCAGTGCTGTCGCGAACGAAACAACGAACTTCGGAGTTGTAAAACGTTCGAAAAACTTGGCGTACTCTAATTTAATTAACTTGCAATGAGATAACTGCACGTAAATTCTGCCAACGTCCAAACTACCTTGAGGTAATTACAATTGATTTTAGACGCTCAAAATTATATCAGCGCTTATTCAATTCAGCTACAACCTTCTAATTTTGGACACGTAGATTTATGTGAAAGGTAAAAGAGAAACAATTATCGGAGTTTCATCAATGCTACGTCTTGTATTTTACTGGTGTTTCAGGGTTAATGAACACATCTCAACTTGCTTCGTTACGGCGAATTCTTCTGAGAAAATTTCCTCATGGAGAGGAGAACGCAGCAAGCTGCACCGTAAGGCACTTGTACGTGAAACGGAAGAGGAATCAACTACAGAGAAAGTTTTCAGCGTCGGAACATATTGTACGAAGTCTCAAGATTCAAGTAACAAGCTATTCTCTCAAAGTCTTCTTTTCTCACGAGAAACGGATACTTAGCGAGTTGTTTAAGCGCGTAGAATGCAATCTTCTGATCGCGGATAGTGATCGAAAGAAAAAAATAAAATTTACTGAAAAAATAAAATAAAATAGAGTGGAATTCAAGCACACATAGGACAACAGAAGCACACATGGGACTGCTTTATACGCTCGCACGATAGCTATTGGTACCAGAAAGTGAAAAAAGGTGGAAATCCCCTGAGAGTTGTTCCACTTGTTCATCCAAGTAAAGGTCCACTGCCCCAAAGGATAACTTTATCCCGGAAATGTGCAGTATTGTAGAAAAAAAGAAAAGAGATTTCGGACGTGACGCAAATAATGAATTTTCCAACGAGATGATCTTCTTCGTTTTGTCACCTAATACAATTTTTCCTAACTTTATATGTCCCCATTTCTTCTTTCCCCTTTTCCCTCCCTTTTCGCGAACTTTTCTCACGATAACTATTACTTTCTCAATTTGTTTCTAATGGTAGATTCCCAACGTATATATTATATTATGCGATACGATATTTTAAATCTCATTATAATTAAATGAAAAGATAAAACACGCTGGCAGCTGGCAGCGACAAGCCCGTGATTTTCAACGCATCGATCGGACTTAATTTGCCAACGGCATACTTCCAATTCATCGTGAATTTTCAGCATCACTGGATGGATAATCTATATTTAATAAGAAAAATTAATTTTTGATTCATTTCAGAAAATACGAGAAATCCTGTCGCGTCTCTGAAATACAATCTATAAACGTGTCAATAAAAATTAATTTATGGATTGGAAATCTCTTGCGTTCTTAAGCTTGAGGCGATGCATTTCCGTGCACGTCGGACACATTTTTCTCCGTTATCTTAGCGATACTTCATCCAATTTTTCGGTGCATTCATATTTCCGGCGAAATCCCGAGTACATTCTCGACGACGATTAATCGCGATCTTCCGAACGCATATTAAACGTGCCTTAGATTTCTCGGGAAAGTGAACCGAGGAAGTTTGACTTAAAGCATACTCCCGAGCACCATAATAAATCATATGAATCATTGTTATGATCTTCGTTAACGACCGAGGACTCGAGTGGATATAAAAAGGTCTCAGAAAATATATATGTACGCTCGGTAAACTTTACAGGCACTCAACTTGGGTGGTGAATAAGTCTCGAGTGGGAAACGGGCGTCTGCAATTGTCGCTTTAATGTCACTCGGAGAAGATTTCTTTCTTCAGCAACTCAAGTAATCATTTGCGACGACGTGTGTCATACGTGGAAAACGTCTTGTGCATTTACAAACAGCTGTTTTGATGTTCTTTTCTTAGTTATAAATAAACGTTCTTAAAGTGGATCGGTCACTCAAGAGAGTACGAGCATAGTTCAGAGACTGCATCGGTTTCTATGATATTGCAAATCTTGGCGTGAAGCCAATAATGTATACCTCAAACGAGACCAGAATCAGGGTGCGATGAAACACAGCGAGAGGAAAAACAAAAAAGCGAAACCTGGTGAGGGAGAGGCGGGGTAAAAGCTTCCAGACTTCCGAACGACTCTGTTTCTGGGTTGGAATTTGAAATTCATGCCGTCAAGCCACACGAGCCGCGTGTAAAGAAAATATGCTGCAACGTTTGTTCCAGAATTATTCACTGTTGTGAGAAACGCATGCAACGCAGAGGAGGTCGAGTAATGGCATAAATTATTTCAACGACTTGAGAGGCTCGCTTCAGAGAGACGCGCGCGTAACTATATCTAAAGTGTTCTCTTATTTTAAGAAAGCATGAGTACATTGAACGTGATGGTATTGCGAGTGCGTGAACAGATTAAATCTTCTAAATGTAGAGAAAAAGATGATGGTAACAATAAGGATTAAATGCCGATATAACTCGTTTAACATCTATCCCCCGTTAGATGTGAAATAAAGGCAGGTGGACTTAGGTAATTGGAGCGGCTCGTATGTCATGCCGGAAGTTGAGTATCGTTGACCCCGTCGGCGCCTAATAGAAAATCCGACGACGCTGTCATCTCTGCATAAACCATCCATTTACCTCGGCCAGCCGAGTGGATGGCCACTACGGGCTTCCGCCGAAATAAATCACATAGTAATCATGATTATCGCCATCGATCGTCGTTAATCACCAAGTAAATCTTTGCATGATACTGTTAAGCAGATCTGCAAGCATTGAACATATTTGAAAGACGTGAACGCGTATGTCTTTCCGCTTTTTCCCCAGGTAAATAATTTATCTACAGGATCATATTATCATACAAGAAATTACAGTATATCTTTCATAAAGAGTTTTGATAGCCAAGTTTCTACGTCAAGTCTTTAATATCATGATTTTATTAAACTCGATATTAATTAAAGTAAATGTATCTTTTTAATTTACCTACAATATTTAAATTATTTAGATATATAAACGTTTCTCAATCTTTTTAAAACTGAGTCTGAGCACTTAATTATTTAATAGTGACAAATTTTGAATTACAACAAATTTTGTATGTAATGCAATTTTGTAAATAATAAAAACATTTTGCATTAATATCCAGTAAAAATTACTTAGTGAATACGGTATTTTCAGACGAACAGAGAAGGATAGAAAGAGGTCAAATGAATTCATTAACGGCATCAGCAAGGCACATTAATACTAAAACGTAGTCCTCCGAGTTCCACGTTAATTAGGAGCGAGAATAACTGTAATAAAAGCGTCACGAAATGTATTTCGAACGTCAAATTAATATAATTCATGTAATGCACATTTCGTTCCATGATAACATACTCATTTTAATCTAATCATAATAGAAAAAAAAATAATTATGCTTATTTCAAGATTCCTTTCTACATAAATTTCTCGCTATATGTATTACACAAAATTATTGTAGGGATAACTGAACGACAGTGGATTGAAATAAATGTAATGTCTTGGTACGATTAAAATATAAGATATATTTGAGACAATTGCGAGATGTTAACTACTCGACAGGCGGGCGAGAACTCTGCGCGCTCGGCGCGATTCTCCGTATATCTTGACTTTCTCGGAAGTCTCGAATGTTCGCTTATTTGTTACATATTTAACTTTGTCGCTAGTCATACATGTCGATCATAAATATCGGTCCTAAATGTTTGCTTCGACCAAACAGTTTCGTCTACCAGTAATTGTTTTGTTTTCTTCGTCCTTTCTTATAACGCGCTTTAGTTGAGAGATAAATCGCTTATACATATGTTTAAAATAAAACCGTTCCTACATTATGCATAAAAAGTGCATCAAAATATCTCAACTTCGCTGTAATTGTACAAATTATGCGCAACATTCAAATAATATTATTTAGCGTCGAAACGACGAACGCTTGGTCTGAATAATTTCGAGTTATTTGTCTCAAACGTATTCGTCGTTTTGCTAGGTAATAATTGATATAATCGATATAATTGGAACACGTACGTGCGACATCGTAATTGTATAACCACGTTTGTTCACGAAAATGATGAAAGGATAGCGAAACTATATATCCCGAGTCAACCAAACACATGTGCATCCGACACATTGTCGTTAACATAACACTGTCTTTAGTCGTTAATTAATCCTCCATTGTAACGCGGAACGTAGTCAGTATTTGATTACGCAAAATGCCTAATCTATATTCTGCTCAGTCGTGTTAGCGATAAGTTAATGGCAAATTAAATTTTGATGCGCAGATACATGATGCACCAGATTTACGTCTAACTTAAATATAACTTAGTATTCGCGGAAGCTCAAACGTGTTTCTCGTCGAATACTCTTTGTTTTAAGTTTTTATATATAACGCGGCTGAGATGTTTAATATTATAAATGAATTCGCTCTGAACACACTTTCGTATTATTTTAATCCCCAAACGGTTCTTTCATTAAAGTCGTATTGAAGCACGGATTATTTGAATACGAACAATAAAACGATGATGCTTTGTCTGTAAAACACGAGTTACTTCGGAGAATGATTCGCACGTGCCTCGTAATCATGGTTTATTTCCCGTTGACATTCTCTGCTCCTTCCTTCCTTCCTTTCGTTATTTGTATCTCTTTCCGGCGCATAGCGCCCACACAAAATTATTGTCGATTTATTATTTTAATTTGCGCGAATGGAGTCTCGGCTGAAGCTTGTTTCACAAGAATGGGAACGAAAAATAAGAGATATGAGTGTAGTGCAACTATTGTTAAATATTCAATTATAAAAAATCCAAATTATTTGTAATTTTAATGAAAAATCATGTTTAATGGAACTTCGTATATCATGTTAAACGCGAAAGATATATTTCAAATATATCGAAATTTAATAAAAAAAAGAAATAATCGAGATAAGGTACGATAAAGAGTCGCAATAAAACGGATACAACAACAATGGACGCAGGTGCAGAAACACATAAATTACTTTTTATGTATCTTTTAAACGAGTTTTAGGTTCTGTGACAGTTACAAACGAACGGGTGATTTAACGAAAGGAAATATCAAGTCTCTAGATAAAATATGTGTGTAACGGCGTCCACAGCTTGTTCTTGTTAATTCTTAAAAACCGTTAAATGTTATCTGTTCGTGGTTTTGAGACGATTAGAACGATTGCAATTTACATGTTTGAAACTGGAGCCATCATAGGAGCGTAATTGGCTGCTAGAATCATCACACGATATTCAATTACAAGTGTCACGTGTAATTCACGGATCGGATAACCGCCGATATATCGATGCAAATACGAAGAGTAATCAATCGGCAAAAGCTCACGTTTTGCGCAAGAGCCCCACGCGTCGGATTATAGTTCAATGAGAGATGCAGAAACACAGCTAATTGAATGCACAACGACGACAACCATTGATTAGTAATTAACGCAACTTGTTATACTTTTCGTGGAATGTTTACCGATTGCTGCGGTGACAATTAATCAATAACTGGTGCAGTATATCATACCTTGGAATGTCTGCTTGTTGCTAATTATGTTAAGAGAACACCTGCATTTTACGTAATTTTCTCTTGCGCAATTTCGCGTTAAAAAATACAATAATTAGTACAATAATGCGGAAAAAATAATAAAATAATTTTAAAAAATTATAATATGACATGCTTTCTAGTTATATTAAAGTTTATCAACCAACTTTTTATTAAAATTGAAGTTTTGAGACGTATTGCGTACAAAAAAATAAGTGTATTACCGATTAACTGAGAAGACTACGAGCTCAATAAGATGAGCCGTTAACATTTATGCAAATACCATGTTGCAGCCACCATAGGATTTTATATCGTCATCATTCACTGACACAGCTAATGGCTAAGTAAGAACTTTATCTATCATTTCGCCCCGTGTTGGAAAATTTACATGCCGCCCCTTCGTCCTTTTATTAGCATAAATCCTCCGGAGATCTCTCCTGCCCCTATCTCGTCATGTCGGCAGAAAGCCGCGCATGAGCCCGAAGGAGACGAAGAATATATCAGTTATGCAGACAATATAATGAGTTTTCCTAATCGAAGTTTCCCCCTACCCTATTTTCATTTGCCGGCGTCTTATTGGCATAATACATTTTAATCCAGCAGAAAATCGAGCAACGAAGACGTCAGAGGCTCTCAAACAATCACGTCGTGCAATTGGGATTAAGATAATTCTTCTCAAATAACGTTTCTCGGTAGAAGCTTATATAAAATAATTTCTCGCGCAGATACGAGCAAATGCAATTTGTTCGTCGAAGAACGGCGAAACGCGAACGCAAACGAATTGAAAATTGTTTCGTGTCGAGCATGAATGTTATTAGATGGTACGATAAGAGGCACAAAGATCGCAAGTGGCAATTTTATTGTCTGACTCGTCACTATTCATATGCATAACAAATATGTATTAACACGTGGACGATAAGAATTCCGGTTGATACTAGATAAGATAGCATATGGGAACAAAGCAGGCAATCGTTAAAAACATCTGCGTACTACGGTACGGTATATAGCCTCGACTAATATATTATGTTTCTAATGTAATCAATTTCATAACAACCAAATGTACTTTCAATAAATGAAAAAAGACACAAGATAATAAACTTAAAAGAATCTTACTTCAAAATTTAATTAAAACCTTTAATAATGAGAAATAAAAAGTCAAAGTAAATAGTAAGAAAAAATCGACTTGAAATTATAAGGCAATATTAATCTGGATCAATATTTACGTAAATTCCAACGAGTAATAAGAATTTTATCATGATTCGCTTCTCGAATATCGTAGAAGTACTTTCACGTAATTTCGTGCAGAATTTACCGGCACTATAATATCTGAGCTGTTTATTTTGGCGATTTGTATACACCTAACACTCCGTTTAGTATTCTCAACGCAACGCATAGATTCCATCCGCTTTCCAAGCATCAACTATCATCGTAAGTGCAAGCCCGAAAGCAGATGTCTGATCATCAAACAACGACAGAGTTTGTTGAAGCCGAGTTGACTGTTGCCATTAGAGCACGTTGTATTGGGATCATCCTATGGCAGGATTAATCACATCTTATGTAAACGCAAGCGTCGTTACGGCGCGCACTCCGTTCACCGGTCATTATTGAACGTGAGATCTGAGTCGCTAATTGTAAGCCACGCATAATGTAAATTGCAGTAATAATTTCACAAAGATGCGTGTGCGTGTGATTTTGTTTGGAATAATTATTCCCGATGTAACGATGTTAACGCTTCATTAAGCAGTGTATTATCGATGGCGCTATAATAATAAACTGAGATTTGTTGGCATTGGCAATTTAATCACTCAGGCAAATAAATGTTTAGCGCGGAACAAAATTAATTATTGACTGCAATAATAGCTGTACAGTAAATTGCATTAAACGGAAAACTGTTCGTTGCAAGCTGGTTGAGATTGCTTCCGCGGCATTGGTTAACCAAAATTCTACTCTCAAAAATTTTTTATCCCTAACCGACGGTTACGAAATATGACTAACAATTGGAAAAGACCGAATGACAGTTCCCGTCACATAAATTCCACCCAGAGATGACATCGAGAGTCGAATGCTCTCACGCGCGTCGTATCTCTGCGTGAAATGAACGCAAACCGACATCACTGAATATATTAAGCAAAATTTCGAATAACATCAAATTCATATAATATTTGTAAGTTTACTATTAAAGATTATATGTATACTCATTTTATATGTATACTCTCATGTTAGTCGCTTGGTATATCTTGTCAATGTCTAGATGTATAAAACCATAAGATAAATATTTTATTATGCAAATTAGGATCTTGCATTTTTGCTACGTAATTGTATAATATGTCAAAATATACCCCTTGTCGCGCACAATATATTTTATCGCGTTTAAATTTGAATAATATGTCAGCAGGTAAGCAGCAAGTGCATCGTGTGAAATTAATCATCGATAGTTCGCTGTCAAACGCACGTTTTTCACGCGTCCACGTATTAGGTTAATAGTAATTGATGATACATATAATGTGCAGTAGGAATATATATATGAATCAACAAAGAGTCGAAAAGATAAATATATCTTTGGAAACCCGGAAGTCACAGCATAATTGACGATAATCAAGCAATGATCCTAATTTTTTAAAATAAAAATTATCGTATATTAATGCTCCTCATCTAGAATATAAGCCCGCAAAAGCAACGGTTATATCCTGTTGACCTTTTAACGCTGATAGGACTATAGGGATAAAGATATCTTTCTTACGAAGCGCACTCGCTTCGTACATAAATAAATTGCATATATGTGTAAGAATAAAGCGCTTTGTGTTTGACGATCTACTTGAAATAGAAATTTACGTGAATAAAAATTGCTCTATATACTCTCTATACAAATTTATACAAAATTACTCTATATACAATAAACTATCCTCTGAAAAAATATTTCATTTCCGAATATATCGACGGATATCTCTAACGCGTCAGCAATAAGCATTTTGTTTGAATAAAAGCGATATTAAGTGCACAGATCGCGGGAAAATTTATAGTAAAAAGAAATGGAAATATGGTATCTAATAAATGTTATGCAATATAGTGTAATTATTGTAATATTGCTATACAATTCTTCTGTGACCTTAATTTGAGAAACGAGGGATGTCTTCAACGCGTTCAATTCATCTGACAGCGAGATCGAAATATACGGTATGCAATGCAAATTCGCAGAAGAGTGGATTGACGAACCAATTTACTAAATGTCGAGTGAGATGATTGTCGATAACGGACAATCGGTTCGTTACAGCTTTCTTCGAAATCTCCATAACGCAAATCCGTCACAAAGTTTTTTACTGGCACATGAAGCATACAATTTTTTACTTAAAGACGTCGTACAGCGAAAGTATCCAATCAATAGCGCGGACAACAACAAAATTGGACTCGATTTTATACGTTCTTTTTAAATGTGGAAGCATTATCAAACAAAGTTTTCCGCATTTCAAATTCATAAAGACAGAAAATAAAACTAATAAGTTGCTGTAATAAAAATAAAGATATCATAAAAATTGCCTTTGTTAATCCGTGTCGTATTATTGTCGCAGTTGAGCCAACTAAAGAGATGACACGCCGGTAATTACGTATTTATAGAAACGCATTTCCCCAGGCACGGTTCGGCAAGTTTTCTAATAACACCATATATCCATATCATGACACGTATAATTAGTTGTCGGATCAAATATAGAGGCGGGATGAAAATCACCAAGAGGAAAATTACATACATTAACATATCTACTAACAGATGAGAGAAACAGAAAGATAGCTTAGATTTGTCTCGCATTTTAAAAAAGACCAATTGTATTTATTATAAGATATTATATTTAGTAAAAAATTGAAAAAGAGAATACAATAGAAATAATTGTACATAAGTGATGAAGATATGTATCACAATTAGAAGAAAAAAATTATAAATATAAAAATGTGAGCAAGAGATTATCAAGATGACAATATCGATACGTTAGTCATGAACATTGCAATTTCCCGGTATTAACGAGCAATTTCCCAAACACTATGAAGCAAATGTGCTAATAATTCAACATTCCATTGCGTGCCCGCGGTCCGTTTAGGTTTGTCAGTGCCGCTGAAAGCGTAACAATGCAAGCCACGGCTGTAATACGTTTAAATGATATTCTTGCGATTTAAATTACATTTAGATTATTCACGAGACAAAACGGAGCAACCGACAAAGCGTTCCAATTATCGACTAAAGAAATTTAATAACGTTTTATTATCACAATTATTTAACAAAATAAATTATTGAGAAAAATAATGTACATCATTTTAATTAGAATTAAAAGTTTTAATTAAAATTTTGTAACAAGTAAATTAAATTTTGCACAGCTAATGCATCGGGCTATGCATGGGGATGTTTTCAATTATACTTTAGTTTCACAAAGCCAACACGCGGAATCACTTTCGTATCTCTTTCAATGAAGTTAATGAAAAAAATTAAAAAATTTTCTTCCTGTTTGTTTCTCCTCTCTACTGACATTGTGCATTCACAGTGATAGAAAAGTTTGAAAGCATCTAATTAGTTCAGTGTATCGTACTGTAGAAGTACGTAAATATAAACGCTAAATTGAGATGATGCCCTGAAATATATATTAAAGCGGATAGTCCCTGGAGAAATTAAAATTTATCTTATTAAGACGAAAGAAATGTTGGGAACAATATTAGCAACCCTTCAAAAGTTAAAAGAGAATCTGACAAAAGATTTCATTAAACCATGTTCTCTTTAAGAAAGTACGATTTTAAATAATTTAAAACGAAAAGATTATATATTCACAAAAGAAACTTTATAAAGCATATATAAAAGGAATGGAAAATTCTATAAATTCATTATTGAAGTTGTGATGCGTATAGCAGAATTTAAAAAAATATAACAGAATTATAACATATATAAAAATAAAATTCGCAATCACTAATAACGTCATATTTCATTTATCCGGTTCGTTATAAGATAAGCTGCTCGACGCAGTCATTATATCTGTTATCGCATGGCAATATTCGTTCATTAATCATTACGAGAAAAATAACGAAAAAAATAACCAGCACGATTGTTATATAGAAATCGTTAAAATTAACGAATATATGATGCCGTTAGTTACGCAAATTCTCTATTCCTTTGTCTACTATCGATTCGTGCCTTTTTTTCTCGATTTGCAGAGCTTGTAAAGTCGAGGACGCAATCGCACCGATGTCAATATATTTCCTAACCGCCTCAAGTCATATTGGTTACGTCGTCAAAGCCATCGCGTAATGCTCTTTTATATACTTCATATAAAAGGACGTGCTCTCTCTCAAAAATATTACATATCATAACATACTTTTACGCAAATATTTCGTCGAATCGAAAAGTCGTTTGTGAAAAACGAAGTCACCGTTGCAATATTATTTATTTTAGAAAAAAAATTTACTCTAAAAATATCGAAAATTGAAGTTTTATTGTACATGAGATTTTTTCTTCTGTTTTAAACGCGCTTCGGTTTTTCTTGCGGTAACTACGAATTTTGGGACAGCATCCTCTTTAATGATTGATTCGATTTAAATATGCGATTTTGATGTTGCGGCCGTATCGCGTCACTAATCGTCCCCTTTAAACCTCTAGAAATTCGATCGAGATATTCCTCTAAAACGCACCTCGCATGTCCGCCGTCCATGCCCGGCAGCCGGCTATCGCTCAATGCCATGAAAAAACGATCGTAGGAGAGTAATCGAGCGACAAAAGCGCGCCGAGTCGACCGTTAAACTCTCGAAAGGGACAAGTAAAAAGAAATCGAACGCAAGTTGTCACGTATATTTCGCAGCATAAGCTTCGAGACTGGCCAAAGTAGCTGTGGAAAGGCCGTGTCGCACATTTTTTTTACACAGGTGCGGCTTTTCTCAGCACGACGGCCTACTTTCCGGCCTGGCATCGTCGAGAGCGACGCATGGGAACGGTGCGTCCGTCGATGCGACGTGCATCGCCGCGCTGTCACGTGGCAGCGGGCACCGGCTGCTCCGAGTGTCAATGTCGACAGCGGTCTGGCGAAAAACAAAGTTAGTTCTGGCACACGGTCCGCGCGCGGCCACGCACACATGGACGCACGGACGCAACGTTTTTTCCGGATATAATTAAATTCGGCGCGCGACACGAAGCGCGGAAAAGCACGGAGGACCCGTCGTCGCGGCCCGTCGGCTCTCGCGTTGCACCACCGACCGTGGATTCGCAAGGGTGAAAGGAAAACAGAGCGGCGGAAATAGATCAATTAACGGGATCGACAACGAAATTCGCTCGGCGAGCGTACTCTGTCCATACAACCGGACATTTTGAATTAATGACTTGTCGGAGCACCGCGTTGCGTGTTACGCTGAATCGAGGTCGTTTCTGTTGTATCGGTAAAAATTTAGGCGATCCCGTTTCATTAGCGGGAGATTACATTTATGATACGCGCGATAAAAGGGAAATAATTCATGCATAATATATAGCGATTCGCGAAGATATTTGAATGGTTTCATTCAATTTATGCGTGGGCCAACGCTGGAATATTTTCGTAAGCTATCATATACAATATAATTATTATAATACACATCTCTCGGATATTCTCTCAAAATAATTAAATAAATTTTTTTCTCTCTTGGCGTTTAGCATACACAAGCTAATTGAATTTAAGAGATTTATGAACAGCTTGGATAAAAAATGATATTTTTCTTTCCACCTATCAGCCACAGCGGATATTTCGTTATGCGTTTGACCGATTTTCGTTTCAGCAAATATCAATTGTAAAGTCGAACGCGAGCATATTTATAAATGTTTTGAAACTGCGCCGTTACAGAAGAAATAATTCAATGTATCGAAGAAACAACGTTCACGGTTGCTATTAAAAAAGCCAAAATAAAGTTGCAAAATACTCGACATTATCGCTGAATCGCGCCCGATAATTATTTTTAATTGGACTGATTAAAATCATCCGTTTACAATCGTTGCGATACTGCGCTGTCATCTAGTTTACGATTTATCGATTAAAAATTCAAAGAGCTCCGCAGAATGTCGAGCCTTTTCTTTGCTGAGTTCAAGGTTCGAGCCTTTAAGACTGAACAAAGAACTTCTACAACGAAGCCGTAGAATGTCGGATTCTATCAAGGCTCGGCGTAATGAGCACCAGTAAAGAAAGTCAATTTTTTCACAGCAACCTGTCAACATTTTATTTACACAGCTGGCTTTACATTGTAGTAGCAGCCTATTCCTTTTCACTTCGCCTCTGAAATAAAAGCTCTTCCGAAAACAAGTTGTATTCTCATTATCGTGCACAGTTTGCTCTTACAGGACGTGCTACTCTCCCTTTATTCCTTCAACGGGACCCTCTCGGTGTCAACTCTGTAACGAGATAAAGGCAAACAGAAAACCCGGCTATCCCCTTCTAACACCGTCACTGTTGCCCGCAGGTGAACGGTGGATTGCCAGGGAAAAAAATTAGTCGCGATACGCCGCGAACTACGACGCGATGTTTTATCTGCTAGATAAACATTTTTCTTTGAATAATTGAAAACTGCGTATCTCAAATGTCACGCGAGCGAAGAGCGCGTTACATCTTTTTATAGAATATCCTCCCTGCGCGCACGGAGAGGATCAACAAACTCGCGCGGCGCGAAGTGACTAAATGAGATGTCAAATCGAAATTCGTTCAATTTATAATAAATGCGTGCTGAAATGAGAGAAATCTAGTTTCGTAATAGCTACCTTTTATCTTGCCGTTACAGCGTTTCGCGCGAAAGGGTTATCACGCTCGCGTGCACCGCTAATTAATGACGTGGGTTCGTCGCGTGCTTTTCCATTACGTTCGCGAGGTGATTCTGAATGCTTCGCCTGCCGAGAGATAACGGGAAAATGAGACGATATTCGTCCCGAGATGCATATTCACGTTCTAAAGTTTCCGAAGAGGCGAGAAGATCATAACGAAGCACAAGTTCCGCGATAATTTACACGCAACTGCGAAGAGATAAATCCGCCTGCGTGCAAACTTCACCGCGCGAATTTGATTCGCTGAAACTATTCGGCAATTAAATTATGCGTCGTCACGTAACACCACAAACAGCGGGATTTAGGCTTCTCGTTATCGGCGACGAAACCGCTCGTTTATCCCCACAACATCGTATAACGAGATAAACCGAAACTCTTATTGCCTCGAAAACACTTTAGTCGTTAAGGAAACTTTGTTGTTTTAAAGTTCATGCTTTGACTAAAAGTAAGTTTAGAGTCATTAATTCACTAACACGTGGAGAATTTTAAGACGGGTGAAAAAGAAAGAAAGAGCAGTTTCGCAAAATTACACACTGCAAATATTGCAAAGATATTTCTCGGTAGCTCCAAGTACTCCAAGGCAGAAAAGGATCGTGATAGCATTTATATAATCAGTACTATCTCTTATTACGTATTGTTTCTTATCGTTTTATTTGATTTCCTACCGCAAATACGTAAGTATATTTATTTCTGCACAATTAAAAGTAAGATAATTCTTAAGAAATTTGAAATTGATCGCAAAATGTTATTTTAATGTAAATTTGATGACAAGTACATGATAATCAGCATAAATTGTAACAAGTAAATGCGTTTACATTACATTACTCGCATCGTCCGCATGATTTCGATATGGAATTGCTCCGATAGATATTTTTTACACATAACAAATCCATGTCGCTTCGGAGACAATTAAATTGGATTTTGGTCCTTATATATAATTACACTCGCCGAAGAAGCGATATTGGGGATTGGCTTCGCAATCTCCTCTTTCTATAGAAGGAGCAGCATTATATCTCAATCCCATTTCAGAAATTTCCACGCCACGGCTTTGTTAAAGACCGAAATGTCGACCTCCGGAATTTCGTAGCAAAAAAAGGAAAACTTCACTAGGTGCTATTATACCTAATGAAGTTTCACTCCCGCATCCCGCATCACCGTCCTTATATGGCCTGCTAATTACAAAAGCTAGTGGAAACGTGGAAGCTCTCACCGTGGGATAAAAGGATCTGAAAAGCTCGCGCGAACTTCGTAATTAATCGATCCAACGGAAACCTATTCGAAGCAAATCCGCGCGAACGATGCGAGCAATCGTAATCCGAATGACTCTTCCGCTTCCCAAGTGGACGCTCACCGTCGAGTGCTCGTGGAACCTCTCTCCGCGATGCCCTTTGTATTTGCGCCGCGTACACGCCGTGAGAACTCACTGGGGACACAGAAGATATTACGACCTGGTCGTAGCAACGCTAGTTAGCCCTATTCCAAGGATAACCAGGTTTTCCCCTTCCCTTTCCCCGTGTCGCGACGAGCGCACCACGATCTACAGAGAGAACTGCTAATCCAGGAGTTAGTTAACAACTTGTCGGTCGGTGCAGCAACTCCACAGGACCCACGAGGGTTTCCACCGGACGTTGTCGGTCACACACTGATCAATCCTTGAGACGCGGTCGCGACCATCTGCCCGACTTCCGTCGACGGAAGTAACGGTGACCGGGACAGGGGATGGTGGAGATAGACGCGAGGGTGGTTCGCAGGGCGTAGGGGATGACGAGCGCGAGCACAGGGGTCGCGTGAACCGCGCGAGGTCGCGTGTGCTGTCGGACTGAGAGAGCGTCGACGAGCTGCCCCCTTGCGAACCCAGCTGGCGAGGAGCGAGGAGGAGCGTCATCGTGCTCACCCGCTGCCGCGGGCATGCTCTCTGTGAGCGTGTGTGAGCTGCGACCATCGTCTCGCTGTTCGTCGCTTCTCCGACCGGCTGTCATTCGCTGGTGGGCTCTCCGTCTCTGTCGCTCGGTATCGCGTTTCGAACCCTCGATGTTCCGCTCTCTGTGTCTCGACGTCTGCCCACCGACGCATCTAACGGAGCATCGTCGTCAATCACGCATGACAAGCTCAGAGAAGGAACAGCAGAGACTAACAGCATCGGTGGAACATTGTGTCCACGCGATATTAGATCAAAAAGGCCGATCCGATATCAGAGAGAAATCTGGGCAAATACGAGAGATGCACGAGAGATCGCGGTTCACATTTCAGACTTCCAATTATCTACTCGTTAACTTTTAAATTGAAATCTCGAGTAACTTGAGAGTAAAAGTATTATTTTACGCAATTCTGCAATTAATATCCGTGTATAGTTCCGTATGTTTCTGATATGTATGAATAAATACATATTTCTATCGAAATACTTTTCCGATTTTTTGATTAAGTTAAACAAAGCAAAAAATGTATTAAAATAAAATTAAAATATTCAGATATTCCAAACATTGATATCGTGTCTTCATCACATATGGCGAAGAAAAAAGCTATTCTATGGCTAACGGCCAAATTGGCCTATTGGCGGAACATTATATAATGATATCATCAATATCAGATAGGAATTTGGGAAGTATGCAGTTAGAGGAAGCATAGTTGTGAGCCTCAGTTGCTACGCTTAAGCAAAACTTACTGCTATGATGAAATTGATTTATTCAGGTAGCCTGTAGACGGTGGTCCTGAGCCAGAATTCAACGTGGAGCATTATTAGATGAGATACGGAAAAGCGTCCCTTCGCCGAGTGCAGAAACGAGCTAGGACGCAAGATATAGATCTCCAGAGAGCTTTCCTCCCACGCAAAGGACGTTTTAGAGCTTCTTCGCCGAAATAGTTCGCTTATCCAACGAACTCCGGAGGAGACATAAAACAGTATCTCCCGCCGAGCCCCGAGCTCTAATCTACCAGGCCCTGCGCGAAAACGAGTTTTGCGATACGGAGATTCATCATCCCGTCCGCGTCATGAAGTTAGAGACGCAACGAAAGTTACTCAGATTAATATGTTGACTGCGCGAATTATATACTTAGTTCGAGCGGGTTTGCGAGGATCGCGATATCGTTCGTAGCGAAGCACTCGACGTACAAAATTTAACTTCAACAAAATATGCGGATTATAATTTATCGATTCTACGCACATCGCAATCGTGCATTGCAAAAGCTTACCGAGAATAAATATCTCTGAGCGAAACAATTTCGCTCTTGAGCGTGCATCGTACACATAAGTGCATGATTTTACAGTAGCAACGTGCCCACGCCAAACACGAGAGCTTATTGTTTCGTTAACGACGTTTACCAACTCGTGGGGTACAAAAACACAGTACGACGACGATCCAATTTAAAGACTGGACATGATGACTGATTAGAGATAACATTCTGATGCTGATGTTGTAACTGATAATTAATAATTCACCGATTAGAGCGCGCGAAGTTTACCAAACATATCAAACGTATCAATTTCACGACTTTCATTTGCGTGAATTGGCTTTTCGAAACAAAACCTATTCTCCTGATAAATATGAGAAATTCAATCCCACCTATCTCTGAAAAAATATTGGGAAACATTTGGTGAAATTTGAAATATGATTGATGTATAAGATTACATTTGATGATATCATTTATTCGTCGGCAAGAAGATCGAAGAGCAATCATTGCAAAGCTATTGATACGTTCGACGATAATCGCGCATGTATATTTTTCTTGAACGAAATGATCATCTAAAAGGATCTGCTTTTATGAGATTAGGAAACTTAAGTTGGCGTAACGATGAATCATTGTCTATTTAATCAATTGGTGAGTAGCAAGTTCAAACTTGGCTTCGAATGTAAGCAGAACGTGCTAAAGAGAGATCTAAAGGACACGATATACGCCGACCTGAAGAATTCCTCAGTTTCACGGTATACACTGACATACATAAACTAAGTTCAGTTTATTTTAAAGGTGAGACAAATATTATTGAGAAGGAACAGGTGTTTATCAATGAATGGCAATGAGATGCAAATTCCAGCTAGGCAGCTGACAATGACTACAATTATATGTCGTATTCATTAATCGCAATTTGTAATTGAAATTGAATTTTTGCATTTTTTAACAATCGCATCTCAAAAAACACGTAAAATAAAAACACATAGAAAGGAGGAGATAATAGATATATAAAAGATTTATTTTAAAAAATTTGGTAGATATTATTTTTAAAAAATAAATCTCTTTATATATTTTCGCGTTTAAGATAATTAATTAAATTAAAGATATCACCGACGGAGCAAGATATTAAATAAAAAAACGCTATAAGATGTATGTCAACCTGCTCTAAAGTTAATTGCTTTGCAGCGGAACTCGATGTATATAACAGATCTTATTTCTTCTCTAAACTTTTGGTAGATCACATGGAATGAAAGATAAATTTAATCGAGCGGAGTTAAACGGTGCAAACTTTTCGTTATTTCGAATCGGTGCGCGATAATCCGTAAGAAACAAAGATTGGCAAGCGGCAGAAATTAGTTCGATAAAAGTTCACGTGGCGATCGGCTGTAAAGTTTGGCAGCTTCCAAGTCGCGTTCTCTCTCGCGTGAGCTCGAGGTAGCTTCCTCTCTCTCGAATCGATTCAACTGGCATGATGCATTTCGCACGTCAGCATTTGGCCCGAGAAGATTTCGCGATGACGTCGATTATTAATCACCGAGACGAAATAATTTCGAACATCGGCAATTTATGCGAACTGCGAGAGATTACGGAAGGATCTCTGTATACGCGATACCAAATGACGTTATTCGCGCGGATATTAGCAATGATACTGACGATGACGCACAGAAATGGTCCATTTCCATACCTTAACCCGATATCTGGGAAATAAAGCGACTCACGTCGCATCATATAGCTTGAAGGTAAATGAAAAGGAATGCTATATGCGCGTGGGCGTATCCTCTTTCCTTCGAGGTTATAAAAATATTTCTCTAAGAGTACATTCGTGCTTAATATACGCTTCTTCAATTTAAAGATACCTTACGTTATACAAATCTGTGATATCCTGTTAACAGGTTTACTTTTTTGTAGATAAAGAAACTCGCAAAAATGATAAAATAATAAAATTGTTACTTTCGTCATATATGCCTCATTAAGTATTATATAGACATTGTCTCTCGGCATTACGAGGGACAGCACAAATAGTCATGATTTTTAATTCGCTTCATAGTGTTCCATTCACATACATCCTTCATTTATTGCCACGTGCATTGAACGTAACATCTGCACTTTACGGTGCGTCGTTTCCGCGCGTGAAATTTATGCGTGCGCTGTGAACGATAAATTTCCAAAGCGTAGCACCGCGTTGTAAAATTTGAACACCGTGCAGGGACAATGCGAGTTCGTAAAATTTTCGAGCGTTACGTTGCGGAGAGTCTACGCAGCGCATAATCACTACGTAAACGCGGTAAAGTGTATTTCTTTCCACTTTAACTACTTAAATAAATCGTTTTACGCAGAAAAAGAGTAGATATAAGTGGAATAACAATAGACATAAGTAGCGTAATCTACGTAACCAATTTGTTATCACTGCAGGTATAGATATGTATTAAATATGTATGTATTTAAAAAGTTTTAAATTTGTGCCATAAAATTAGATTAATAAAAAAGAATTTGTTTCATAAAAAAATTATTTCATTGTTAATTAAAAAATGTCAATTAAAATCTATTTTATAACTGGTAATTTTGTCAGACTCATTTATTGGAACCACTGAAGCAGAACAACTTGGGAATTTTCATAAATCACACTTCCGTGTTCCAGTGATAAATGTTACTTCGAGCCACTCTATTCCAACACGAAACGCTCTGCATTTGATTTGAATTATACACGCAATTCGTAACGACCACGCATGAAACTTTGCCTTAGGGGAAACCTTCCATCACGTTCCGAAATCAAAAATGTTTTTTTGGCGAAGTGCATGCGGATTTGATTAATTATTTTGTACGATAGATTTTCGGAATATTCAGCTACTGTATGATTCATTGTGTTGTAATCGACAAGTGACGTAAATTCATAATATGTAGTATATGAATTGAAGGACCGATCATCAGAATAATAATATTAGCTGTGATTAGCATTCGGCATATATCGTGGCAATATATTGCGGCAATATAATATAATAATAAATTGCATCAAAATGATGCTTCATTGTCGAAACATCTAAATATTCATGAAAGAATTAATTATTTTGTCATTCAGAAATATCTTCCATCTGGAAATATATTATGCAAACTTTGTCCATATGGATGATATTCATTGAATGTATTATTCCTTGGAATTCTATTGAAATACATCAAAAGGATAAAAAATACGTATAGAAATTGTCTAATGCAATTAACAACAATATTATAAACATTACTTTTTAATTATGAAATATAGGACACAAAAATTAGAAGCTATATGAAGGTAAAGAAGCTATGAAGATAAAGATGCTATGAAGAAAGAAATTGTAAAAGTAAATTTAAAAAAGAAACTGTTTTCTAATAAAGTGATAAGTTTTTAATACTTACTGTCTAACTGAGGATAATACTAGCTTATCCATTGTTAAATAATTATACTAAAAGTTGTTGATGAGTTTAAAATACGCAAGGTTAAAATACGGAATCTAATTTACCGACTTTGTTAAGTAAAACTGGAAAGAGATGGTAAACCACAATATCGATCTAACTGTTAAATATAGCCGAGAAGAGCCAGCTACGTGGAATCCAGGCAGTATCGCGAAAGATGGCGGTACCATGGTCGTTTTACCAGCAGATGCAGTTACTGTTACCAGTTATCGGTTTAAGGCTACACCACATTTTCCCAATGGATTATCTTACCGCTCGATAAAGCGATTTGATTACTCTCATGACACACAGATAATTGTTGGAATAATGTATTAAACAAAAATAATAAGGTAAAATAAACAATCTTTTAGATTTTACTTCGTAAATTCAAAAGGTCTCGAGAGCCTATAATGATTAAAATAATAATTAAGATGTCGCAATCATGCAATCATGCATGCGTAAAGATATCTTCATTGTTGGTGAGAATCGCGATGTTTGCTTCACAAATGTTTGATTGAAAGTCGTCCTTTTCAACTTTTTGTTTGTCAAAAAATACCTCCGGCTTGATCACTTTTAATCAATCGCACACGGATTCGTGCCATACGCCGTATATATATCTCGATAGACGAATCAACAGTATTCCTGAAAAAAAATCCAGGTCGCTTCATCAAGCCACGTCGAGTGCGGATACACGATGCAGCTTTATTTTCGTCGGTCTCCAGAGTGAAGTTTCGGCCGAAAACGTTGTCGTGCCTGCCGCAAGCGCAGCTTACCGTGACGGTTTCACCTGGCCGCTGATTTCAATCGCTGACAGATATCTTATCCACGAGCGACAGCGGCCAAATTCTCACGTGATTTATCATACTCACCGCAATTCGTGCCCGACCACCGTCCATCCCCTGCGACGCCTCCTATCTTTCCGGCGCAACGCTTCCGCCATGCTAAGCCTCTCCATCCTCGTGGAGCGGGCGCGATAAAATTTTCGCGACCGCTTAATAAAACGCACGCACTTCGCCGACGGCGACGGCCGCGTGACCGTCGTTTCGCGGCAGAACGGCACGCAAAGCCGCGTTAAAAACAACACGCGACACGTCCCGACTCATCTAAAATTGTAGCACAGCCATTAATTCCAGATGATTCACTGAGCAGATTCCACGAGCGAGATTGAGAGCACAAGATTTTTTGGAGTACTACGCGCACTAACGTGGAGATATATTCATCGCACCCTCAGACAAATTTATCATCACATCGCTACGTATTTTACAATCAATCCCGCGCAATGTCGTACGATAGACATTTAGATAGACATTTAAAAGTTATTACATAAAAGTTATTACATGAAACAATGGTTTATGACTTTCATCGATTTCTGCTAATCAAACGTGTATATCGGAGAGTGAGTCGATTGACTTATTTATTTACGCGTTATGCAATTGCATCTGCATTGCATTGGTCTTAATTGTTATGCCGTAATATGGTTAATTGGCGAAGACGCCAATAAATGTCTTGTTGTGCAAGAGTAGATCGCAATCACCGATTATTACTCGCAATTCGCACTGCCGATCATGAAACACTATAAACGTGTATAGAGCATATCGGAAAAAAGAACATTTATACCCGCGAATACAATTTTTTTCAAGACACGTCACTCTGCTGCACACAATTTATTACGCTGTCCTGAAATGACAAGACCTTTTCGTTGTTCACGTCGTTGTCACTTAAACAATCGGATTTCAAAGACGGATGAACTTTTCCTAGCTCAATGCACGAGTCACTGATCGCCAATCAATCTAGCGGAGCCGGCTAATTAAATTGGCTGTCGCTGAACGAATAGACGAGGTAAGCATCTGGACATCGCGACGTACCGCACACGACTGAATGTCGTATTGTATTTATAGAGCGACTCGGATTATTTTGAACGTCGTCGCTTTTCTCACGTATACGTAGTTTGTTCGATTTTCGGAGTCACGACACGCGTAAATACGTCGTGATATCTTTTTTATGCCTGCTTCTTTTATGTCGTCGTGCGCGTGATGTTAAATGTCGCCTTCCGCATTAATCTAATTTTGCCGCCGTTCCTTGTCTTCCCACATACCTCGCCACTATTAGCCACCATTTTTTACGCTTACGGTGTTTTTATCGCCGTTAAGATACTTAAAATAAAATATTTATTAAACACACGTATAATAAGATGTTGATGCATTAATATATCCACGGTTTTATCTCGTACGATAGTATTATTACGCTAATCGCGAAACACATACCGTTTAATGAAGACATCAGATTTCCCTTGGCAAGAGTACAAAAGGTATTATTCTTAAATTGCAACAGCTCCAATCGTGTACTTTGATATTCATGCAAGATCGCACATCAATTATAAATAAAGTATATGAATACATAAAGCCCAAAAATTTGTCTTAAGAATACTATAGATTATATATATATATATATATATAATATACGAAAAAAATATCTGCCGTTCTTTATCTTCAATAACATTTTGCGCACAAAACCATGTTAATATTATATTCTCCGTTCTATATCCAAGAAACAGCTGGCAAGTGCCCACGAATTATTAAAACGTACGTGTACTGTCCGTGTATAGATCGCCAAATTATAAATATTTTTTGAAGCGCGCTATACAAGATGAAATTTCGGTTTGCTACAGAGCACGTGCCCGCATCCGGTGTGTTGTGCAAATACCTGCCAAAGTTGTGACAAATGTTAACTAATAGAGGTTATTACTTTACGTCAAGACCCGATTAGAAAATGAGTTACGTGTCTCAATAAACAATCCTTCATAAGTTTACGCGAGTAGTCTTTCAATTAAGTAATCCTGCAAGTTGCGGGACGCGAGGGAAGTAAACGCCAGATAATTACCCCCTTTTTTTAGATCGTTCGCTGAAGAGGGAGGAAAGTCGAACGAGACGCAAGGTCGTCGGTTATTTATTATAATCGAGGATTCTCGGCGGCGCGACGCTGCCTCCATATAAATCGTGGGTGTCGGCCGGCCAATTATAATACTCGTATTTTGGGAAACCAAATATCGCGGTGGCCAACTTACACGTGAAATGGCGAGACGCGACGCTTTGTGCTCCGCCTCATTTTTCTCGCAGTTCTGCACGAATTTGGCAATCGCGGGTGGAACATGATGCAAGAAAATACGTGAATCACGAATTGTTATAAACGGAACAACTACGACGGTCAGAATAATCGCAAAATTCTTCTTACTAACGAAAAATCGTTCTCGGACACTAAAATAAAAATATACTCATATATCATGGTATTATTATTATTATTTAACTTTCAACTAATGAGGATAAATCTAACATCAACTGAATAGCTGACGAAGCATCAAAAAGTACAAGAAACTTGTATTTAATTATAATTAATGAAGGGTTGCCAAGTAATGTTGGTGTACTGCCGAAGTAAATAAAAAAGCAAATAAAAAGGACGTCTAATTTTTCTCTATATACTCAAGGAGAGTTTGTTATAAATCTGCTTAAGATTTTATGAAATAACATTGCGACATTTATATTCGCATTTTCTATGTTGTAACTATACACCAAGAATATTCGTCTTCATTATCGCAAATAAGATTTTATCACACAAATGCTGGCACAGTTTGCTAAAATGAAATTGTTTATCAAGAAGGGCCATGAAAATGTGTTTATTTTAGAAAGTAATTGTTAGTTTTATACTCTTGATTATGCTTTGTCAAATTGATTAAGAACTAGAACTTTGATAGCTTCAGTCGAAATTTTTTCGGATGAGCTTTGAAGTTATTTAGATCAAAACTTTACTGCAAAAAAATATCATTATTTCGTAAGAAATTGTTAATTTTTATTATATAAGGCAACTAACATATATTCGTAAAATAATAGCTCCATTCTCAGTTAAAGGAATTTTCATTTGCACAATATTAACTTTATTTCGTAATAATGATAATAATATTGAAGCATATAGTCTTTTGAAAACGGGGATACTTCATATGCAGTTTGTTAATAAAATTCATTTAGAAAATAAAAATTGTTCTTTATATAATTTATAATAATCTTTCCATCGTTTGGGAATTTTCAGTAAACGTAGCACATCTTCTGCACTATTTACAAGATTTCTACTTAATTGTTCGAAAACATGTTACGCAGGAGATGCATGCGATGCACGGATGCAAGAAGCAGTGAAGTTTATAAAAATATAAGCAAAAATAATTAATCGATATTATTAACCCTTTGCTGCGACATCTTGCCCTAACGCGCTCGTGCAAAGGGAAGCAACCATGGCGGAAGCAACTGTGTAAAAAGAATAACAAGGGTTAATTAATCTTCTTCCGTTTCACTAAGCAGCGACTGAGAAGTTTACTTTCTGTTTTTTAAATTGATTTGCATAACAGGTGCAAAAAAACAATAGATTTATTTTTGAAAATGATTAAAAACATAATACTAAAATAATAATAAAATTGACGCAATATGTATTAAGCTAAACTAATTTAATAGATGATATATATTGTTTGTAATAATATTAATATTGGTATTTAATAAAGGAATTACGCAATATTTATTGTTGTTAATAATAATTATATATCAAGAATTGAAAATATCCAAATTAAATCCAATATATAATTATTATATTATCGGCTACTGATATCTTTTTATTAAAGAATATAAATAAAAAATTAATTGTATTATAGTTTTCGCTATCCTGCTGTATCATACACGTATAAAGTTTTGTTCTTATTCTTATTCTTAAATTAAATTGTATCTTACTTCCATTTCTCCTCAAATGTTTATTACACTATCATTTGCAAAAATATATGTATATAAATGCGTGTGTAAATGTATGTGAATATTTACATACATTTACATATTAAGCTCAGGTCCGTGGTTTCGCCCAAATGTCTGTGCAGATCAGTTATCCCTGCGGGATCGGCTACCGATAAAGGCGCGGCAACACGATGCTGCCATCCGTGAATGTTCGGCGAGTTTGCAAAGGCAACAAATATTATCGTCTGCAGTAAACTTTACAGTTCCAAGTTTCGTTAAATATTTATGTTAAATTGCAATTGGGCTGAAACATTTCTGGCAAAACAATGCCATACACTAAAAACAAACGCTCTCTTTTGTAAGCTGTACTAAAACAAAGAACTTATAAAATCTTTAAAAAATACATTTTATTATAAGTTATCTTAAAATGTGAATTTCATGATAATTTCGCATTAATGAGAAAGCTCGTTGCTAAATGCGCATCCTCGTAGGAAATAACATTTTTTTCTGTGGAAGTAGGTGATGAAG
This sequence comes from Aphaenogaster rudis, assembly GCA_003063815.1. NCBI lineage: Eukaryota > Metazoa > Arthropoda > Insecta > Hymenoptera > Formicidae > Aphaenogaster > Aphaenogaster rudis. The sequence continues at coordinate 681,878 of NJRL01000013.1, forward strand.
TACTGCGCGAAGGTACAGATTTAATGGCGGTATAAGCAGCTCGCGTGGAAAAGAAAAGTAAGACGTCGGACGCAGTCGTGGCGATAGCGCACGAGCATTAAAATGCAAATGAAAGTGGCGCGGAAAGAGAAGGATACAAGACAAAGTCGGTCGTTATTCGCGATAGAGAGTTCTTCCGCGAGTTTACCTGGCCATTCTGCTGTTGCAAACGGCAGAGCTAATACGACAGATAAATACATCGGATATTCAGCTCGAAACTGTTCGACTTGATTCTCCGCCGGATGACAGTTACAGTAAACTGCACTTCGGCAAACACGACGCTTTCGATTTTGCCCAGAAAAAAAGTCAAATACCGACCTACATAGTGTTCGATAGCAATAAAGTATATAAGCCAACAGCGGAAGTATATTATATTAGCAATCGAGACGATAGATATATTTTATGATTTTTCAAACATTGGGTATTGGATTATAGGATTCTCTAAAAGAAAACCCGCATCTTTACAATTTTCTCCCTTCTAAAATATAAAGAAATTCTACAGTAAAAGATTTTTATTCGTTACTAAATTTGTTTTAAATAAGAAACTTTTTTATTTGTTACTAAATTTGCTTTAAATAAGAAACTATGTAAAGAATTGATAAAAATTTCATCGATTCTGAATAAATAAGAGAATAAATCTTTTGATAAAGCTACAGCGATATTTCCACCTTGCGTACAATTTCCTTATTAGCGAAGAAATTCGTGTTCAATTTAATTACACATATTGCAGTTGTCCGCAGAGGGAAGGGTTTATCTCGGGTCTCGATCTTCGTCGTACTTCTCGTAAAAGGAGCCGGCAAGATGCATTTCATCTCAACGGGCGCGCTAAGGCGAGAGGCGCGCGTTCCTATTAGAGATCTCCTCTTACGCAACGGTGTCGAAGAATGCCATTTCCCCGCCCGCGCTATTCTCCCGCAATGAATGAGCAAAGGAATTCCTCGAGACTCCGAGTCTCGCGCGCGCGCCAGGCGTCTACGCGGATGGTTCTATGTGTTACACGAAAAGCCACTCGGCACCCGCGATCCATTATGCAAATTACGCCTACCGGCAACGAAATGTATGCATTCGTAGGTACATACCTTCAGGTCATCGCGGTGGCGCGGTGGTACGGTGCCAAGATAGCGTAACGCATTGCCCGAGTAGAGGTAGTCGCAGCCGTGGCATTTGAGAATAATGCGATAGCGGAAAGTTCTGTGTAACGGACGGTAGCATCGCGGTGATATTCGCTCGCGAAAATCCGTAATTATCGCCATCGGCATCCGCGCCTCGTGTACAGCGAGCGTGCGATGTTAATAGGAGCTTAATCGCGAGATCGGCTACACGCGAGAGGAGAACGGAGGAGGAATTAATGACGCAACTGCGCGGAACGCGCCGTCGCGAACTATTCCGAGGATTACAATTTACTTAGCGTTAAGTCTAGATAAATGCGACTCTATACTCTATTCTCGAATAGCGCGAACGCTGTAGCGCGCGCGTTCGTTCCCGCAACAGAGCAGAAGGTTGCAGGATGTTACGAGGCAATTGCCGGATTCTCTCGAGCTTATAGCGGAAAATTTCTATAAATACTTAAATGTTTTAGTATCCATTAGTATATTCATCGGTAATTTATGTAGCCTTCCATCGCGGCTGGAACAAGTTTTATCGAGCCTAATCGCTGCTTAATACCGTACTTGAATAATACAAAATGAAACATTAGGAACAATACGAACGTAAATTGCAGTAAATTTTAATGTAGCGCAAACAGAAAACAAACAACGTATAGAAGCTAAAGAGAGCGCCAAAACGTATTCTTTATAGCACGCTTTTCTTTAACAAAGTAAATGACATGTTAAAGCCGGCTTGTTAAGTCAAGCTTGTTATTTTTGAAAACAAATCACGCAGTGCCCTTTTAGCTCCCGTTTTTAAAGAAAGGACGTTACCAATCAAAATCTGGATAATTGGTTAATATCCGGAGCGTCGAATCCCCTTGCGATAACTTGATCAAATACTCGTATGCCCCAAGCGCACGGTCCACCGTTTTCGCTTACGTACCATCGTAACGTAATTCACTTTACTTCGCGCGATTATGATCAAAGTTGTGTCCGCCTTTCGTAAAAGTTTAATGCGATCTAAAGGTACCATTTTTTTCGCAAAGATTGAACGGAAGCCGATAGCGAGCTCGCCCGAATTAAATTAACAATCCATTTACATTCTTTTAAACGCGAAATCGATAATAGGATAACATAGAAACCAATGTTATTACATTGAGAGCACATTAACATTCCTCCTTGTAAAAAATGAAAATTAATTCTCGACGTGGAAATCTCGACCAATTTCCCTGAGGTTTCGACCATGTCGACCGAAAATTCATTCTCATAATACACCAAATCCTGCGAGGAATATCTCCGAAACCGCGATGGCCGAGTCAATAAAGCACGAACCATCCGGAGAACAGGAATGTCCAGATTCGATCCCTGGCTGAGATAATACAATACCAATCTTCTCGCAATCACAATAGAAGAGAATTTTAATATTTAATAGAAAGGTTTAATCGCCTATCTTCCCTCTCCTATGAGTGATAAAATTTATTTATACTCTACATGCATATTCAATTTCCATTTGTTTCCTCGTATACAAATAATATGATGTTTTAAATAGTAAAAAGTGACAACTTTGTTTAGGTGTCTTGATCTCTAATATCTATTTAAATATCTATATTTAAATAGATCTAATAATAAGCAAATATTTTTGTCGTTAAATAATTTCAATAATTAAACCATATTATATAAGATTAAGTAATATCGCTCCGCAGCTAACACGCGTCAAAGGGCTTTCCGCCAGCGAGCCGATCTGCTCCGCAAATACCGTTAATATCATAATAGCACGTGCATTAATTGCACACCATATACAACCATCAAAGGTAGGCTTGTATCGACATGTATACACTACGATGTTAACCCTTTTAGTGCCCCTGTTGTCGAATGGCATCAAAGGAACGAATATAACATGATGTGACGCGTTCGCACCAGTAAGCCTGTGCCACCGTTTCCTAATACGGTCGTGGTTGAAATAGTTTTGAGTTACCGCGAGTAATTGATATCCGCGAAAATGATCCTGCCGGGCGACAAAAAAAATGGGTAAAATGTAAATTGATCTCGCGACGAAGTGCCAAGAAAATAACAAATGTCCAGCTGTGTCAAAAGTCGTTAGGCACGCCGCCAATCTGCGTCATGTTTATTTCCAAGGACATACCGTGGATTTTGGGAAGGGTAGCAGCCAGCAGGCCAGGGATGCAGGGGTGCCCGTGTCGCGGGTAGTCAGTCGGAGAGGGGTAGGGCTAGTTATGCGATGGGGTTCGCGGAGAGGTCGGGGGGACGAAGGTACATTTCGAGGTCGGTCGATACCACTGTCCGTCGAAGCGCCATCGCCACGTGCTTCGCACCATGCTCTATGTTTTCGCGATCAATCTTGCAGAAACGCATTCGACTTGAAAATTGCTTTTCCTCCCAAGTCGCGAGTGTTCCCAACGTTCCACTCGCATTTAGATTAGTTTGTTCGCATAATTGAGTCTTGATTCTGTAATTCTCGTAAAATTTTATTAAACCTGCAAAATGAATTTGCGATATTAATTCCCCGAGAATTGTTACCGCAACTTAGGAAAAGTCAGCATCAAAGCCAAATGAAGATAATTCGAAACATATGAGAAAACCGTAAATCGATTATAAGAGATCGTGTTATGAACGTTTTTTTAATACGCACTGTCGCATAAGCTGGCTGTCGATCAGTTTTCTCACGGAATGGCAGTTAAGCAGAAGTAAAAAAAATTACACGTGTAGGATATCGAACGATCGACGACGCCCTTGAAGGCAAATGCAAGTCCTCGGATTATTGCCACAGAATGCAACTACGAGCTATTCGCAAAAGCGACCGATATCGACAGTTATATGGGCGTGACGCGGCGTATCCTTGCGATTCTTGACATTTCACAGTTCTTTGATACAGTAAATAGAGGATGCATCGAGGATATTTCGCATTAAGCTCTACACGAATTTGTATTCGCCTGTGCATGAACGCAAAACATTTTCGATGCGCAACGCATTCCTAAATAGCTTGAACAAGACATGGTAAAATTTATCTCTTTCGAAGTTATCGTTACTTTAAGTATTCTATTATTCTATTAGGCATGTATCTTTGTATTTTTATTTTCTAATGTAATATATGTATGTCCTTAAAATAAATAGATTTTTCATTATTACTCAACATTAAATTTGATACATTATAATATTCTATATCATAACTCAGTTATCTTATGCAAACGGATTTTGATGACAGAATTTGACGGCGATATTAATTTCCAGATTCTCGAAACGCTTGCCAAAATTATTATTAAATCCTGTCCACGGGAAAGACGCAGTTTCTCTAACCACAAGCGCGTGACTGTAAATCTTATTTTAGGTAAGACTATGCACCCGAAGTTTTCAGCTCTCGGCATGTGCAAATGACTTATTATTCGTTTGCATACGTTTTTCGAAACTCCCTTCGCGAAGATTAATATCATGACGCGACTGGCCTAGCCTTTAATGAACGAAGCGAGCCACCTGTCATCGATAAGAGACCCCGAGTACGAGGTATTAACCTTGATTAATTTAATTCCCTCCCTCTCGTATTTATAGCACAGGGAACGATTTCCGAGCGGTACGCGCCGGATAGTCCCGCGGATATATTCGGCCTCGCTTCGAAGCGCAGGATCGCGTGCGACCGGTACATTATGACCGCCGTGAAAGCTCAACCGGCGAGCTTTTATAGGTCAAGTTCTCGTTTCGTCTCGCGAGGAAGTGCATGCCCACCGTCGGATCGTGCATGTATGCGCGTTCACGAGCGAGAACCTTGTGTGCACGATCTGCCCTAGGCCTAGACCCAATTCGCGCCCAGCTGTCTCGTGATAGCGCTCGCCATCCATCGCTTTCCCACCTAATGCTTAGTCACGTTCCTAATTGCAATGACGAATATTGAATTAACCGACGGACTGAGCACGGAGAAAGCGGATGAATAGCGCAAAATGAAAATCGCTTTATACATTCGCGAGACTCGGAAATCCACCGCCGCGGAACGTCTCGCAAGAAACAAAGGGGGCGTTAACGAAGGACTGAATTTCTCTTTGAATGAATAAGTTGGTAAGAAATAAAATTCTCTGGTTCATCTCCAAGCCTCGAGATGGATAAAATAGGATTTGGTGAAAGCAAAAAGATCGAGAAGTTACTATCTCGAGTTGGATTCGGATGTATCGCGACAGTAGGCGGGTTTGTATATGTCTGCGAAGCTTCCAAACAAACCCCTAGAGCTACCCTGTTTTTACTGCAGAGCTTCTTACTTCTGGCCTCTTCAAAACTAGACGCAAACTAGAGCTTATGGATAAACTTCTTTAGATACATTCTTTATCTTCGTTCTACGGATCAAGATTGAGCGCGTGCAACATTGTTGAAAAGAACAATTGTACTTGACTTGTACCCCATATCATAGAACGCCATGAAATATTCGTCTGGAAAAAAGAAATTATCGTTAAAATTAAATTTTACGTTCCTGGGTCAGTTTTTATATACGGAATACCATTGTTCCACGTACCATACATCATCTTCGTATAAGTTAGTTACACTGGAAATTACTGAGCACGAAATGAAAAAATTCGCGGGTATATCAGCGCTTCGTAATACTAGACGGCGTTAATTATGCACGACGTTAATTACTAGGTTGTACAAACAAGCGTTTCACCGCAAATCATTGTGCGCCGATGGTAATACGAGATCGCAAAATTTACGATAATCGGTGTTGCGTGGAGGTAAGGACCATGTTGACAGCTAAAATTTCAATGTATGAATACGCGTTATATGTATTGACATTATTAGCTTGCCAGGATAGCAAACATAGTGTTAAATATGTGTTTTAATAGCCGTGCATTTTAAGATATAATTGAAAGTTGTTGCATGCAAGCCGAAATGCCAACATTTGCGAATAACGGCAATTTACTATAAAATGAGGAAGGAAATTCAATAAATTGTAAGCACGAAATTTTCTCAATAGGATTAAATGTTGCGAAAATTATTTAACGAGTCAACGTTGGCATGGTATTGAACATAAGATATGAGCAAAATGTGAAAGATAAAAGGAATAATTTACATTCTCTCAGGACCAATTTAACTAGAGTGTGCTAAATCGCAAAAGCGATTCATATGAATGTGGCAGATGGTTTTATTTCGCCAAATTGGATCCCAAGTGCGCCATTCTTACATCTGGCCGAATTCTGTCGAATTTAAGGATTCATGCTATCTTTACTCCTTCGCAATTTCTTTCCAGAATTTTCTAAGAGATTTTACCATCTTTGTCACTCTGAACTGATTTTATAAAGAATGATATAAATTATTTTAAATCAATTAGCTACTTTTCTTAACGCGAACAATATTAATTTACTGGAAAGAAAAAAAATATATCAAAATAAAATAGTCTATATGCCAATAACAGATTTTTTTATCGTAATAAAGAATTACTTTTGTTTAATCGCGCGATGAGAATTAAATTAATTGATTTAATCACTCAAATCCACTTCTATTAATTTATTCAATAAAATCATGGAGTGGCTCGAGGGATGATGCACGATTGTCGTCGAGTGAATAGAAGAGTATTTTGTTAAAAAATCCACAAATATAGGAAACCACAAACTCAAAACCGCCGAGTATATATTCGCTCAGTGAATGTAACAGAAAAGCTTGTCATTTTATATATATATGTCTTAGAATAAGCATATTGAAATTATTCAATCTTCACTAAATAAATCCGGTAATATTTATATTTTACATGCAAAAAATAATTTAATATATAATATAATACTATATTCTGCGACAAAATATAACTTTTCCGCAAATCTTTAATCTATGCGTCCCGCGATTAACATTTCAATTCAGTTCAATAGATCATTATTTTTAGTATTATTTAAATTATTTTCAAATTAATGACATAGCTTTTTGCATTTCTATGCTAACAAATTTCCATTTGTTATTCTGATAATAACGTGCATTGTGAATTTTTTTACTTCATCTTTCTTGCAGCGAAATTCAATCACCGTCCATCAGATTTAATTGACTATATCATCGGGAATAACGAGAAAGGCTCTTACCCTGGCTCCTCTATTAATTAAAGCAACGATATTACGAATAATTTTATCGTAGGGAAATGCGAACGCAAAAAGCACGACGTAAAGACCAATGTCTTAACATCCAGTGAGTCATGCCGCAATAATTACGGGAAAATCGTAAAAGGACATATACAGAACGCGTGCTGACAGGAAAGGGCAAAGGTAATATGCGCTTCGCGCTCCACATAGCTTTACCGGCGTGTGCAAAGAGACTTTTGGTCTTGCTGAAAATCACCCGAGGGTAAGCTCAACCGGCGGCGGCACAACCCGTTATGACCTCTTTCAATATATCACGCCACGAGGTAAATGAAGTTAAAAACCACATGATACAATGACTCGTAAGCTTAAGTGCATTTTATGATGCGTGTACCATGCATATGTGTAAGTCGAAAGCATGTGTTATGTATTACAACGTATATTACATAACATCTGTAACAAGCAAAATTCTAATACGTAGAAATAAACAAAAATCAAATTTTGCGTGCAATGTAGCGTAAAAACAGAATATTTAATTTTTAATTTAATTTAATTTAATGCGTATTCACAAAATGGCATAGATGTAATAATATATGCAAAAAAACACAAAAGGTAAGGCATCAGCAAGGCTGCTGTTACAAGGCCCAGAAAAATACAGTATAGACAAAATAATAATGATAAACAATATACTAAAGTGAGGACAATATGATAAATGAGAAAAAACGATATGATGAGTAAAAATATGATATGAGAAGAGACTACACATTAGTACTTGACGCAGATTACACATATAACGCGGACAGCGAAGTAGACTGACAGGACAAGACAATAATTAAGTCTGTAAAAACATTTTTTGGTAAAACTGCAGAATTAGGGCCTATACGAGAAATCAATTGAGAGGTGGTACATTTTATGTATTTTTACCCCCTGAATCCAAAAATGTGTGCGTGTGTGTGTGTATGTGTGTGTGTGTGTGTGTGTGTGTGTGTGTGTGTGTGTGTGCTGTCTCTTATACACATCTAGATGTGTATAAGAGATATGTGTGTGTGTGTGTGTGTGTGTGTGTGTGTGTGTGTGTGTGTGTGTGTGTGTGTGTGTGTGTCAAGGTCATTGAAATCGGTGGGTGCTCCGTTAAACGCAACATTTACCGTTTTTTCTCATTTTCATGACGATATCTTATAAAATACAAGCGACCCCCAAATTCTATCAACATTTTTGGATTCAGGGGGTAAAAATACATAAAATGTACCATCTCTCAATTGATTTCTCGTATAGGCCCTAATTCTGCAGTTTTACCCATTTTTTAATCACAAAATACGCGTTTAAACAATAATTCCGCTACCGCAAGATTTTGATAATTTCTATATTAATTAACATAACATTATCCTTAATGTACTCCATAACGTCATCAGATAAGAATAAATGTAAAGATTCATGGAAAGAATAACGTAAAACTTTTTAAAGTCGGCACGTGGAAGATCTTAACGAAATAATACCGGAAAACGTCATTGTCCAATATGATTACTCGGGAATCAAGTTTCAACGTTACAACGCGCTTCTCAAAATTGCATTCGAACGCAGCGTTAGTCATTCTCTCACGACTTCTGTACGTATTCTATTTCGCTTCAAAGTTAAAACGTTTTCTTCAAACGCTTGCAGTAGTGCATGGAGCGTAAAGATATCTCTGAGAAAATTACAGCAGTCGAGAAGACATCGCGTCTTGCGAACTGAGTATTTAAAGTGATGAAATTACAGAGTAAGAAAATAGTAGCGAAAATAAAAGATTAAAACAGAGTAAGAATTATGAAGAAGCTGTTCTAAATTGTGAAGTTAAAAGCAATCTGTATGTAATAAATCTACGACTCCCATTTCGTGCATTTCGAAGAAGCTTTGATTATGAGGTTCCCAACTGCTTCCATTAAAATGGTTATGCAGATTTTGTTTGAATAAAGTTTGATGCATAGGGCGCACTTAATGATCATTTTTATTGCATGAGATGATCAAGAAGAAAAAACTGATTCCGCCGGCACAAATGTAATTCGGTGAAACGACAAAAAATTGATCCGACACTGCTTATCGTATGCACATTTTTTCCCGCCCGGTATAATTAGACTGAACGAGTAGGCAAATGGTAATTCAATTCCGCAAACATTACACCTGCCAGCGTCAGCATGGCTGTGGCGTGTATACGATATTACGGTGTAATTCACGGAATGTGAATGCACGCGCGCGGACACGTTCATATGGACGTACACGCGCACATTTGAAATATACTACAAACGAAGGAGATTCGCGATGAGAGCTTCGCGCCATAATGAAATTTTCACTCTTCGCCTTGCTTCCCTGAGCAGCCGCATCGAGCTCGATGTACTTATTAGCGCAATACAAAAAAAAACGCACGTCTTAGATAATAATACACGCGTCCACGATGTGCAAGATACAGATCAGACGCAATCATGTAATTAAATATTTTTTATGACATCTTTATGTTTCTTGGAAAATCTATGTTTGGAAATCGTGATAACTCGAGGAATCTGCGTTCGTTTGGAAAATTATATTTTTTTAACCTCGTATAACCGACCGCTCACTCGAATGATGTTAGTTCGCAATACACTCGCGAAACAATTATCGGTTAACGCGAGAGGAATATTTTTCTTTATGTGATAAATTATTTATCTCTTTTTTTTTCTTGGTGGCGCGTTGTTCGCTGATATCGCAGTGCAAAACAAAATCGTCGAATCACAACGCGCGTCGTAATTCCTTGTGGAAACGCAGCGTGACGAATGCAAATCATCAGTGATTAACATCAGCTGACACTTTTGTCACCAGCAGGCATTATGACGCAGCACACGATTTCTCGATCGCGGGCGACACGAGCGAGCGACAACACGTGTGTCACGCGTACATTAAGCCGGCAGGCCTCGGCATCAACGAGCCGCAATCATCATTAAATTGAACGCATGCAAACGATACAAGGGATTAAAGTTATTAAACACCATTATTACAGGCGACCGCGTATTACGGTAGTTAATTGATTGCGCATAATTCGACAAAAAAATGATAGAAAGTGTAACGTGACAAGAAGAAATATCGATATCATCGATATAATGATTTAAGTAATTTCTTGACTGCAATATATGCATATGATAGATTTAGATTTGTAAGGATTGTCGTTGAACGTGATTTTCTATTACAATAGCGACGTCAATAATTGAAAAATGTGCATGTAATTGCTGCACTGGTAGTTACATGTGAATAACATGGAGTAAACAGAAGTTTAAATTGGCTAATGACTGAGAATATTACTATCACTACGATTTAAAGTCGTATATAAGACAGTGAAGTGGTTAACAATTTGCATCAACGATCGTTGGAACGTATGAAAATAAATCGGTGTCGGACGATGCGCTGCATGAAAACGCATTTAATGCTCATGAAAATCGCGTTAAGCCACTTAATCCTAAAGAGTCCTTATTCTACTTCGTTTCTCCACAATGGGTTTTAATACAGTTGGTTGCAAAATTCAAACGCCTCTTCTTAATAAATAATTTTTAATTTAAATTTAAGTTTGATATATAAGGTAATTTTACAGTAAAACTGGATTAGCGTTTTCATTAAGATCTCTCGCTTCTGTTAATTCTGCTCCGCCATTAGCAAAGTGTATTTATCCTTAAATTTACATTACGTTTGCGTACATAAAAGACTATTTAATAATAACGAACTTAAATTCTTAATCAAGATAAAGAGCTCGGTGAGTCCCGTAGAATTACTCCAATTTTTTGACTAAAGTAATGATGTAACTTGCGCAAAACTTTCGCGAGCGTGCATTTCGGAACTGCTAGGTTGTCGCCTATTGGCGAATGTGCAGACCCGTGCAGCAGCAGCAGTAGCAGCAACGGTAGCAGGCAACGGTTCGTATCGATCCCACAGGACCAGAGCTCGACCCTAGTAGCCTTGCATTCTCTTTGCCATCTACAAGGTGGCCAAAATTCGGCTTTGTGTGCGGAGATACGTTTTATTTAAAAAATAGTGAATGCGCGCAGCGGTTAACACGTCACGCGCACGAAATGCCATCATTTATCAACCTCACGTCGAAAGATTTTTTTTTCCGGCTCTTTTTTCCGACCATCTCCGATAAGGATGGAACAAAATAAAGATTTAACTAAGCCAATGTCACAAGATTGTGAGTTTATCTAATGTGAAGATAACATCAAAAGTTTAACGTTTTAATCTGAATTTCAAAATGTGTTACAAAGTTAATTTAACGCAGATTCTGGCAAAGTTATAGTTTCATTATTCGTCGGATATGATTAAAAGGTAATTGCGAATGCGAAAGTAGAAAAACATCTTCACCAACCAGATTAAACACCGCTACAGATAATAAAAATATATCCAAGTAAGTGGTCCCTGTTTACCCAAGTATGCGTCAGACTGACAAAATATTTTTATTATCTGACGATTGTTCTCAAGATTGATTTCTATTCTCAACGAAACTTTCTCCTCTCAGGATTCTTGCTGATAGCTTCCACGTAAATTTCGATATTATGGCCTAACGATTCGTGATATTGTTTACAAATTAGGAAACATTTAACTCACTTCGCGTATAATTTTACAATGTTGTTACTACCGTAATTTGTGTATTAAATTTAATGAGATAATAAATTATTAATTAATAAGTTATATGTGGTAATGAATAAAGTTTGATATAAAATTAATAGAAACGGTCTTTTCGATTTCACTTCTATAACGATTCATTACATCCTTTCATTTTCTTTTCTTTCCTATTTTTTTCCTACCACACAGTCTTCTTAATACTTTTTGCATTCTACGTTCATTATACTTTATTCTATTCTGACATCGAGCAATATTTATGAGTTTGCTTTTAGCAACAGATAACAGACGAATGTTAATCTTGGCGCGCATCGTTAATTTCCCTTCGAGAACGAAGAATAGCGTAACTCGCAAACTTCTCAGTCGTGAAATGCATGCAACGCCGGCGCATCTCTCTACGTAGTGGCGGGGAAACGAACATAAATGAAATATGTTCACGATAAATCGATGACGTCGTTGCAGCGTGAGAAACCAAATATGAGATATACCGCAAGATACGTGGCATTAGAACTCTCGGAAAAAAAATGTAACAAAATTAACTTTCACACATTGTGCCTTATTAAATTACTTTTTTAAAACTATTTTGCTATGTTGCTCTTTAAAATTTTATTTATATATATATCTCTTTTTAAAAATTACTAATAAACAAATATGGAAATAAGCATAATATAATATAAATTAGTATATAAGACACGATGCAATTGTCAATAATATTTCCTAAAGCTGTCTATTTCTAAATGTGATACAATGTAAATGCGATGCATTTTAACGAATAGCATTCTTCTAAAATGAAAGAAATTCAATTTGCTCGTATAAGAATCGCTATCATGCCAAAAAGCAATTTTTGAAAATTCCTTTTCAGGACTCGAAGGAATGCCTTCGATTCCCCTACCAGGACAAGCTTATATTGATGCTCAAAGAGACGAAAGAGTAAATGGAGCGAAGAAGAGAGGAGAAGGAGAAGTTGGAAACCCGTCACGTTGGACTATAAATAAGAACTTAATAAAACAACACGCGGTGCACTTGACCTGCGGAATGCAGCGATTCGAGAACGTGTTGAAACCATACTCGTACACAATATGCTTGTAGTGTTTCTGATGTGATAACGCGTATAAAATAATTTATAGAATGTATCGCACATGATGTATTAATAATAATGTATTAAAAATAGAAATTTACTTAAAAGTTTAATCACTATAAATGTCAAAAAGAATTCAACAAAGTTAATTTAAACATCAAGAAACATATGAAGTAAGAGAAAGAAATGTAAATAAAAATTCAATTGTTCCAAAAATATTTTTTAGAATTGTTAAATATCTGTACTTTTGTAAGAATTTTAAATATTCGAAGTATATGTTTTCTTCAGGTTCACCTATATATCCATCAAACTAATTCTACGTATCTATCCATTTTGCCATTGACGCGCGTATCCATTCTGTAACCCGATTATTCTGTAACCCTATTAGTCATTACATCACGCGTGTAATTACCATTACCATCGCGTGTGTAATCGATAGACTGCGGGAGTCATGAGGGACGTAATACTTTGTCGCATATGGCGGGGGTAATCGTAATGTAACATAAGCATAACGTAAAAACTTGATATTTCCTCCGAAAAAGTGACCCATTTCCTCTTGCATGCCAACGTCAACGGAGTCGGAGTTTTTGTGCACGTTGACGTTAAGAATATGAGCCGTTCCGACAGAAGGCTTCCGCATTTCTCACGGGAAGGAAACTAAAAGCGCTTTCCTAATCTTTAGCCTCTTATCTCTTCGATATAAGAGGCTATTTTTAACATGGAGACAATGTGACAGGGGAAATGCATTTAACGAATATACAGAGTTAATGGGAAATTTATACAACTATTTCATGGCGGTTACGTATATTACCTTACGTGACATTTACTATTGTTATTTAGATATTATGTTAAATTGATTTTTTATATACGACATTATACTCGGCTGCAAAATGCATAATGCACATATAATGTCGGAGCCAATTAAAAAATATTAATCTTCGTTATCGTAATGGCCCTTCGTTTTGAACAAGCGCCGCTAAAACTGCTTTAATTTATGACCGATATTCGCCATCGATGCCACTTAATATTGCTTTTTATATGCAGCAACAAAATTTCGCTTCGAAAGCGCAGCGTATTTGGCTTGAGTGACGTAAAATATGAGTGCTATCAGAGGCGGATAAAAATACCGGTTTGGATTGTTACTCACATAACCTTAGTGAAAGAAGTAACACGAGCTCTGGACTCACCTGAAACATGAAATAAAAAACAATCTTATAATTGTAATATATTTAAAATATACAATATAAATATAAACTATATAATATTTTTAAAAAATATATATTTTTATATATATTATACATATAATATTATATATAATATATAAAACAGAAAAGAAAATTGAATAAATCAATTTATAATAATATAAAATTATTAAAAACTACAATGTGTGTAAAGATACCTTAGAGCTACAAAATTTAATTCCTTTTGACAAGAAGAATAATATACAGCAAGACCATATGCAGAAGCGGAAATATTATTCCATTCAGACAATCTTTTCGTTTCGATTTTACATCAAAGCGTGGCAACATCAGTAGGAGCAGCATATCCATTTAAGATGCTATTTATTCGTCTCAGGAAGTGAGAGAAAGAGCATGCAGAATAAAGAAGAGAGAAATAGAGCACGAAGTATCATGCTTTTACTTTACTCCAAAAATCGATGATATATCTTCAGGAAATTTAAGTCGTAGACAACATATGACGCGCACATCCTCGTACCATATAGTTTTGTGAAGAAATCAGAGAAAAACATCGGTATACTATTTGCATTTTAACTTTTTATTTCACGCATTAGTTATTTCACTTTTCAACTTTTTAATAATAGAAGAAAGGGAATAAGACGATAAAAACGCGTGAGATGATGAATTACCAATTTATAATAGAGTTGATAAATGATAGATGATAAAAAGATGGATGGTATAAAGTTTTTTTATCGTTCTTTAAATCAGTCTTTGACAAAGGACCAGTAAAGTCAAAAGAATATGCTTGTAATCTTATGATGTCTCATTAGAATTGATTAGATAAATACTTCTACTTTCTCTCGTAAACTTGTGTTATCTTATCAAAAATTATCTTATCCGCATATAGGGGCAGAATGACGAATTCAACGTCATAAACCGAAATTTTTGGAAATTTAAATGGATTATAAATTTTTCAATTATAAATTCTTTGATTTTAGCGAATGACACACAAGGACTTAACTAACAAAAAAATTATGTACACGGAACACATATTTGATTTCTAGTTCTCCTCGCGATAAAAAAAGGAAAATAGTCTTAAAAATCAATTTTTTTATTTTTATCTCCGACAAATTTCTCAATAAAAACTTTGAGCCGTTAGTTATGAACGGCGCAGTTATAAAATATATACGAGATGATACGTCATTTATTATCTTCCGCTACAGACAATGGAGCCGGCGGAAGAAGACGCAAACGAAAAAGAACGAAGGTGCAAGCTGCATCGCGATCTATAATAACCGGATTCTCCGGTCGGATCTCCTGGCTCGCGCAGGTGTTGGCGGAAAATGCAATTTGGAGGCATTCACCTCTGGCAAGCGTGTTTTCTTTTCTTCACGCGAGAGGATAGATCCTAGCGCAGGAAGAAAAAGAGGACGTACAATCTCTTGCGAGACGCAGTTTGCCGCCTTGATAAAATGAGCGCGTTTGTTATAGAAGAGAGAAGAATCATGTCGGAATTAAATTATAAGATAATAGTCGCGTTTTCGCGTGAGAAAAGATATACGAGTTTCGTGTCCTGACAAGTTTGTCACGGTCATCTTTCAATTTTATGCGCAAAACGCAAGGCGGGATATTAATTTTCCCAGTCAGATATATCATGAGGTACTAACTATAAATTGTCAAGTAATAATTTTTACTTAACTTTTTAAAATGTAAATTGTGCAATCACGTAAATCGTGAAAGCAATCTATTATCGCACGGCAATCGCGTAAGAATCTAACGCTGCGTGGCGCGCGACCGGGGTATTAATAGTCAATTATTATCGCTCTACGAACGCCTTGTACAAATGTGTATGATGACGCGACTCACCTTTTGCGGGGCCATTTGCACATGCCATTTACGCGCATTTACGACCCCACATATATCGTTCTCTGCCTCCTCTAGCTGTTAAGTATACGTTCTTGCGGCAAAATAGCAATAAAAATTATAAACTACCTATGGAATGCCTCTGTAGGGTACGGGAATTGCAGTTTTATAACGCACGCGAGAGTTTCAATACGCGTAAAAATCTGAGAAAAACTCACTGTGTAGACGTCAAATAATTAGAAAATCCAAGATAGTACCTGCACATCGGTGGCAGAGTATCAGCAGCCAGAAAATACTAGCGCTAGTGGATACAAGTGGATTAATTTAATGAAACCATAGCAGTCTACACGATCGTGCTCCTTCTCAGATGACTATGCGGAAGAAAAACACGGACGTATTCTTTTTATTTTCAGCAAGTAGTTCGTAATACCTCCATGGCATGTTTAAGCGTCTTATAAAACTGTGTCCATCAAGCTTGACGACGACAGGAAGAAAAAAATAAAAAGTTTTCTTCTACGTGAAGGGAAACCTTAATAAGGTCAATAAAAACAAAATTTTCTTTATATTAAATTCCGTGTATTCTGTGTTTAATTTAAATAATAATGAAAAAAATCACCTGTTAAAAATCTTAATTTCATGCTTTTCTGTTGAACAAAATATTAATTTGAAGTCAACGTACGCAACGGGACATAATTTATATATTTCGATGATGCACGTAACGTACTTTCCACCGGTCAACTTTGCGTTTGTTGGTAAAAACAAAATACGGAGAAATCAGTATGCAAATATCTTTGTGTAGAATGCGGGAAAAAATTAAATGAACACAGCAGCAATGAATCCAATTAGTTGATAATGACGCGCGTTGGCCTTCGCTCGCAATATATTTTATCACAAATCTTCATTAACGGTAACGTGGAATATTTATGCGATAATCAATTGCAAATGAAACTTTGCTACACTGTGTTTACGCGGAGGACGAACTGAGTAAGACGCGAGTAAACTATTATTAAATTACTACAAGGATTCAAAGGTTGAGAGCTGCTTAGCGTAGAAACTTCACAGATGTTAATCCAGACGAGAATTAAAAGGAGAGCAGCAGTCATGAGAAAGTCTATCATTCAATTTTGGCTCTATTTAAAGCGGCGTGGCTATTCTCGCATGAACTTCTTGAAATTGTAACGACACCCTAGCCTGATGCTGCGCTGTACAATTATCCTAGATTAAAGATCCCGAGAGAATGACCAGAGTGCCTACTAATTAGATCGAGATAGCCGAAACTTGATCACTATGTCCGCGTGCACGTATTTTCTGTAACGACAAATTTAAAGTATGTGTTTCGCGTACGTTAATTACATTCACTTTTTGTTCAAAAATTAATCAAAAAGTAATTTCTTTAACAATATTTCCGCAGAAATGTTCCGTTTTAAAAGTTTTAATTAGACATACAATAATAAATCGTTTGTGTGTAGTAAAAGAAGAAATAAAGAAGAGTAAAGAAAGGATAGCAAACTCTCCTTATAAAAAGGCTTTTTTATTTTCTTTCACTTCTGCCGTTTCCAATAAATTATTATTAAAAACTAAGAGATGAAGTAAACAGCTTCGATTATTTAAGTTGGAGATCTCTTCTTTTTCAGCCAACTTATAAACAGTTTACAACAGCTTATAGTTTATAAGTGTTGTATAGATAATTAGCGCGTGTAATAGAGCGAATAACAATTATCGTAAAATATCTGCTACCTTATACTTCTCGGTGCTGAATCTGTAACGACATACCATGTTAAGACGATCTACATACATTTGATTACGATACATGAAACTGTCGTATTTGCATAATGGGCGTATCACTATCTGCAGCGCACCTTATTCGATTTAATCTAGATTCGAGGAGCGAGAGATCATTTCCGTACGGTACCCCAACTCACGGAGTGAGCTCATCGGGAGGAGTTAATGGTGGAACATTTCAGAGTGCAAACAAATTCGCACTCGGGCGCATATGAGAGACGGGCGTGCGCGAATGAGCCCGGAATACGAGCTCGCATGTTACAGTCACATGGGACGCATGTTAAGTGGTTAATTAATAATTTCCACTCCCCGTACAGTTTCCCCGTACGAACTCCGCTCTATCCGGGGCGCCCGGATTTATGTACTCACCCGCAAATCCAAGAATGCCGTCTCCTCGGCACGTTGCTCGGCGGAACCAGCAATAGGGGGACCGTGCCCCTCATTGCGCCGCCGCCGCCGCCGCCGCCGCCGGAACCGCCGCCATCGCCGTCGTCCGCCGGAAGCCGAAGCTCCGGTACTTGGAGACTGCTCATTCTCGACACTACACTCCCGATCGTAGCGTCACGTCACCAGAGCGCGTCGTCGCGACCGACGTCTTCGCGCATCACTCGCCGGCCGGACATCACCGATCCTCGCGCTTCGACGAGCTCGAGGGGATTCTCGACGACGCGGTTTCACGCACACTCGGGCATTTCAGGCGTCCGCCTTGGTCAAATCGGCATTTTTCAGGATCCGCACGCGCGACCGCGACATCCTCCCCTATCCTGTGGCGACACGAGAGCTTGCATTAACGGTTACGGTTATCGAGATAGTGGAACTTACGCCAACTTGCGACCAAAGGACTCCTGCGACTTATTTGCGAAACAACGCGCGTTAGCAAGGCGCTATAGTTGCATTACACTCTCGAAGGCTCGATGACAATCGTAGTCGAGGTAGACAAACGATCGGCGAAACGATTATCTAATGAACCGTCGGGCAATGTCAAGGATCTAATTATTAGAACTCATCATTCATCGATATTCATTCCAAGTCAGATTTTTCTTCACTAACTAGTCATTTTTTTGTTGGTAATAACACAGAAATAGCCTTGAGAAAATAGCCTTACGTAATTCAATTACACGTGCGGATTGAAGGACTTCGCTGGCCAGGAATGCAGGCACGCAGGCAGGCGCCTTCGCGTGTAAGGGTCGTAAATATGTCATCGTTTATTCGTGTTAATAAATCGATTCCGCCGATATACGATCGTGCGGTTCGTCGTACGCCAGACAGAAAGCCGCCCGTACCACGATTACGAATGAAGATGACAAGTGTTTCAACGACAGGCAATTCTTTCCGCGCGGCGCTTTGTCAGCGCAGGCCTGTCATCAATATGCCGGTGGGTGTCATGTCGCTTTTACCGAGTATTTCCAGCAATTATGGCGAGGTGCTGAATGAAATCGCGGCCTGTGACGCGAGGAGCCTTTTGTTACGCCCGCAAACGGTGCTTTTGAAAGCTCGAAAACTCGCTCGCTCTCGTCCATTGAACAACGGTGAAACGCGTTGCGGTAAGCAATGCGCCACGCAGCGCAGATGAGCTGCGCTCTCGCGCGTCAACGCGACAAAGCGCCCGCGGGGTCACTCATTACGCCCTCAAAGAGAATAATTTCGGAGGGCTCGACTCGCGTACGCGATAGATTTCGTTCGCCGCGAAATGCGCAGCGGCGTTTGTAATGATTATCGCGTAGCTAATTTGACGCGTGGGGCGCGAAGAGAGGAATTTATTAATACTCTCTGCAATGCGAGAGCGACGCGTTGTAAGTCCCGCAAAATTCTGCTGTCAATATATCATTTGTACAATAGTGATATCCTCATGTTTTAACATTAGGATTATCAAAGCAGTCCAAATGACGGGATGATAATTTTTTTAGATTTCTGAAATTTACAAGTGTATTTTCTGAGATTTTCCATGACTTTTATTGCAATATGTAAATAATTGAAATAATTAAGCAAGTAAGAGATGAATATTCTTCGCCAGTGAATAATAAACCAAAGAGGAGATTTGTTTCGACACTACTGGCCAATTTTATTTTAATTTAAAATGTCACGACGTTTCGACCATGGATTCTGGTCCTTCTCAAGTGATTAAATTAAGATTAATTATATGGATCATACACCTGTCTCTTATACACATCTAGATGTGTATAAGAGACAAAATACATATATAGTATACTTAAATAGTAGAAATTAATCGTCGGTAGATCTAATGTTAATAAACAAAAAATGAGTCCAACAAGAGCAGAAATTCAACGTGTCGTTTCGAAATTGTCGATTTCAATGTAGGCCATTTCTAAGGAAATATGATATACGTCATGAAAACCATTAAGCAACATCCAATCTGAAAAAGTCAACGTAATCAGGAAAGGAAAGCCAAGATGAAGGGAAATACCGTTGCGAGAAGGAAACGTTGCTGCCGCGGCATCCCCAGCCGTATCTCGACACCGGCGGAATATTTGAAATTCAAATGACGGAACGGAAGAGCGCTACCGAAACTTTATGTTCCGCCGTACAATAAAAAATCGTGGAAATTCACGTCGCACTTTGTGCGATATCGCGATACGTCGCAATGGTCTCTGTCACATTTGTATGAACAATGCCATCCGCATGGTAGCCATCAGTTTATCTCGATTCAACGAGCGGACTGACGCGGAACTTTATTTTTCGTTTTAACATAAGGTATCTCCTGAAATAAAACCATCTAATCGGATTCTAACGACAGATTCTTCCAAGGACGCTTAGTATTAATCCGAGGCTAAGTATCGTTATCCGTGGTGGCTTCTATTTGTCTTTTATTTAAACTCTGTTTGCATTTCTTCTGACAAACGATAGAGTACCCTCAAATGAGACAGCTAGAAATTTATCGGTAGATATCGGTCTGCCGAGGCAAATCCCGAGGGATGAATCGGTGTGTTCGGTCCGCAATTGGCGGCCGGTTAACTAGAAAAATTTATTGGCGGGCCCAAAGGGAGGGTTCGCGGTAACAATCGCATCGTGCACGAGGAAGGATTCCGCATGTTCGATCGCGAAACACCGTCGACGTGGACGTTCATCAAAGTTACATCGAGAGTTACGAGGGCTTAATGGACAAGCTCGAGGTCGATTGTAACAACAGAATTTTATCTCAACAGAATTTTTATCCGCTCGCACGTAATCGCATCACGCTCCCTGATATTCCGCGGGAGAAATTTACATCGCATTTACGTCGAAGAATTCTTAACTTCGTTGAATTTTAATTTAAAATTAAATTTTGAAGATACCAGGAATTGAAAGGTAAAATATTGCGGCGGCTTCCGCACCGAAACTTTTGCCGATGAAAAATCAACTTCGAAATTTCCTGGTAATAGCGAAACCCTTTGTCTGAACGTTCACCTGAATTATCGACCCTGAGATTTCGAAGAAATGACGATCCCATCAATCGCGGGGTAACAGGTTCGTAATAACGCACATCTCAACGATGAGCGGTATTATGGGGAAAATGCGAAGGTGAAATGCGGGGGAACTCCGCGTAATGTCGAAGGTAACGAAGAAGGGAGGAAAACTGCCTCGAGTGTTTATTGCGGGGCCACGTGTAACTCGGCGGAAATAGCATCGACATGTAAGTCGAGTATAATAGCGACATTAAAGCGGAATTACTTCGATGAAGGTCGAAATATACGAGTTTAATGTGTCGTTAAATCGGTACGCTACACCCACTTTTTTAATCATATTACAACGCATTGTTTTAAAATTATAACAACGCTAATAACACCTCGATAGGGACATTGCAAAACAATGCGATGAGCAGATCCGCAATTCCGCGGAGACGCAACCGCAACGCGATGCGATGCGATGCGACGCAACACGATTTGACTCGCGAGGATTGTTCTACCGCACGTGATGTGCCTCTGCGTTTGCGGGCCAACAAATGTTAATTAAACAGACGAACGAAGAACACCGGTGTCGCTAACCTAAGTCAAACAGCGGCGCCGTCATCAGAAACGCTGTACATACAAAGGATAGACGCACCGTAATAGCAATCTTATTTAAGCGATTGCTTACCAGAAACAGAGATTGTATAATATTTGCAATCTATAGCGGAGATTTCGTACAATAATATAATTTAATTCTGCCAACAATGTCGCTGCATGAAATTAAACGTACGTTTGAAATAGCGTTAAGATAACGAGATAACGGGTCAATTGCAGCTCTTGTTGTCTCGAGGTTTCAATTAAGAAGGGATCGAATTGTTTAAAAAAGTGTCTGCTTAAAATTAAGGTTGATAGTTCTAGGACATTCTCCGTATAATAAATGTACCTCTCACAAGTGTAATAAGACGGTATTGTCTTATTGATACCGTGAGACGATACATGCGATACCTCTTTCTTACACACATGCACACATATACATACACAGCTGCCGTAAGCCGATAACGCTATAATTTGAATTGTAAAATGCGCTCTTACATATACACAAATACTCAACATTGTATCAAGTGCGCAGTTTGTAAATGCAGACCTGCCCCGGCAGGAAATGCCCGTAATATATATTCGTCATCGTGTGTGAGCAATTTTGACCAATCACTGCCGCGACGGAAGCGATCGTTTCTAACCGAATACCGTTTTTCGATAATACGATGTTTACGCGCTTGTTACATCCTCCTTACAGTGAAAGCGTTCTGGGCACGTGAGTGAATCACGTGCCGCGAGGCGACGCGGATGAATATGTCCTTGGCTGGAAGGTAGATTGCGCACGTCTGCGTCGAAGAATATGCAGAACGAATCGTGGATTCACATCGCCGGTAGAAATAAGCACGGTTTGCACATGGCCGGCGATGAGGCGGAAAGATGAGAATCGCTTTTACGAGCGAGAGAACGACGATGTAAATATGGAGCAATGAACTCCGCATCATGCTAAAAACCACTCTAACGATTGCATTTAGACCACTCCGGAATATTGTTCGACGACCCCCACGAATCTCCATTCGCGACCGACAAACATCCGCCCATTGTCAACAGCGAGATTAATAAATGCATCAAAGGATAATTACCAATCGCGATAGCGTCGAGGGAGGGGGGATATAAAATATCGCGAATGCGTGTGCCGGATAAAACGATCGAGACGAAATAAATCGAGGGACGGGAGAATAAAATAATAATTACGAAATCGGCTCGCGTACGCGAATCGTTTGACCTTCGCTTTTACGGCACAAAACTTCTTGGCTCGTTTTCGACACGGCGACGGCATGCACGCATACACAGGCATATTTCACGACGGTCAACAAACAGAAATACGCTCAGTGGTAAAGCATGAATAAGCATTCGCCATGAATAAGACGAAAACCTAACGAATATCTCGTTATGATCCAATCTGACAGAGTCGTGTTTAATCTTACGGATTTAATCCTAAACAAATACAGAAAAATGCTACTTTGAGACGTAACGACGTTTTGCGATACGATAACTGATAATTCATTGACTAATTCTTTTACACTGAGAAAAAAGTACTTAAAAATTTATTTCTATGAAATAAGATTTATTTAAATACGGCCAAATTATGAAATTTTATTTCTAGCAAATAAACTATCTAATGAGAAAAATTAGCTATGATGACGGAATATACATTTCTGTGAAATATACCTAATTTTTCTCATTAGATGGTTCATTTTTTAGAAATAAAATTTCATATTTCACCGTATTTAAATAAATCTTATTTCATAGAAATAAATTTTTAAGTACTTTTTTCTCAGTATACAAATCGTAAAAAAAAAAAATAATAATCGATGAATTTAATCAATGAATTGGTCACAATAGGATGATCCAATATATACTAATAACTAATGTTTAATATAAATTGATATTACATAGATATTACTAACCAAATCTGTACAAGTAGAAAAATATTTGTATTATAAATAAATACTAAAGAGAAATAAATGGAAATAAAAATTGGAGTTATGACACGTGAAGTCATTTGTTTTCGCATGGCACGGCTAGAAAGTAATCTAACTAACACGACAAGGAGAGTCGACAAAAATTTTGCGCTTTGTCACAGTAAAAGTGGTACAAGTTTTGCGAACTGTCGTCTAAAGCAGGCACTTTCTGTTCTTATAACATAATGTCGGGGAGAAAAGTTAAAGATGGCCACAAAAGTGGATCGGACAGTCTCGCATTATGATCGTTATATTAAGTGCAAGATTCCGGCTTTCATTATGTTGAATGAGTATTAAAACCATTGAATAGAGAACGCTTCTTATAATACTGAAATTATTGAGTATCCGTTATTTCTTTCCACGGTGTATTTAGAAATTTAGCATGTTCTTATGTTCTTGTAACGAGTTTTTATAATTATTTTTACTTTCTGTGTTTTAAAATTTTCATTAAGATCGGAGGAGCGTAACTTGAAGAAGATTTGTGAGTTTCTCTTAGTAAAAACAAACTTGAAAGTCTTCTTCAAGCTTCGGAACTTTTCGATATTTGCATTAACTGTTATTTTATACAGCACGCCTACTACATCCCCGTGCTATTGTTTTTAATAAATTAATTTTAATAAATTTATGCACGAATTATAAAGAAAATATGCATCGCATAATCCCTAGCTCCTTGCTTGACTTCGGCTTGACGTTTTAGGTAAATTCTTTTTTGGAGTATCACATACTACAAAAAGAAGCTCCCTTCTTTTGACGGGAAGGTGAGTTTCTTTGATATAAGTTTATGTCAACGACGGCGCTGTAATCAGGTGGGCTTGCCGCTTTAAAAGACCATATATTCCCGGGATCGAAGCGAAGGTGTATCTATTCATTCCTCGACACCTTTTCCTTGAAATGCCGGCCTTACAGGCGGAAGAAAGTGCCGACGTCTGACGGCGGAAACGATCGATAACAGTCTCGTACACTTTACTTCTTTTGAAATGCCGCGCGCGCGTTACAAGGTCTTTTATTAATTACGAATAAGAACGGATCGATGGATAATTGATGGCGTCGCAAGAATAAGAGGACATAATTATCATTTGCGACTTCTCTAGTCAACGAATACACCTCGTTAGCGTCGCATAATGATAAAGCGATCTGATAAAAAATACAGCCTACATATGTAACATTCCACTTACGTTGTTAAGTGACTGACAGCTCTATTACAAGCGCATGCGGATACAATACGATAACCACATATCTAAGCGACGCGATCGGAGGCGAAGCTCACCGCAAACGCATTTCTCACATTCCACGCATGGGACTGGAATTCACGGAATCTCGATTAGCCAATCATCCGACATAGAAATAAATATCGGTAATACATAACTGAGAGATATATACCTATATATGTATGCGATTGACTTCGATATTCAGCAGATAATGCGATATCTATCTGGATTGTAGCGCCTCTTGTTGACCAACTTGCGGGACCGATCGGAACAGCCTTTCTCCGTCTCCAGAACTCTTCAAGTTCCGTCTGCTGCACTCGAGAATCACTTTGTGACTTGTGCTTAAAATCTTTCAGAAGTAACATCGAGAGGGAAAAAAGAGAGAAAGAGCTGCCGAGAGATAATCGATTCGTCTTGACTGTAAAATAGATAAAATCGAGGAGTTGAATATAGTGCCGAACCGAAAAAATACCTCTACCAAATGCGTTGGATACTACATTGGATACACAAACCCAGCAATAGGAAGTTTCGCTTTCCGCGTGTAATAACAGAGAAATTGAGTTACGCGCAGTTAATCCCACGATAAAATTCGAACTGGATGCATAATAAGTACGCTATTGATGCGCGTCAAACAAACGGCCAATCAATATACTTTCATCTCACTTCCTTCCTAATCGTTTGCATCATCTCGTTGCTGCTCTATACGTCATTACATCTCTGCCGATTGGCAATTACGTTGTATTGCTAATTAATCCTTTGGGATTAATGTCACATTACGATTGCCACTACCAGAGCTCGCGCAGCTCCAACTCAGCGAGTGTTCTAATTACCCGGTTGAAACCGTCCAATTTCCGATTATCCTGTCAGTAACTTAACGACAACGTGAATAGACGCGGAACCGGAAACATATAACGCGATATGCGTATGTGATAACTAACTTGAGTTGAATTTCCTGTCGTGGTTGTGAATGAATTACATTATGCGTGGAACTAACGTAACATAAATCTTGAGATATTTAATGCCTTCACATAAATATTAAATAGATTATTATATAGTGATTATTATATAGATTATTATATATTATTAAATAGATTATTAAATAGATTATTACTCTCAATTTCTATTAAAAAACATTAAGAAAATTATTTTATATCAGGATAGACGAAAAAATTTTTTGTTGCGTCTGTAAGACATACTAACAAATTGCGGCGCAATTGTTCATTCTCAAAAAGACATTGTCGTTTTTCTCCGTCGTAACTTCTTCGCAGATACTTTTGTTTCTAATCACTAGATAATCTGATTCCTTTGGAAGCAATCTGACACGAGTCTGTTGTTCATCGTTGTAACGATCGTTGCCGTAACTCTGTAATCCGAGTTGTATTCGCCCACGCACATGAATTATACTTCCCTAACAAGCTCGTTTCCCTTAAATGAAGCTGGACATTGGAGGCAATAACAATTTCGTCGCAATATCTCATGCAGATCGACTAGCATAACAAATGGATTTTCCACAAGGGATCCGCGGATTAATTGTCGCGGCTTAGCGAGCGATAATTCTTCGCGAATCCGCGCTTCCCAAAATTTCGAGACTTTGATTGATGCTGGCATAGATATCTCATCTCACTGAGGGAGCTCGTGAGTCTCGTGAGACGCCATCAACCGTGGTGCGATCGACGATATGGCACAGAATGCATAATGGAACGGACTCGGTCGATGTTCCGCGAAGGATTGTACCGAATACGAAACGAGTTCTGGACGGGTTATCTCTCAGGTACTGGCTTAAAAGTACCGAGCAACGCGAGAGAGTATCTTTAATCTGCCTGTGAGCTCGTTCCACGAGCAACGATGAGAAACGGCCAGTAAAGCCAGGTCGAGAAGGCGAGGAGGACAGTCAGCACGCCAAAGTTACAACGAGTAAACAGATTATGAAATGAACCACAAAGTATAAACGATTGCAAAAGCAGGAGAAAGGTAAAACAGCGTTTAATCATTCACATTATAATTAATGTATAACGTGAAATACGAACGAATAAAATTTCCTTCGAGTTACGATAAAAATCTTTGCTCTTGTCGCGTTGAAGAACTGAAGGCGACGCGAGTTGACTGACGAGCGAGTTGAAAGGTACGCGTTGTGGATTACAACAATTTTCCTGCTACAGCGAAGCGCGGCAAGTGATTTATTAAGACGCCATCGCGTCGTATATAACCGTGATATAAAGGATCCATCTTATCGATATTGAACTTCTCGCCGAGCAGCGCGCTGCAAGCTACAGGCAAAAAAGGGGTGCCCCGCAGGAAAAAAAGGGGGGTTTACAGCCGCATAACGCCCCGTTCCAATTTTTCCGCACGACAAAGCGATTATGTGTTGCGCCGAGTGCCAACGACGCCTGCTAACCGCGCCTTTACATTCTCGTCCTACGGGACTATCGATCATGTTTCTTTTTACCGTCGAAAAAATTGAAGATCGAAATACGTAGGATGGGCGCGCAAACCGCCGGCACAGCGGTACTTCAAGAGCGCAAGATAATAGCGCGATAAAGAAAGCGTAATATGCAAGTACGCACGTAACGCGCATCAGTGCGTTATTTTTTTCATAATTCAATTAGCGTCATTCAATTTCGTAATGGAAACCTGTGCAAATGCTGTGTGCGCTGTACGGAAGAGTTTACAAAATCCGCTACGCTATGTTTATCCAGTTACGTTTACTCGTTGTCCGAATGAAACGGCGTTTGTTTGAACGAAACTGCCTCGACCCGATCGGATGCCGCGAAATTCGTTTCCCAGTAACCGCGATAACTACGCCGCATATTAATTTGGAATTTTGATGTCGTACGCGGCCAAAATTCGATGCGCGGATGGATTTGAGGCAGAACACGGTCGAATGCGTCCTCCACTTTGGCGCAAATTAGCATGATTGATTGCCGTCAGCTAGGGAATAACAGTTTGACCGAAAGTACATGCGTCGTCCGTCCGTTTGGAACAAACTACATATGACAAAAATATCTTCTCTCGCATTTAAATCATGTTAACAAAGTTAATTAATCTACTACCGGTAACTACCAGTGCGACTTCGCGAATTTGTGGTCGAGCGTTATTACATGAGATTTTCTTCGATAAAAAAGGGAGATGCTGTGTAAAGTGTTGCAAAACGTTATGTAGACTTTGTAAACAAGAGAAGCACAACATATTATTTTAATGTAATCTATCGTAATCAAAAATAATTACAGCCAATCCTAGTGTTTATATCCCAATTATCGAGATGCAGTGATCGCTTCATCACTGTAATTAAATCAAATTGCTTATGGAAGCATCATCGCCGAGCTATTTCTTAGATACTTAACAACTGTAATTTTATACGCATTATTTCCCATCCTCGTCGTGTTTTGCGATCATTTAAAATAAATACAAGGATTTATCTCGTAAAAAATCTGACCGTCCGTAATGTATGTGAATGTAGGGTAATTTTTATCAAGGTAAACGAGAAAAAACCGTATAAATACCGGTTGCATGCCGTAACTTATTCATAATCGCTTGCGTATTTTCCGTAAGAAGTAATGAATATTTCAATATTCTGTAGAACTCTTAGAATACAATGTTTTGACGAACAAATGCGTGTTGCGGTTACTCGTGAACAAGCAGTTACATAAACCAGAGCTGCGATTCTGTAACTCGTTGTGCCGTCGTTATGAGCACGTAACGACGGCATAACGAGTTACAGAATCGCACTACAGAGCCGTTATAAGCCGTTTTCTCATTAAAAAGATTGAAAATAAATTAAAAATAAATTTCTGTATTACATAAAACAACAGCTTTTATAAAATTGGAATTATCGAACGGAGAGGACGATCAAATCGACTGTGTATCGAATTCTCTGAGCTTAATTTAAATTCCAGGTGATGCTAAGCCAGGTGATGCTTTAGTGATATCAATTTCTTCAATAACGCTGCTAATAAAATAAAAAGTCTAGTAAATTTTTGTCCAAAGTAAGTAAACTAAAGCGAATATGACAAGTATATTGGAGAATTATTTTACAGCAAACGTTCCTTTCTGAGCAAAAACCGCGATGTACCGCGGGATCAGAGATAAAAATGCATTAAAAAGTTAACACGGTCGACCACATTAAAAAATACATTTTGACAGAAAGACCGTTGTCACGACTCCCTTGTTTCGCGATAAAATACAGAATTTGTCGAAAATGTACCGCACATAATGGTTGCTTCGTCCATTTCATCAACGAGAACATGGAGGTGCACCGCGCGGGAATTACGGAAACGCGTAACAATGTCCCTTTCTCTCTCTCACTCTCTTTTCTCAAATGATGCCAGATATTATTTATATAATGCATCGCTAACATACAACACATACACGCGCGCGTTGTTGCGAATTCGTTCAATCGACTATTCGTAAATTGCAACGTCCACGCCGAGTCATATGTCATTCCGTGTGTTGAACCGCATGTCACTACAAGCATTTAGCTATCGATCAAGCGGTTATATGATATCACAGAGTTTCAAGACTTCCCGATTTTCCAGCGCATTTTTAAACCGACGTAATAATGATGCAAGACAAGCAGTGGTTCATAACTTACAATTAGACGGTACCAAGCGCGATTCCTTAAGATCACCATGAAATATGTACATGACTGAAATACCAAGACTGTTGAAGAAATAAATGTTGAGAAGCTGTACGCTATATACATTAAATTTTTAAAAATAACAACAATAACAACTACCTTCCTCTTCGTCTCTTTTCAATCGTGTAAGACATGCTATTATGCATTCCAAATTATTAAAAATTATGACATATTATAAAGTTATGAAATTATAATATTATGAAAAATGAACATTTTCTTGGTTAGTTTTCCCTCAACAATTACAGCCTTGGTCATTTGGTTGACAGATTTGTCACTAAAAGCAAAAAAACGCTTTTTGTCCTCTTTCGCGGAGCTTTCGTGCAATTCGGAAACGGACTTGAATCACGTACAACCTTTATCGACCGTGCTCCGCAAGAAAAATCCCTGTCACCTTTCCGCGTCATAATGGTTCCTCCATTGATAGAAAAAGAGGAATTTTTCACAAGAAAAGAAAATTCTTCCGCAAAAATGTCAAGGAAACTAATTACCTTCCTCATAGAAAAAGATTATGCTAGTTTTCGAAGTGTACAATAGTTAACATCATATTTTACTTGCAATAATTTTTACAAAAACAAAGACTTAATGATAAATAATGGTGAGAACTTTTGTTACTTCTAAAAACACGTTGTTTCTGCAACAACCGATTTAAGAAAGAAAGAGATTTAACCAATTTAAATATTATTATCAACACTGAAGAAAATCAAGAAAATGTATTTTGATAATGTTAATGTTGTAAACCTTAATAAACCTTAATAAATTTTGTCTACCTTTAATTAGCATACAATTATTAGCAAATAACCGTGACCGCACGACAGCTTGATGTAAGATGCATGTACCAATCTTTGGCATGGAGATTCGAGGTGGTATGGGTTTCAAAGCAAGGGATATATCCAGTTTCTCTCGAAAGGCACACGATATCAATCTTACTCGAAACAAATGCATCAAACTCATGTTACGGTATAACTTCATCATCGAATTTCAAAGTTGGACCACAAACGCTCAATAGCATACCTGCATAATTATTATGAAGTCATTATTAGCGCGCGTAGCTATTACCAAATCGGCGTCAATGTATATAATCGAAGAGTAGAAAGCCAAATATCAGCTAATTCAAAATCAAACGCAAACGATATTTTGAGGTACAATAAAAAATTTTTTCAAGTAATTTCGCGAGCTCTTCAAAACATTGAATTAATAAGCTCCTACAAACATAAAATTCTTCTAACATAAATCACAATATTACATTAACTTCTGTATAATTAATTAGTATTTGAACCAATAATCTTCTCTCTTTCATTTTCAATGAAATAAGATTCATATATCATCACTTTCGATAAAAATTCTATGACATTTTAAAATAATCGTATCTTGTACCTACTATTTATTTTTTCACGCAAAGAGAGAAATTATTTTCTGTTTAATATAGTTATGTAACGATCGTATTGTACGTCAAAAGCGAGCAGTGATCCGATTATACAAAGTTTCCAAATTGTTCACTCGTGGGAGTTGTGATCATTCCCGTCCCTTTCCTCCCCGTTTATAATCCTGTTTCATATACGCGTGAATTAATAGCAAATTAAATTAGCTTCACACTCTACCGTAAAAACCGAGTTTTGCGTAACATTCGTCCTATATAATTCGCAAATAAAGGTTCATTAACTCAAATACGTCATATACAAAATAAAGACTAAATATTTCCTCATTAAGAGCCATCATTATATATATAAATCAGTTTTAAATTTATGTAATATTAATAATTGCAAACCTCTAGAATTAAAACAGTAATTATTTACGTTCCTTTGCAGAATAAATTGTTCAGACAGCTTTTAATTTAGACAACTAGAAAATTCAAAGTCCGCTGTATATACGCTGGTAAGCATCTGCTTATAACGAAAATGAAATGTACACGAGATACTATTTATAATGAACAGCACCGAAAAGTTTTCCTTAACAAAATATGGGATATAAGAAAGAAAATTAGCCGACGTTGATTACAACATAGAGTTTTTTCCGTCTCGTCAGTCTCGCAAAGACTTTCACGTTTGTTCCATTGCGACAGCGGGAAAAGCTAATGGCGAGATGACGATTATCTCATGACGTTTCATGACGACTAATTATAACTTTTCGAAGCGTCTCTTTTCAGAAAAATGGATTATCGCCACTGCCATTGGCACGCAAATTACTTGCCCCATCGTAACAG
Source organism: Aphaenogaster rudis (assembly GCA_003063815.1). NCBI lineage: Eukaryota > Metazoa > Arthropoda > Insecta > Hymenoptera > Formicidae > Aphaenogaster > Aphaenogaster rudis. Next base: position 713,555 of record NJRL01000013.1, read on the forward strand.
AGAATCCTCGATATTCTTATGGTGATTGGTAGATAGCATTAAAGTTGCATAAACTTTTCCGCGCGTCGTCACTCCATACAATGCCCCTAATACATCTAACGCCTACACAAGTCAGGAGGGAAGTTCCGAGCGCAAAGAATAGACTCGGTGTACGAAGAATAGCTTAAAGCAAACGAAAAAGAAACGGAATCTGAAATTTATTAAATTGGACAGAAATAATCCGCGCTCGGCAGAAAGGAATTAATTCGATGATACTTTTTTTCATTTGCTGGTTTCTGTTCTGAAAATAGAAGCCGCCTCGATTATTGTAACGGATCCATAAGCGAGAACAACGAACAAGCTTCAACGAAAATAGAAACCGTATCAAAGTTGTGGGTTCAAGTTAACGATAATATCCGCGCATAATACATTTAAACTTTCGCACGATAAGTTCGGTATTACGTCCAACCATAATAGTAGTTCTTTTAGAGAATAAGTATCTTTAATACACGGAAAAAAATTTTTTCGCCACCATAGCTAATCATGATTTGCTAAACTGTGTTTGCTGTCGTCACTATAAATTTCTTAACTACAGCAAAACGGTTTGCTGTAGTTTAGAAATTTATAGTCACGACAGCAATAAAACAGGTATCACAGCTAAGATGTTAGCTGTATATATATATAACAACTGAAATTAGCTACCACACGTAGTTTTTAGCTACGGTAGCTACTTTTTTTCCGTGTAAAGATAAAAGGTAGTAGTATATTTTTTACGATATAATAAAGATATTTCATATAAATTATCTGAGAGAAAGAGAGAGAGGGAGAGAGAGAGAGAGAGAGAGAGAAAGACGGAAAGAGAGAAAGAGAAAAAGAGAGCTATAAACGGTAAGGTTATTAAATGTGACAATAAATTGATTTTCAATTTGTGAATACTGTGCAATTTTACTAACAACGACTCAGTAAAGCTATCGCATATTCAAATAAATGTTGCACATAAAGCGATGCAATATTTACGTTAATACCATGATTCCCCACAGCAGAACGGATTTTTGCACACCGCCTCCGTAAAGACATCACGATCCTACGCGCGTAGAACGGCGTAAATATTTGTTCCGTACAACTCCTCGGAGGAGATTTCCTCTTTTTCTCGCGGAAAACGCGGTAACGCGAAATGGTTGTCGTTTTCGTCAGTTGACACGTCTGTCGAGACATTGTTGTACGTGGAAAACAGAAGCTCAACGAAGACAAATAGCCGCGTAGTTGAAGAGACGCGCATTACCACATGCGGCGCACAAGTCGCATTTACCGCCGAATGATTCGGCTTGATAAAAATCTTCTCTCTTTTTCTTTGGAACGCGCCTGTCGCGCGACTGTCGCGAGCGAAGTTACCCGATAGCTACGTTAAATTTTCTCCTAATTGCTCCCGATTGCATTTCGCGCAGCGTAGAGGAGTCCTTCTTCAGCCGCGAGCCAATTGCTCCAGATAATTACACAGAGATAATTACAACGATCAATCCGTTTCTATATCAATTGAAGTGTATTTATAGAAGCGCCCGCGCGGAGTTACGAATATCTTGGTTGCATAGCGGTGTTACTATACAATGTTGCGATACCATTGCTCTGCGCGTTCGACACGTTTCATACAGTGCATCCCAGACTGACTGCGCGTAGGAGGCTTTCAACGAGAGATTCTTTGATCTTTGACGCGGACTCGATCTCGAACTTTTTGACCATTTTAAAGCCGAATATTGCAGCTCCTCAGTCATAAACGACTGAAAATGCGAAGAGCATTCCACTTTCCGCTTTTCAGCGAGGACTTTTCCGGGAATCGCGCGCGAGCATGCAAAGAGGTAATAAAACGCCGCTCTTTATTTGATTTCGAAAGTGCAGAACTCACTCGATTTTTTTGCTACGTGTCTGGATTTTTTATTCGCAGGCGCCACCGCAGCAGCAAACTTGGTCACCCGAATCTGCACCCGAAAACCGACGCGCTTCGTAAAAACGACGTTGATCGATGAAGTGTACGTCTGGCGATAGTATAAATATAAAATGAAGAAATTTTATTTATATTCACAGGGAGAAATGTGCCTTGTCACACCGTGTTCTTAACAAAGAGAACGTTGCGACTAACAAGATTGACTGACCAATTCTCAGATTCCCAGAGAAAACTCGAAAAACTACATTTATAACGAGAAAACGTGACGAGAATGGAGTCAACATTTTTCCCTATATTATTTAAATAAAATTACACAAAATCACTCAACTAAAACTAGCTTTCTCAGCCTCATTAAAAACGTGATTTAAAATCGCGTACTGTAACTCGTTTATCGTACAATTTATTTTATTTTTCGCGAGAGAGATTCGCCAAATTAACCCTGAACAAATATTCGAAATTACTCTATGAACAATTGACAAGTTTGCTTTATAAGTCTAGGAATTTAAATAATTATCATATTACTGGTCATCTGAAAAAAACACATGAACGCATCAATTGTCTCTATATGAAAATTACTTAATTATTTTGTTATCTTAATCGTAATTCAGTCAGAAGCTTAAAAGTCGTTAGAATAATGCACCTAACGTCGATAAACACTTGAAACACTTGCATTCGAATGCCTAATCGTATCGTCAGTCGTTCTCGAGACGAGAAGGATCACTCCTGGCGAACATCCACGGGGCGGCTCGACTCGCTCTTTCGCGGTACTTACCCGTTCGCCAAAGAGTTCGTTCTCCTGGAGAACGGAGCGAGAGGACCACTTGCCCTAGCGCAAACCCACGATCGAAAATGTAAAACGAAACAGTGCACTCTAAGGCAATTCCTCCGGCCGTAAAAAAGCGGATCTACCGAATCGTTTTGCGGCGCGATCTCACTCGTTGGGATTTATAGGCGCGCGATCCGCCGTGACGAAAAGACACGCGCGTAAATAGCACTCGCGAGTGACGCGCCTGCCTCACGACGTACTCGGAGTCGAAGAGCCACGGAGTCGTCAGCCGCGAGCAGTCGATGTCCTCGATAACGACACCCGAGGAATCCTCGTTTCGTCGCTGTCCGCTTATCACCACGGCGAGCGAGTGCCGGAGGATAGCGAAGGAGGTGGAGACGCGAAGGTCAGCTGTTCCGGCGAGTCGGAATTTCGACGAGGCGCGCCTCACGCATCCACGGCTACGATCGCATGTCGCCACACCGCACCGATCGGGGCATCGACGTTGATGCGTCGCGACGCGATCAGAAGCGCGCATCGCGCGACAAGCGCGGCCCGTCGTTTCCGGACGATGCACTCGCGTCGTCACGGGCAACCTTCGACCAGGATAACGTCTCCCTGTCGCGCATCTAAACGTGTCACTCGTGTCCGTGCTGCGTTGGCTGGTGCCTCCCGGGTGCGCCGAGTCGCGCGATACGACGCGCACACCAGCCGGCACGAAACGCGACTGACTTTGCGTTCGACTGACGTAGGAACAAGAAGGAGAGCGAGAGAGACAGAGGAAGAGAGAGAGAAAGAAAGAGAGAGAGCGAGCACAGAGGCGATGGTGGAGAGAGACAGACAGAGGGAAAGGAGATAAAGACAGACCAAGTCAGACAGAGGCGGGAATCGCGCGCGAGCCGATTTGCGACGCACGTACGCACGCACTCATGCACGCACGCACGCACGCACGCACGCACGCACGCGTGCACGCACAACGTTCGCACGCACGCACGCACGCACGCACGCGACAGCGCGCGCTGGCTGTGTGACGATGAATGGAGCCAGAGCGTAGTCGGAGCGCGTACTTGTACAAAGAGCCGCGTGCTAACTTCGGCCGCCTCCGTCGGTGGCGGCAACGCGCGACGTCGACGACGACCAAGGTGGTGGAGGCTGAGCACAGGCAGAGGGGGATGGACGGACGCGAAACTACCCGCGCCCTACCGACCCCGAGCTACAGCGCAAAAGCGACGATGGGGGGCGTCCAGCCGACCCGCCGCCGGCAGCGGAAACATACGAACGCCGACGTTCTCGCTCGAGTCCGGGTTCAAATTTGTTCTCGGGCGTGAGGGATTCCGAACCGTGACACCGGGGACCACCACCCCGGAGGGCGGGTTGTGAACTTCCGCCGCGAAAACCTCCCTCGCGTATCCGACGATTCGTCAGATGTACCGAAAGCTAACAGTCTCTCGGGTTTTCAACCAGACTGTGGTAAACGTAAAATTTCATGACGCGGTAATTCGCATCGAGATACTTTTTGACAGCCGTGCCAGACGTTAAACGACAACGTTAACGGACCGATATTTCCCTTGTCGAAAAGGGGAATGGTCTTTTCTTTCAAAAAGCGAGATACGCGTAGACCTTAAGAGATAAAGTCAAAAGCGTATTGCGGTATTTCGTTTCTGCAGCACGTAGAAAGACATCGGCATGAAGAGACGTCACGATTACGGTTCTATCTCGATGTATTATTCGGTAGACATTTCTTCGGATTTTCCTGGACGCAGCAATTTACCCGGAAGGATTTGCGGAATACTAAACTTGCTTCCGGCGTTTGAATCCCAACGGGTGTCGATGAAACTTTTTCGCCGAAGTAGTAGGTTCGAGCTCGATGGTACAATCCGATTCGCAACTATTTGACAAACTCGTTATCTTTATTGATATAAACGCATCGATCATATTTGGATCGTTAGTCGCGATATTTAATATATATTTTAATATCTTGCGCGTGCAGAAAGAAATTTCATTTTGCCCTATTATAATATGCTTAAGAAAATTAAATTTTCAATCCCTCGTTAATGATTGATTTCGCATCAACGATGAACTTTGACTAAAGTTTGACAATTCTTATGTGATAATAGAAATATTTTTTATATCAAGATTTAAATGGATATACGTTGTGTGCTATTCTTGCATTGGGGCTAGCTTTTTCTATTAAACCCGCACGTTCAATAAATTTGACGGTTTTTTTCCGGCCGCTTCTGCGGTATCCCGATATAAGTCACTTCATTCGACGTGAGATGCTCAATTGTTGTGCGGTCGAGATGCGGAACGAGCTTCGGCGCAGTCAGGCGTTTTTGGAACTCAATTCCGACGTAATGGATGTATGTACGAAGTTTACGGCGCGAGCACATCGTCAGCTGCGCTAACTTTCCGATAATTGCACAACTCGTTTCTTCCGAACGAGACAAGAAGAGAGAAGAAAGAAAAACGGCGGCAGTTCTAGCGGGTGATCTAATACATAATACAGCTCGTTATCCACGCACCGCGAGCTCGTTAGAGTTTCAAAAGCGACGTCGGCCCGGATTGCAAAATATGATAACGGAGGCGTTCGCGATCTCGAGGCACCAACAACGTCGCTTTACGGTGCAGACTTTTACGATTACTGTCCACCGATAAGCCTCATGTAGTTCTCGAGGTCGGTGATACCGCGACAACGTATCGCGAAACGGTGGTTCTTTTTTCCTGAATCACCGAATTAAGATTAACGATTGGAGCTTATGGAAAAAATAAATTTTTCGGTGGATCGATTCTGGCGATTATCCAGGCATGGATAGGAGTAACGTCTTCTGTTGAATAAAATCCTATATCTTATATATGCGCCTATTCAGAGGATGCTTTTATGAAATGGGCACGCGTAAATCATAAACTTTGCTGTAGGAGCTCAGGGAGTTTCGGGATATGTTAGGGCGGAACTGGGGAAGTTTCCTTTAATATCGCGTAATCATGTCGGACAAATAGATCCTTAATCCTTAAATTACGAGGCATATTTCGAGTATCCCGCGGAAAGTGTGACTCATAATATTTCATATCTTCGTAAATCCGACGAAAACGTTACAAGTGCATCAGTATAAAATAAAAATCAACTGTATCAACTGTATTTAAGAGATTCTCTTTACTCGGCAATAAGAATGCTCTAATAACAATACGAAATATTTAAATATAGAACATCGATAATCAAAAATAAAGAAAAGATTTAATATATATTAACATTGTTTGACTATAGAAATTAACTTCGATCTACTTCTGTTGAAACTTCACAATTATATTTTTTTAAAATAATTTAATAAAAGTAAGAGTTAAAATCTAGTCTTGTGTTAAAACTTTTTAAATTGACTTTGCGCCTCACTAAACCCTCCAATTCTTAATCCTTCTTCGAATCATATGATCCTTCTAGATTTTATATATTTTGTCAATATCGGACAGTGGCATGCGCCTTTGAATTTGCGATAATGCAAAGATGTTTCGCGATCAATTTTTTTTGTAAACGTGCTGACAAAAATTCCTGTATCGAGCAGCACAAGTGTGACTTATCGGTACTTTTCATATTTACACTTTCGAGCTAAGTCTAAATGTATCGCGCACCTGTATTGATGAATATTCCCGGATTACTGAGCGTTCGTTGTAACCGTCTCAGTGCCATGGTTATCAGTCATAATAAAATTAAAAGAAACTATTTAGATAAAAATACAGACGGCTACAAGATAAAAGATTTATGAAGATATTCAAAACAAAGCATGTACAAAAAATTAAATGTTTAAATTAGAATTATGATAAATACTTATATATATAATAGTATTATATGTATCTGTGTTTTAAATTATTATATATATATAAATTGAAAATAATTCTATCTATAAATGAGATTTCTATTTAGTTACTAAACAATCCCAACTGTTATCTTCGCATGAAATGATAAAATAATTGCTGTGCTCCGAAATAAAAATCGATGTTAAGAATTCCAATTGTCCGTTTCCTTTGAAGTAAAAATAATATTTTCGTCATATAAAATAATGTTACGGAGACGCGTCGCAGTCGCGAAGGCTCCAAGAAGTTCAAGGAAATGGAAAAGATTTCTTTTCCTGCCCAATTCAGCGGAAAATCGCCCGCGAGGGGTTCGTTTGGAGGATTCCAAGTGTGCTCGCAGAGGAAACTCGTTTCTCTTCCGATTATTAAAATAACAGAAACCTCGAATATCGATTTCGGGATACACAGGAATTCACTTGCGGTGAGTTTAAATCCATCACAATCCTAGGCCTGTCAAATTTGCGCAGCATTGTAACGTCAGTGCAACAAGGTACTTTTGTATCGCGTAACATTGTTCGTTACAACAAATAGGCACACTTTACACGACGTGCTAATTAACGCCACGAGTTGTATTGCGTAAGAATACAAATTACGTCTCTCACGTGGCCGCGACTAATTCTACCTCATTCTAATTCTATCTCATATTTGCCCACACAAGAAAAACCTCGCTATTATTTATCTCGTTTGCATCACATTATACAAAATAAATTAGAAATACATTTGCATATTTAACCAATGATATCGAAAATAAATTCTAGATACCCGTCAAGATAGAAGTACCTCGCATTCCACAAGTTTTAATGTACGTATAAAGTATGTACATATATAAAGAATGTAGATTAACTGAACGGTCTAATTATTAAATTACCTATTTAATATTTCTAACATTTACATAGATTTGCAAAAAGGAATCAACCTCCTTGTGTTGTTATAAGAATTATGCGCAGATACAATCTACAACGATAAATTACGCATCTTCGAGTGTGTCATTTCACGCATGGTGCGCAACGATTTCGAAGTCTCGCCACGCAATCCCTGCTTAATACGTTTCTACAGCGCAGCATCATCAATCGAACTTTATTGATTCGATTCTGTGTCCATATCAAGCAGTCGTGACTTCATTTTAACGACCGAAGCGCACATATTTGGATATAATCAATCACATAACTCAGATCGAAGACAACAACTGATCTTTAGGTGGCAACTCCTGCATTCATCGAATAAGAACACGAGTAATAAATTTTTTCCACGCGTCTAATTATCATCTAATTATCAATGCGCCATTTTTATCATGCAATTATCATGCAATATTCTTTTTTGTCGTTAAACTAATGCGATCGTGCAATTGCAAACATGCATTTAAGACGACGCAATAATATTCGTATCTATCGTCGTTTAAGTTATGGAAATACGATTAAGTCTCTTCTCGTGATTCATGATAAAACATTATTTATGCATTCAGATCCGCGCGTCCGCCTGTTTCGTTATCCGCAGTTTCACCTCGCGGAGAAGCTACAACGTATATAACGTTTGTCCGGTAATCCCGGAGTCGCGTTACGACACCGATGCGGAGACGGAATAATTTGTCATATGATGTCAGGCGTGCACGCGTACGCACCGAGCGCGGTTGTAACATCTGGCAAGTGTTAAGATGCGCTTAAGCTTGTGCAAACGCAGAAACGCACTAGTCTAAGTGCGCGTTCCAGCGCGAAACAATTCCAAATTTCCCATCGACGCTATTATTTATTACCTACTTTATACAGAACACGATTCAGATGTAATATACCGCGTAAATCAAAGTGTTTGCACATTAGCCACGTGGAACCAGGTGAAAAATGTGCGAGAACAGCTGTAGCGCAATCTCTCCGCTAATAATTTACGACTATCTTTCTAATCCCCCTCCTTTCCTCTCCCATACTTGATATATATTGCAGAAATACATCTCCCGTTTTTTTTTATGCTTCTCATCCGTACGATACATCAGATCCTAAGGGCCCACCCGGTTAAACTCAAGTTCGACATTACACGAAATTATCCGACGTTTTTCCGAGGGGGAAAAGTAATGGGATTTCGATGTTTGAAGAAGTTTGAAGAAGTTTTCAAAACGGCCGCTCTTTTCATAAGTTAGCGGATACGTGACTTCACCTCTAATGTATCAACGTAATATTACCACAAACGCTCTTTTGGGCGTGTTTTCGAAAGAGGATTCCCCAGCAAAGTTTAATCTGCTAACGTAATTCAATTTTCTTTAACCAGATTTCTCGGATAAGCTCTATCAACGCTTCCAGCCTGCGAAATTTCTAAACGAAAGAGAATTCAATCAATTTACTCAAAACAGCCACTTTCGAGGTATATCTGAGTGATCTGGTGAGCTAATTTACGTTGGTCCTCCATTATCGTTCGTGTTCCATCGAATGCACGACATTAACGCACCTTAGAAACGCATAAATTCTCGACAGGTAGACGTGAGTAATCGATGCTACCGATTCGCTGGAGAATTCAATGTGTCGTGTCGGATTAAATGTCGCGCGAACATATTAATCCGTTTGCGCTATGCGTTGACGATAATGATCGCACATGCGATCAACTCGCGATCGCTTGCACCGGCCGAATAAAACGCGATAATGATTTTAAGGATTTATCACGCGAGGAATCCCACGTTATCGAGTAAAACATCATTCGGCCGAACTAATATTTGTGCAATTAATCAATCGTACGACAGTTGCAAAAGACGTGTACGTTTCTTTTTTTCCTCTTCGTCAAGCTCACTGACGGCTCGCAACGTTTCACGACGCAGTTTTCAAAGATATAATAATTACGTATCACAATTTCTGGAATATCGATTTAATCGATAAATTTCGACATAGCAACACTTAACTTATTACTTATCGAAACAAAACCGTTAACTTGATAATAATCTAACTTTCATTATATAATTCTAAACTTTCCTTATTTAATTTCTATCGTGTGCTTAAACTTCTTTCGCACAAAAAGCACTTTGAGAGACGGTTGTTTTAACGAGACCGACGACAGCTTTGAATTCACAACGAAGACGTCGGCGAGCCTGTGCGGAGAACTGTAAAAAAAGTTGATCGGACTTTTAAATGGACTGCCAACTAAAAGACCAAACTAACATTAATTGAGCCAATTATCAAGGATTATTCTTTCGAGTGCCGAGGTTGTGCCTAGTAATTAGGTAAGACCGAGGAAAAGCGACAACCTACATTTGCATTATAATAAGCGTTTTCGGGATGCGCGAAAACGGCCCCACCCAACGGGACCGTAATTCAAATCCTATCTCCTACGCCATAGATTTTCATTGGAATTGCCTGCAAATATTACGTAACGACTTTAACCATTCTGCAAATTTCATAAATTATAGCGGAAATAATTTATTAAGCAGAAATAATTGTTCCGACCTTTCATTTGGGGCGCGCGTCGTTCGCTATTCTCTCAGACGTTGCACTTCCACATACGTTGCATACCGCTGCTGGGTTTGTGGATTAAGTGGATTAAGAGAAAACCAAGATCCGTGAAACAACGCCGGAAGAGAATATGCGAAGACCCTGCTTTGCATTCATCAGATTGAGCCTCCTATTCTTTCAAATTATTGTGATGAAAAGTAAAAGCAATGATTTTTATGAGTTTATTTTTATTTTAAATGTATTCAAATTGCAATTACAACATTAAACGCTTATCGCAAACTAAATTTTTAAAAAAATTTAATGTTCGTCTAACGACATCTCTGCCTTGAAAAAGCTTTCACTCGCGACCAATCTGTCGTATATTCTCATATCAATTATACGCGCGTTTGATTCAGAAATAAAACCTGGAAATGGAAGGACACAATGTAGCCGGCTCGTGAGTTTTGTCGATAAAGAATATAACTAACTAGTTCATCTTTTTTTTTTAACGAAGCGGAAGATTTATCTGCTCGCTAGAGCAGAAGATCCGTCTGTAATTAAACGGTTTCCATCGAATTTAAACGAAAGCCTAAAACACAGCGTGTTTATTAGCCGATGCAGCGGTGCGGATCAAACTTTATCCTTCATATTCGATGCAGTCGTGAATTAAAGAGGAAACTTTAAAGAGAGCTCGAAATACGAGGAACGATTAATACTCGTCAGCGTGATTGAGCAGTATTTTGTACATGTAAAATTAAGCATGAGTTATTTAATTGCGGTCGCGACAAGATATTTTAGGATCGTCTGAAAAGACGCTTCTGAGAGACTAAAATTGACGCACCACGCGGCAAGAATATTCCGAACGATTTGAAATAATCCGCTTTTCCTGGCGACGCACTAGTTCTGTCGCTTTGGAGTTCCATAAATACCCAGCATAACGATCTCCGAAGCGAACTGACAGGCAACTCGACGAACTCCGCGTATGCGCCCGCGTTACTCGCGCCTATTTCAAGGAGATATTTAACCCTGAAATAAAATTAGGGGCAAAAATCTACATCGGCCAAACTTTAAACAGCTGCTGCCAACTGCAGCAGTACAGCAGAATGCTTCCTGAATCCTGTGTACGCGCAACACCTACGACAGTCGTTGGAAGACATACAAAACAAGCAAGATATCATGATGTAAATATATTTACATCATGCAAGATAGCGTTATTCTTATTGAACCTAACGTCACTCGCATTTCACCATTTACGTCAGCAGCACGTCTAGCTCCTTGTTCAGAAGCCCGAGGATAATACAATATCGACATGTCGCGCTTTAAAGCTGTCAAGAAATCTCGGGAATGTAACACGAAGCGAATGCACATTTACTTTCATGACAATCGTAAAGCACAATCAAACGTATTTTCGATGACATGGCGTATATTTCTTTCGGAACGATGCGAGTCACAAAAATCATGCTAAATAAAATATTCTGATTTGGAAAAATATTTCATTCAGAATTTTTAAGAAGATAAAATAAATAGTAACAAAAACTTCACGTCTTTCTTTTATGAAAGTGAGAAATTTTGTTCAGTTTTACTAATCTATTGACGTTCCAAAATTTGAAGGTAATGAAGATAGGCAATTTTGTTGCGTATAAAGTTTTATAATATTTTTGTTCTCCAGCTACTCATCCTATAGTGAAGACCGAACTCCGACGCGAGAGCCGACTTTACCGACCGATTTACAATACATACATACGATTTACGAAACATCGATACATCACTACATACTACTACATCAATATTGCACGCATACATACGCACAAATTTGCACATAAAATAATCTTTCATATTAGGCTTTCAATCTTAGTTCCAATTGCACGATATTATTCTTACATGT
>NJRL01000013.1:740324-757032 GCA_003063815.1 Aphaenogaster rudis
AAAAGAGTTTAATAATTATTAATATAATAACATAGTAAAAATTTTTATAATTCCAGCAATGGTCCACGGCTACTGCAATACATAGTAATTTTTAATATAAAATTTTCTCCGTGTAATGTTGCCGATTAGTGTATTAAGGTAAATAATAATTTATTCACACATGCATACAAAACACATCATATTAAACGTTTCAATTGTCGGGCAGTCAACTATTTAAAAAGCGAATAGGAAAGATTAACTTCAAATGACATACCATAAATATAATTCCAACAATTTCCCATTAAACGTTTCAATTTGTAATCAACGATGCTCACTGCACAAATTTTTGTGATTTATTCTTTCAATTTACATGAATTATAAGTCTCATTATCAAAGTAACTTTAGTGTATCGTAAATATCGTCCGACGTGACTGGACACAAAATATCTTTTTTCTTAATTATATAAAACCGTCATCTCCCTCAAAAGTAAAACCGTCAAAATTCAATTATTGATAATGGTTTGAAACCATGTTGCTCAAAGCAGCAGAATTCATACTTAATAGAAGAATATGATTTTCCCCGGCATAAATTATTAAAAGCCTTTTGACGAAAAGTACCTCAAGTACCTCGCTTTCGTACTCTTAGATAACGAGCTTACTTAAGGCAACCGAGGCTACCGAGATAAAATAGGGGGGGGGGGGCAATAACCCGCGTTAAAGGGCTACCGGCAAAATCGATTGAGCCATCGACGATCGCTCGGTGTCATAAACTTCGCCGGGATTCCCGTAGGAAATCAGGGGGTGGTTCGGGAGAAGAGACAGCACGGGAATAGGGCAGCCCTTTTATCGTCCTCGTATTTTTCTGTAGTAACACGTTTCTCCGTCCTCCGTCTCCCATCTTGTGGTTTGCAGCATCCAAAGTAGGCTACGTGGAAATTTTATCGCCGCGCGAAAAGGAGGGGATCATACATATGAAAATGTTAAAATCGCGGAATAATATTTCGTTGCCGTTATTTGCGGAATATCGTTATTTCTTTGCAATATGTACAATTCTCAAACTACAAACTAATCGCGATAGCTATTGACGTGGTCTAATAAAAAATTAATGAGAAGAATTAATGTGCTATTCATCGCACAAAACAATAAAAAATAATCTGTTAATGCGACAAACATCATTAGCATTAGCAGTTCGTTTATTTATAACCAATTCAAGTGACATATCGTTCTTGATAAATTAAAATAAATTCGCCCCCGTGGTAAACCAGTATTTTATTTCGGCGACTTAGGCAGCCGATCTCGAAGCTGGCATTTTCGTTCTACTCGTCTGTCTACACTCAACGGACAGATTCGTAAAAAAATAACATATCTTCATCGGGCGGAGTCTCGATGTCTTAATTGTTTCTTTTTACGGAATTCCACGTGCGAGCAAAAACGATCCGCAAATGCCGAATATTCCTGTTCGTACTTTGTGCAAACGTGGTGAGACGTTGCGCTCGATGGTCACATTACGATACAATTTACATCTGCGGCACACCCGTCGTACAATTTAAATAAAGCGCATCTTCACGGAAATGCGCGTCATGAATATAAAGCACTTTCTGAAAATCGGCAGGATGGATGCGGACGGACGTGCATCTTCGTTGAGACAATTCTTAAGATGAAAATCTACACGGTTACGAAACTCCGCTGCGTGTATTATTCCGCGACGTGTAGATTTATGTCGCGCTATGGAACGGAAATGGTTTATACCGAATTGTGCAATATGAGAAAACTGTGAGTGACTTTTAAAAACAGCGAACCATTTCGCAACCTATTTTGCAAAATAGAAACGGCGTCGTGTCGGTCTCTGTCAAGTGAGAATTAGATATCATAAATTTTTACTTGCCAATGCGAACTACGCGAAATGTGATGTGAAAAAGAACAGCAATGACTGTTAATTTCTAATTAAAAAATAACTCGATTTTTGCCTATGATATTTCCCAACGCCATATTCGTCGTCGCATCGCAACACGATAATAAATACTTGTAGAATACAGCAGCAATAAATATTTTAGGAAGATATCGACAACGTCTCCGAGTTCCGGTTGCATGCAAGAATCAAGTAATTTATATTCCGTCGAATCGCAAAGTGATCATTATTAAAATGGATAATAGCTTGGATTTGTCACATGTCGACACAATATATAGATACCGTCTTTTTGGCAGAGAAAAAGAAATGATTAGGACCTCGAAGATATGTAAATCAGGTGTCGTTCTGTATATATAAAATATCAAGTTATAAAATTTTCAAATTTATTTAAAAAACCAGCGCGTTTCAATATACTATTTAATTATAATTTAAATAAACATTATTAATTTAATTATATAAAAATTTAAATAAACATTATTAATTTAATTATATAAAAATTTAAATAAACATTATTTAATAAGCATTATTAATTTAATTATATAAAAAAAGATTTCCTCTACGAACAAGTAAAAAATTTTTAAATATCATAATAAAAAACAAAGAAGAAAATAAAGAGAATATTCTTCCTACATTTTATAATCTTTTAAATTAAAATTCTTTTAGAATCTTAAATAAAATTTTTTAGAGAGAGAGAGGGAGATCCTATCTCCTTAAAATGGGAATATTCAATTATGCTCAGTATCTTATGATTAGAACTACTACTGATATATAAATCATTCCGTGATATAAAAAATTTATAAAGACGGAAAAGAAATGATTGTCAATATACCATATTAATATGTGTACATACATTCGTTAAAAATAATTATATCAAACTCTTTTACTGCGAATCTATTATTACGTTACATCGATCGATCCTGATTTTGGACATTGGCCGCGAACGCTGTCTCAGATACTAGCTGGTAAAAGTTAGCCCTTTGCAAAAAGAATTAAACGAGGAAACGGACGGCGTTATACCGATATACACGCCGGTATAGACAATTACGCACGTAACAGCCGCGTAATAATGCGGAATCGGACCTGTTTCGAGAGCAAGTTTACCGCGTCTCTGATTACGTCAGATCGGAGAATCGGATGGACCGACTGACCGGTCGCAGAAAAAATAATCGGGAGGTGCGCGGATCGCGGAGCAGGGCGTGTTCTTCGTCGTTTCAGTGAAAGTAATCGCATACATCGCGAACCGGGCATTTCGTATAAAAACACCGACCGACTGGACCGATGGCACACTCGACCCAAAACTACCACGAGATACAATGAAGTGCTTCGCGGTAAGTCGAAAAAATTTCTTATGCACGTGCGCAAATCGGTACACAAAAGCGATTATTCACTGTTGTACATATCTTCTCTTTAATAATATCTTCTGTTGTTATTCAGCTGCTTCAGAATTGCTAAAGAGCTCGCTTTATCATTACAAATAAAATTGTAGCCACTGCATTAAAAAAATATATATATATTATACTCTTAACACGCATACGCTTTAAAAGAGATAGCAATAAAGATATTAGATTATCTAATTCTATTAGTTAATTAATTGTTAATTAATTAATTAACATAAATATAGCGTGTAATAATTAAATTAAATTAAATTAATAATTAAATTGTCGACAATTCATAAAGCCTGTCGAGTTTTCTGTTCATTTAAACGTCGCCTTTTTGATTTCAAAAGTATTTTAATATAATATTTTTAAAACTGTATTAATTTATTCTTTTTTTCTCAAAAATGTGCAGATTGTGCTGTTGGCAACCGCCGTGTTTGCGGCCGAGAAGGAAGACCCAAAGAAACATGACAAACGGAGTCTGGGTGGTGTCGGCTACGGTTTAGGCGGTATCTCGAACTATGGTCTAGGAGGTATCTCGAGCTATGGTGGTTATGGTGGCTATGGTCTAGGCGGTCTCTCGAACTACGGTCTAGGAGGTATCTCGAGCTATGGTAATTATGGTGGCTATGGTCTAGGCGGTCTCTCGAACTACGGTCTAGGTATCGGAGGATACTCGACCGGACTCGGCACAAAAATAATCGGGTCAGGAGCTACCTTGGGTAACAGCCTGGCTTCCGCCTACGCTTCCGGATTAGGATACGGAGGTTATGGTTCTTATGGAGGTTACTACGGTAATGGTCCCATCATCACTGATGGTACCGCCAGCGGATACGTCCCTAGCACGTATGGTGTATTGCCCAGCGTAGGCCATGCCAGAACCGAACGCATCACCGGCCTCACCGTGCACCGCGAGGTCCAAGTGCCGGTCCCAGTGCCACATCCAGTCCCCGTCCCAGTGACCAAGCACGTGCCCGTTCCGCACCCCGTACCCGTCAGGGTAGATCGTCCATACCCTGTCCCAGTGGCGCAACCAGTGCCCGTCCCAGTCACTCGTCATGTACCCATAAAGGTCGACCGTCCCTACCCGGTTGCAGTACCGCACCCCGTCGAGGTACGCGTGCCACAGCCCGTGCCAGTTCCGGTAGCGCAGCCGGTACCCGTTCCAATCTCCTACACAAGACATGTGCCGGTATCCGTGCCACACGTTAGCGTCGTGCCGTCAACCATCGGTGTCGTACCATCAACTTTCGGCATTGCGTCTGGAATTTCGTCCGGACACGGTTACGGACACGGTTACGGACACGGTTACGGACACGAATACGGTCTAGGATCCGGCAGTCTGGGAACCATCTCGGGCACGACTCTGGGTCACGGACTGAGCAGCGGTTTTAGCACCGGTTTGGTGGACGGCGGCGTCATCTCAAGCGGCATCGGCAGCGGTATCTCTACCATCGGAAGCGGCGTGGAACACTTTGGCGTCGGCAGCGGCGTCGAGCATATTGGACTCGGCAGCGGTGTGGAGCATATTGGACTCGGCAGCAGCGTGGGTTCGACTCTGGGATCCCACGCATATCCCAGCAGCACGTTTGTATCGTCTCATGGCGGATATATCGATGGTGGATATCCATCATTGAAGAAATGGTAAATTCAAGCCGACAACTCGATTAGACGTGTGTATTTAAAAGCGCCTCTCGAGCGTAAATCACGGATCGAACGTGCAAAATACCAATTGCGTTATGTACGTTATCGAATAAATTTATATTTTTCTACCGTATCTCACAGAGTCATTATTTAACTGTGTTTATGTTAATTACAGTGTTATGCAATCACGTTACGGCTCTCTTTCACTTTGAGATAATCATTCAGATCCCTAATATTATCTGATGTTTTACATCTTCTTGTTAAATAATTATGATTACAAAGATCTGAATAATTATCTTCCTTACACTACAATTTCTTTTATCTTAATATATCTTTGATACTATTGTTTCATAGTATTTTCTAAAACGAATTTCCATATTTCTCTAGTCCAATATGTTAGATACGACTTTTGTAAATCTTATCAAATAAATAAAGAAAAAATTTAAAAAAAGAGTACTTCAAAAATTTCCTGTACAATAAGTTGCGGAAAAGAAAACTACCATATCGAATAATCTATGAATAGAATTGTGCAATACAAAATGCGAAACCAAAGTCCGAGCGATATTAAATTTCAAGGAGTTGCATATCAAAAGCGTAATATTACCCATATTTTCAAAATGTCAATGACGTCAAAATTGTCAAAATGTCTATAAAATATTTTTAGAGAAATCTCTAACATAAACGTAAAAGTACAACATTCGTAGGAAATTGCCTAAGTTACGGATTTCATTGACAAAGCGAGATATTAAATGAAAAGGTTGGAAGTAACATATGTCACTCATCCCCTTTGGAATCAAAATGGAAGTGCCTCTGCAAGTACATGGTACGTATGTACAATGAAATCGATGCAATTGGCCATAGCAACATATTGCCAGGTAGGAGAAATGACGTCACAAAGTTTCTTTCGCGTCCCATAGTGCTTGCAAGCTGGACACAAATCGAAGCTTTGTGAATAGACAAAACGCAAATTGATTTCTCTAGTCGGCAAGAAGCAAGGAGCAAAAAAGATGGTTCGATCAGATAAAATATTCCACACAATTAGCACATTCTTTTTATCTTTCTACTTATTAAAACATATAAAACTTTTCTACCTTTAGAAAATAAAATTACGTATAATAATGTAAATTATAAAATTTATATATTATCATGTAAGTATATGCATTATTAAATTACTACATTTTTACATAACAATATGAAAAAATATATTATACTCTTTTATATATTTATATTTATTAAAAAATATATTAATTTAATATTAATTTAAATTTAATAAATTCAATGTTATTTAATGCAAATTTTCATTTTAACAAAAATTATGGAAAAACACATTCTTCAACGTCGACAAAAAACAATGGCCTATATTCAGAACGTGCTTCTAAAGATGTTAGCGCGCTTTTCTGTCATTTTATCCTTGTTTTACATCTAATGAACGATAAAGATAGAATGACAAAAAAGCGCGCTAACATCTTTAGAAGCACGTTCTGAATATGGGCCAATATGTATAAATTTATTACGTAATGTACATATTGTTTGATATGGAAAATAGATAGTAAACTTATGTAAAATTTTCACCATCATCTTTTCATAAGTAGTAAAAATTAGAAATTGTTATTTTGGTAAAGTCTTTCTCTATAATATGTAAGTAAAGTATTTACTTTTCCTACAAACGATAATGTTCGATAAATTGCTGGAGAATATAACAGAGTCAGTCCGTGGTAATATACAAGAAATGGACATTACCGTTTGAAGGTTTCAACAAGATTCTAGAATAAAGTTTGGTTCTGTTATCTTGCGTTAATTATTACTCCTTTCGCAAACAATATATTACTGGTACGATATTTATTTTTCAAGTAGAATCTGATTCAACATTACCCTAAAAAAATTTTCGCGTTTTGCGTCAGAGGTTGTTATCCATTCGAGGAATTTCACTGTAAATCCAGTCTTTATCAACTAGTCACAACGGTTGATAAGAGATTGTAACCGTCGATACATCGGTACTATTTATCGTTCAGATGTCTACCGTACCGACGTAATGCTGTTGATAAGAGGTACAGAGACCTCTCTTATCAACAACAAAACTCAGCTATGTGTGATAACCGTAACATCGTAATAATTAAAATAGAAATCATTAAAAATTTCATAATTATGACTTACAGTTCGATGAACCGTATTTGGAATGCAATTGAATAACTCCAAACTCACCTGAAACAAACAAGAAACCAATGCTAGTTACAATATTTTTCAACTAGCACAGTGCTTTTAAAAATGAAGCTATATCATAAAAGCTATATCAAAGTAAGCATTTGCGATGATTTCATCTTAAAATAGATAAATAGATAAGATTCTTTATTTAATTTATAAACGAACTTTAATTATCGCAATCTTCCTAATTTTCAGCAAAAAGTATTACTGCATAAATTGGAGAAAATGGAGCGAGAATATGGGACGACTTCTGCATATTATAGTATATACGTCACGTTATAAATATTAACGAATCTCCCTGTTTCCGACAATGAAATTAGCTGTTATGGAAAATAATCGTGCGATATATTGACAGATCGTCACTCTAATTTACTGTACTTTGCGGCAGAATTTATGTCTTGTTTGCACATATTGATTCATTCAATCCGTGTCGCGGAATTCGATCGAGTAAATAGTCGGTTTTGATCGTTCGTACAGAACTGCATACAGAGCGGTAGTTTTTCCATCTACAGGAAAATGAATCGTCGAATAAAAAAAAAACGCGTCTCTAACCATAACGGTCGCTAACCATGAAAAAAATATTTTTTGTACATTCTATCTGTTTTAAAACAATTTTGCGAAACGAACGAAAAATATTACTGCGAAATGTTTTCGTTACAATGCGTCGTTTTTATTTGCGCCAATGTAGTATTGAACACAGCATTCTGTGGTAAATCTTTTCTCTTTTTGCAAAATCATCCTAAAGAGAATGAAACGTGAAAAAAACTTTTTTATTTGTTCCACATTTTCGATTTAGTTTCAAATTTATATTCTGATTCCTGTCCCAAAAATACTCTTGGCAAAAACGGATCGTTTTGTAGAGATTACACAATGCATTTATGCTCTCCTGTAATTCACTTTGAAGTCTGCGTAAACCGTATTATTTAGTTTCAGGGATCAAAGCTGCGCGATTTCACTTGCGTCAACATAATACACGCTCGATTTTCGTATAACAACGGACGCCTAACTTCCGTATAGCAATGATTTTACGCATAGAAATTAATTTTCCTGTTCACAAAGTGACGCATGCAGTGTAAAGTGAGATAATATTAATATTCCAGGACACAAAATAATCAATTAAATGTATACACAGCAAACTACATGACTTGATTTTCTTAAATTTGTCAAGTGATCTAAAATGCTTTTGTTGAAAGTATTCCAAAATAAATATATTATCATAGTATTGATTTTTGCGTTAATAGCCTAAAATATATATTTTCTATTATTTTTTTTTTGACAAAAACACATCATTTATTTTTATACTTGTAATTATTGCCATCTATACTGTGTTCCTTAATATTAGCAATAAACTAAAGTTAAGAAAATATAATGCTAAGTTCTTAAATATCCCCGTGGGACTCTCATTGAAACACCCTGGGATAGATCTAGGTCAGATATATTGACACTATCACGTCGTATCATACCCTGTGTGTACAAGAGTAATCCCAAAGGATTATTTCGCATCTTGTAATACCCCTTTCGACCCTCCGCAAGATACTTCATTACGATTACGATCCATTAAATCATCAGAAACGCAAGTATCGTTTCAAATGATTAATTAATTGCAAATAATGATTGATGATATCCTTCCTAATTCAATAATTGCCATGGAAATGAAACTATAGGTAGTTCATTTTCGCTCTTGGGCGTACCCACTGACCATAGATACATATCAATTTGACCTATTGATCGAAATTACCCATTGTGACAATATTAACCGTCTTGATCACCTAATATGTGTCCTCGACCGTATCTCATAAGCTCAATGATTATTAGGATATCCCTTTAAGTACTAAAACTATAATTTGAATGCATTATTAAAATCTGACCTCGATATCTTATATATCTGAACAGCCATCTAAAAGCCAAAGTTGTAAAAATCGAGGGATAACGAATAAAAGCGTCTTTGGCAAGTTCTGCAAAACAGCTTAAGGCGTCACGAGCACGTATCAACTTTTACGTATATTATTTAAAGTTGGAACGCGCAAACGTTGCACGCTTTCTTTATACAAATACCACCGCGTACTCTCGACGCAATAAGAATTCTCGAAATTCTTCTCAACCGTCTTCGCTTACCGAGGATTTCAGAATGCCACGAGTAACTTTAAAATAACTTTGCTTTCGGTACTTATCGACAGAGCTTTCAAATTAGCCGGCCGTCTATCGATGTGTTCGCCGACGTTTTTGGACTGAATATAGTGAAGGATTTCTGTGATTTCGCGAGAAATTCGCTTCCGGCCAATGATTCGAGAGAAAAGTAACATATGCTTGGATTGTAACACTCTGCGGCAAGTGCTGCACAAATATATTCGAGATAAAAATTTCGAAACATTGTCAACTTTTTCAGAGGAAGTTTTTAACGATTCTAAGTAATAAGAGAAATTAACTCTCATTAGTTTGTAAAATTTATGGCAAGTTGAATTTAATTTGAAACATGACATCTTAAAAAATATAAACAATATTCTAAATTTCTATTAAAATTTTCAATCTTACTATAAACAATTTTATGTATAAATCTTGATCAAAGCAACCGATCCTAAAGTAATGCGCGTATCTTCCGGAAGTGGCAGATACGCACAATTTGCGTGATACGAAAATTAAAAACCAGTGATTTAGCTAATTCCATAGAGAAACGAGGAAGCTAACTTCAACAAATTACGACTCGAACATTACGAAACCAGTTAGGGAAATTGGCTCGTAAACAACCTCTCAAGAGTGGTACTTTACTCAGATCTTGAAACTTATGCAACCACATACTAATCTTTACGGTTTGTAAATGGCGCAATTAGACTTTGGCTTATCCATTCTATTACAACTTCGCAGATGCTAAGAATTTTATGCGATCATATAAACCACTATCACGACCTGTTCGCCGTTAAGATCTCGCCACACCCTCGTCTCCGATTGTAAATTTATTCAAGAGCCTAGATGGTCTTGATCGGTCACGCTCAACCTATCAGCCCGAACAAACAACTATCAGCCATCGAGTCTTCGCGGACAATAACAAACCTTTCAACCTGTTGGATCGACCACGTATTAATTGAATTGGACGTCGCCGATTACTTTCACAGGCACGTAAAAATCAGAGCATAATGCGAGTAAAAGAGTGGTTTTGAAAAATTACGATCTTGAAGCTGCGCTCGAAAAAGAAAAAAAATAGAAGATTGAAGACACGGGAGACCGCATCATTTTTTTAAACTCTGAACGTGACGTACGGCGAGAGAGATCTACGCTATTATTCCGTTAGTCGTGACCTCGAGATTCTCATCATATGTATATTCCATTTTGGAGCCCGTAATATGCGTTTCACGCGAAACTCGACACTCCGAGGTGCTGCTGAATTCTGTCCGTGAAATCACAGGGGCGAGTTCATCGCGGCCACGCTCCTTTGTTCCGCCGTGTAAACTGCAAACGAACCGCCGGTAAAGCCACCCTTCGAGCGCCACTTAAATTACGGGATTTTCATGGGTACAAAGGCGTCAGCAAGGAGCGACGTGTCCAGCTTTATCACAGGATCTGGGAGACAATGCTATTGCTGGGTGTAGCGACCGCGCGGCGCATAATAATTTTCACTTTACTTACAGGAGATAGCCGCGACAATTATCCAAGCATGCTCCGACAAGACTGTCGGTCGTAATTTTACGAGTGGCTCTAGCAATTCCCATCGCGATGAAACCGGGGAAGAATCTCCGCTGGAATTCCCCGCGGACAATTTGCAATTCGCGAGAGATATTGCATCGTCCGATAAAATAATTAGAAGAAGGCACGAGGAGAGTACTTTTCTCTTTTCCACATACACCAATACTACCGCGGCTGCTTTTATTTCATCGGAAAATAAACTGATACTTGAGAAAATATGAATAAACGACCTTTCCACAAATGCTAATTAGAGATAATTGACAAATAACTGAAGTATCATCGATACAATTTATCAAATAGAATTTCCATCTCGTAAAAATTAATGTCTGAATTATACTTTAGATGGTATACAAATGAAGAAAACTTAAAAATACTTATGTGCAAAAGTGGAAAGCATTATTATAATTATAATTACCATATTAAAATTAATATAATATATATCTCTCTTACGGGTCAGTAAATGCCAAATGTTTAAATCCGTGTTCAGCGCGTTTCATTTATTTTATACGAAATTATTATATCATGTAAGTCTAAAGTCAAGTGTCTCGGGCGTATTGAGACTTTAGCAATGATAAATCATCCAACGTCTTACACGAAACGTTTCGATTGAATGCCGCATAACAACAATCGAACATAACTATAGGCCACCAACGATATAGGATTACCTAAATGTCTAGCCAACGTGCGAGGCTGATATGAATTTATCGCATGACGTATCACAGAGCAGCGACGGGTAGTGTATATGCGTTCATCAAGACAAGAGGGTGGTATACGCTTCTATCCTCGCTTGTAACAACATGCACATGTATCGTATGAAACTACGGTACTAGTTGGTGCCGTGACATGATGAAGAGAAACTAAACTAAAGAGAAAGTTCAATATTTCGTAGAAAATACGATGAAGGTTCCGTACGTGATTCAGAAAGTCCTTCATTTAACTTCGAAACTTTTGCATTTCATAACTCGCGTTAACAGCTTGGAAAATACAACTCTATTTCTAACTGCCTGCTTCTCTGAAGAATAAAAAAGTAGTCATCCTCGTGAGAATGTGAAAATAACGAAAGATCAATAAAATGAAGACGACTTTTTTCCATTCTTTTTGATAGCTCATAAAATGTTCAGCGAGACGAAGCTAAAGCGTACCACCACGCTTAACCATAATAGCTGAGAGTTAGAAATCTACTCGGTGTATGTAAGTTTTTCGCTGGGAACTAGCCACCGTGTGTACGATGGCCGGTTTCTATCACCTACGGCTGATGAACTCTGAAAGACTATTTTCCTCGAGCGACAAGACGTACTATCGCGTGGGAGACTGAACGTAACTTCGTCAATATCGATGAGTCTACGAGCGTCGTCCTGCATAAGTGTGCGTCGCTCTATATATATGCGTAATGCACACAACCACGAGCGTCATCAACAAGATTATTATTTTCTCGAGTTTACCACCGTTACTTGCTACAAAAGCTTCCATGAATACAGTCTCTTGTGGATGCAGGCAAGCAATATGTCGCTAGCAAACGCGTGCACGAGAAAGGCAAAGAACCCCCATTAAGGTAATCAACATAGTGATGTGGTACTATCGTTCAAATAAGGCAAAGTTCAAAACGTTTCTAAAATATTGCGCTCTTCCTATCTTGCATAAACAACTTGAATAAATATAAACTTGATATAGAAGAACACTGCATTTATATCATATTTTTCTAGAAAAATAATTTTATTAAAATTTTATTAAAATATTAACATCACAGACAACAGTCCTGGAATACCATTTATGCGTTTTTTTTTCCTTTAGGAAAAGTTTATTATTTGTTAGGACATTAAAGATTAATTAAGAAATTTTCAATATTTCAAGATTGTAATTTAAAGCTAATTTTGTACCACAAGAATATTTCAATACGAAATATATTGATGTCTCGGTGCATGTAACGGGAATAAACACGACGCTACATAAATCCCACACGTTATGTTCGTAATCGTGTAACATGACGCGACTTAATTAAAGTAACTGTCATGCCGTGAATGCATTTATCGACAATGCACTATCCGATGAGAGTCAACAATGGCATGTAGCCATTCTCTTAAAGCGACTTCAACAATAACACATGCGTCATATAGCGGATACAAACGCGTAAGCATGACGCAAAAGTTGGCGATTGTTCGCGATTTACGATTCGAGTTCATTGCCGATGCATTGAAAACTTGTAAGGCTCCGTTGTTCGAGCTTTTGCAGGATCGCATCGAGTCAATAGTCTTGAAAAGTCTTTCAATGCGCCTTAGTTACATTGATAATTTACGATATAAAAGTCTTAGCACTATTTCTCCGATAAAATCGTCAAAGTGGCAAAAGGTCGTTGCCGCTGCTACAAATAAAAAGAGTAACGAACAAAAGTTTTAGCGGATTGCCATTTCGAGAAAACCCCGTGACAAAAAACAAACTCGTAAACAAATAAAAAAACGTCAAAGCAGAGGTTTAAATTTTTAAAACCACATTTTATATAGGTAATAGAGATTGCTTCATATCATGTTTCTCTTTCACGTGCGATCATGTGGCCAGATGCACATGGATTCTGAATTTTCACAACTTTTTTCATAACTTCGCGGAGTCAAAAAGGACAAAAAGTCATTGTCCTGGAAATTGCGCGTTCTGAGCCGGTAATGAAGTTCCACGCAAAAATTCTATATCCGCATGTCACCAAATACCCGGCGGTTTTACGGCGATTTTAATTTTAAATAACGTTATATCGCGCGCGGTATTTTGCTAAAGAGGCCTCACTTTACTCCTGTTCTACGCTTCCTACGAAGGATTTAAATATGATAATGAAACAAAGTAAGTTGTAACAGGATTCCCACCGGCGTGATTAAATGTGAGAAGATTGCACGCCGGTCTTCTTTAAATAATATAACGTAAGTATCACGGTCGTCCGGCATGTTCGCTTGGCGTTCATAAATCATATGCTCTTTGGAATGGTTTCAAAACGAGTGACTTCATACCAAATGTTATTTCCGACAGAGGATTTATTCATAGCCACATTTTCGAGTGTGCCCCGTGAAAAATGTTTCGCGGATGCACCTCATGGAGTGTGGAAGAAGTTGCCACAACTTCCCACATAAACCCCGCGCACGAGCTTTAAAATACAGAGAATTCGCGAGAGTTCTCTCTTCCCCATCTGTTCACTGTGCGCGAACTCCTGTTTTATTCACGAAAGATATAATTTTTAACCATGTGCTATCACATAAATGATAGTAACGTCAATATTCTATTTGTGCGCCACTTTCTACTTTAAACGCTGCGAGATATTGCGCATTTTAATTTCGCTAAACCATACTGAACCTTCATCCCCCTCCGAGATTGCAACTGCGTATTATTTCGCAATTCACGCGGATGAGATTGACGTTGATCGCGGTCACGCGTAATTCTTCATACTTATCGGTAGTGTGAGAGACATGTACATAGCGCCGATAATTACCTACGCTGCCAGTATCCATAATCCGCCATTCAGCGACACCGCCAGCGAAATTTCATTCGCGTAATCTACAATTCCATCTAGGCGAAAATCCATTAGAGCCAATTGCTAAGCGTGACCATAAAAAAGTTTTCGCAAATGCAAATAACGTTGAACATAAAATCACGAAACAATGTTTCAAGCAGAAGTGAAAACGCGAATTACGTCGATTATCTTCTTAATCTAATTAGCCACGCTTTGTATTAGCACTCAGAATAAAAATCCTCTCGTGTAGTAAAACTGCTACATTAAACAGTGCGCTATTATCATCTTAATTTAATTTAACTTACAATTTAAATATTTAGTTTCTAAAGTATGTATACGTATGTGTGTGTGTGTGTGTGTGTGTGTGTGTGTGTGTGTGTGTGTGTGTGTGTGTGTGTGTGTGTGCATATGTCGCAACCTTTTTGTAAAAAGGCTAGCCTTTTTGCGAAAGGCCGCCCTTTTGCGAAAGCATTGATCGTTTCTTTAATAAGACTGACGTATTTTAGACTTTTTGCAAAGTGCCTAGCCTAGCACCAGCCCATGTGTGCCAAAAAGCCTAAAGTGCGTTCAGTCTTATTGGGAAACGATCAGTGCTTTGCAAAAGGGCGGCCTTTCGCGAAAAGGCTAGCCTTTTTGCAAAAAGGCTGATTTCGCAATAAGGCTGCGTCACATATACAGGGTTGGAAAGTAACGCGTTACTTGTAACGTCATTGTCAAATCGTTACTACAAAAAAGTAAAATTAACGATGACGGTGTTACAAGTATATATAACGCGTTACTTCCCATCCCTATGCACATATTATATATTTAGCGTAATTTAATCTTAATAAAATTATTTGCTAAGTAATATCATCGAGCAAATAATCTCCCAGAATTCCGTAAGAATACTGTAAGAATACTGGGACAACGGCCAACGCTGTTATTCAATTTCCACGAGCTTCGTTCAGACAGATTGGGTACTACAGACGCTTCACAAAGCTCGATATCATCACGCTTCTTTTTTCCCATCCTGGAAGCTCCTAGGACTCTTTCATTTTACCCTTTTTATCTACGAGAACATTGCAAACGCGGCCGCGATGTTTTTCAAGAAACCTCATATTTTCTGCCTTTGTTCGAAAAAATGCAATACAACTGGCAATATGCGAATCTCTTTTATTGCATGTAAAACCGAGGTAGAAATGAAGTATACGGTAACCACTAACATTTGCTAACCTCTTTATTTTTGTACGCCATTTAATTATTTCGATAATAACGTTATAGATATTATAACAATTTTATTGTAAAATTTTTATTACGCATCTGCATTTAAAAAATCCAACTTATTGAAAGATAGCAAAAAGCATTTTTATTTCATAAATTATATTTATTAATATGTTTTGTTGGCAGTTAATTTTACACTCAGAGAAAAAAGTCGTATCAGCAACTAGAAATTTGTGGACAAATAGCGCCTTAACTATGTGCTATAAAGTTGCAGTAACAACAACAAATAAGTTATATGAACTAAGAAAACATAGTAATATTAACCATTTATAGTAAATCGTTGGATAAACTACATATTTGTCTAAATATTTGTCTAAACTGGAAAAATGTTGTTGTCATATCTTACTTGTATTATGAAGTCTATATAACTGTGTAATTATAGTTGAGTCGCTATTTCACTACCAATTAATAGTTCACAAATATAGTTAGCGTGACGATATTTTTATAGTATTCAGTACTACTTTAGTTCCTATTACTTCGTAAAACTAGTTGCAACTACTTAAATTTCAGAGTTACCAGAACTATTTCGTTTTCTCTCAGTGTACGGTTGAAAATTTCATTCATCCACCGCAGATTAATAATTTCCTGAAAGTGACAGCATCCAAATAAAGATATTCATACCTCACGAAATTTAACTGTTGTTAATAATGTAATAATCTTTTTTAATAATCCTACTAAAAAAGGTAAAAAGTCTAATAAAAATAGGAAATAGCATTGCAATATAAGATACTTGAATAAAAAATATGCGTTTTAAAAAGATAAGGGTGTTCTCATTAGACACAGACTGCATTGTTCCGCATTTGTTCCTACTCCACAAGCATCGACCCTCATCTCTTTCCTCCCGTCTACTTTTCAGGATTGCTTTCAGAAACTGCTCTCTTCACTTTCCTAGTAGTCTAGTAGTGTGTTCAGCATCCACCCTCTTTGCGAAAGCGGATAAGACCCTTCTTCGTCCTCGTCTTGTTCTTTTTATCGCTGAGAACAGGACCATACTAAGGGAGGCAATACGAGAAGCGGAACACATCGACAATGAGCGGGATTGCTACGAGCTGGCCGCACTTCAAATATGCAAAATGAGTATTGCGGAGCCCGCGTACGACGAGATAGTATGCACGAGACGAGGGTGAGAGAGAGAGAGAGAGAGAGAGAGAGAGAGAGAGAGAGAGAGAGAGAG
>NJRL01000013.1:776195-795930 GCA_003063815.1 Aphaenogaster rudis
CCGCCGTGACCGATAGGGGCTTTCTTTCATATTTATATTTGTTTAATTATTTTTGACTTTAACATTGCATATCTCGAAAACGAGAGCAGTTAGCCCTATAAAACCTATATAATTTTTTGTTCAGCGTAAAAAATACTACCAGAAACCATCGTCAAATCGAGGGGTCAGAGTTATCGTAATCGTGACATTTATTTTTACTTTTTATTTATGATTTTTAACGCGGCACTTCGTTACAACCCACACGGAGAAAATTTTATATTAAAAATTACTATGTATGGCAGTAACCGTGGACCATGCTGGAATTATAAAAATTTTTACTATGTTTTCACAAAAGAGTTTAATAATTATTAATATAATAACATAGTAAAAATTTTTATAATTCCAGCAATGGTCCACGGCTACTGCCATACATAGTAATTTTTTATATAAAATTTTCTCCGTGCACATATTGAGATCTAACGCACGCGAATAGAACTCATTTAAAATATTGATGTTGCGTTATGCATTGTGCATGTGCACGTTTTAATAATTAACGCTGTCGTAGCACGTATTATACACGAGATTATATATCATAGGGTGGAAACAATACTGTTCTAATGGAACAGTAAGTGAGAATGAATACACAACAAGGAACTAGATCTCGCATTATCGTATGATAGTTCAGATAAATGATATGTTCAAGTTCCAACTTTACGCTATCGTGAATTATTAAATAATTGTCATTAATGATAGAGTTTAATGTATAACGTTGGACAGACATGTTCATATCGTTTATCGTTATAATTATCTAATTCTTAATTCAAGATAGCATATTCTCACGTACAAATAAAAAAAAATGAATAACCAAGTTATAATAACAATTTTTTAAATTCGACGATTACATTTAGTATAAAATTTATGAACAGAGAAACTATATTATTTTATTATTATATTATTTTAATTTATATAATCTAGTATTCACAGTTATATATATATATATGTTCCGCGTCAATTCGCCAAAAGGCATGAAACTTTTTTCAAATTATTGGAAGAAGAAATCTTATTTTCCCATCTTATATAGTCCCATTTGGGATTTTGGACGTGGCGGAAGATTTGATCTCCGGCCTTTGAAGAAAGAAGAGGAATAGACGCAGAGATGGAGCTCTTGACAAAAGTTACACAAGGTAACTTTGATCCGTGGATGGTAGATAAGAAACCCTGAGCACGCACGAGAGTCCAGGTTATCTCGTATAATCCGCCCTTAACTGTATACATTTTACGTCATAAGCATGCTCTACGAAGAAACTTTATCGGACGTTATCAAAGAGAAATTTTATCACATTTTATCAAAGAAAGGGCACTTTTTGTGCTCGATCTAGTCGTATTTTAAATTTAGTCGATCACACAAAAGAGAACCCTCTAATCAGGTGCCAACGTAGAAATGGCAACTCGAATCGTTAAATGACAATATTGACTTATTTCCGTTTCAATGGAAGAAAAAGATGAGTGAAAATCGTCCTGCTCTTTCACCGGTAAATCTTGTTTTAATAGTTAAATAAAGATTATCTAAATAAATAAATTAAAAATATTATAATCGCATCGAAAAATTTTTCGGAAAATCTCTATATAATATCGAAAAACACATTTACATGAGTAGGGAAAATCACGCGATTATTAATAATAAACAAAATACATATGAGACTTAATAAATAGAAACATCTTTCTTTGATATAATAAATTTAAAATAATTGAATGTGTTATTAAACAATAAAAGATAGAGAATTTGAATAGTTAGGCATTAAAATATTTTAGAAAAGACAAATCTTGTCTTTCAATTAATTTCACGTGGGACTTGCTTAAACGACGCAAAATATAATTAACGAATTATTTCCAAAGATAAGAATAATAATGATCAGTGTGCTTAAATGTTCGGTAGGATCCATATTTCTCGAAACATCTTGTATATTATCTAAATTCATTATTTATTGCAAAAGTTTTCTCAATTACTAAGAAATAAAACACAGAAGGTACTACCTAAGAAGTAACAGAATTTTTGACATCGATTTAATTGAGCGGCTAAATAACGTCAGTTCGCGGAGAATGGAAACGTGGAGAAGTATCTGCGAGAACGTCGCGCGATGGTTTCATCATTAAAAAACTGCGCGCCGTCTTCGGTCTTGGAGGAGTAGAAAACTCGTTAAAAAGTTGAAATAAAAGAAGTCGGCACTCTCTTGCCTCAACTGACGGTACTCTGGTTAAGACAGAATTATTTGAATAATCGGATCCTACCTTTGTATCTCGTGTCGGATACCGGAAACGAGGCGAAAGAGAGTCTAGTGCTTCCGCGAGCGATTCAACCGCATTCAAACGACCGAAAGAATTTCCAACTCTCGCAAAGTGAAATACCTCTTATGTATATTTTCTATACTCGTCGCTGTAGATACGCATACATATACGAAACATATAACAAATCACGCTTTTTCTTTCGACTCTACGATGAATCCAAAGACGATTTCCATCATGAGAATTTACTTCAAAGCTAGCTACCGATGATTGCTATTTTTAGCTTTTAATAACAAGCTCTTTGTAGTTGCTAAGCTTCAAACAAAACATATAATATATTTTATGCAATTACATAAAGAAGCTTCGTGTCATTTAGTATTTATTAAAATTTTTCTTACAAAGATTTTTTGTAGTCAAATGTAAATTCACCTGAAGTAACTCTTTTATTACTATGTATTGTATGCAAATTTTATCAAATAAAAATGTATCGAGATATATTTCTTCAACAGAAACAAATTTATATACACCTGGCAGTTTTGTGTGCTTTAAATTCGTTGCGTAAATCTTTTCTTTTTCTAGCTTCATGGAACGGCAATACATGCAACTCTCCGGGGAAATCAGAAAGGTTATCAAACTTGAAAAGATATAAAATCGATTAAAAATCCACATTGGTCGCGTAGTGACCGTACACTCCGCGTTATAAAATTTCTATCAGAAAAAAGAATAAATGTGTATAAATAGAGCGTGAATACACAACAGAAAATGCTACGAGGAAGCTTTCCAGATACGATCAAGTTATATCCCAGAGCAATCATTTGAATAATGTGTCAAATTATATCTTCAATTATACGTTTAGCACACACAGTGTTCTACAACTATTTTAGTAGCGCATTCTAGAGATTTACATCAAAAATTTATATGTTCATTTAAATAAAAACTTTATCCTATAAAATATTAATACGATAGTTTTCGAGTTATAAATGATCAAAGTTGGCCAATATCGCGTAATGTTCGTGCGCTCGTAATCGTGTTCACCCATGTACCGATTTGTCATCTGCTATTGATTTCTATATCTCGGGTGATATTGATCTTTATGGCTGAGCTAATTTTCTCTTTTGAGTTCTTATATGTATCGGTATAATCGTACTTATATGTATCGGTATAATCGTACTTATATGTATCGGTATAATCGTTCTTATATGTATCGGTATAATCGTACTTATAACTACAGTAATCGGCTGATAAAATAATTACTAAAAATGTATTTTAACTGTCACACGCAAATTATTTTATATCACATAATTTTTCTAATCTCTTTAATTATGAATCTTCGATAATAAAATGGACAGATAAGCTACAAAAATTAAGCTTAAAATTAATGTATTAAGAATATGATTGATTGTCAGCAAATATAACCGATAGTCACTTTTATTATAAATAGATTGGTTGAAATATGCAATGTGACTATTAAATACAAAATGCTGATAAATGATACACGATATGACAAGCTACACTTTACGAGCTTTGTAAGAGTGCATCGTTTGTGCATACTTTATGCGCTTATATGCATAATAAATCGATACAAGTATTCGTACACATCCAGAATTAAATATTTATTATGTTAATTAGCCTAATCCATTCTAGCCCGTTCACTTTACCAGACAATGTATCTGAGAGATTATATTTGTCCGTATTATCCTTATACACTATTAGCTTGATACACACATAAATCTACATACAAGTTCTGTATATCTGATATAATTTTCGCAAATACATGACTTCAAATTAAAATAAAAGATAATCTGTCACTCGTTCATACGATGCGCAGCAGTGGAGTTGTAATACCAAATACGTTGAACTGTAAATTAAAAATATATGCAAATTATAATTCAAAATAATTAATATGTCAAATCAATTAAAAAATAATTGTTGCAATAAATACTTACCCTCCGGTTGCTCCGCCGTTGCTCGATGTCTCCCAGGCCTCCTCTTTCTCTCAAGTTTCTTGATTGTAGTCACATAACACAACACTCACGAAAACATTATTAATTACGTTCGCGCGCGCTTTAATTGTTAAAATGCGACAATCACGCGACACTTCGCACTCCCGATTTTAATCATATTATTACCGTGAAGTAATTTGTAATTTTTATTTCTATGTCGAACGAACAAAACAGCGCAAATTATACTTCTATAAATAACCGTCATGTTAATACTTATACGAATTGTTAGTGGTACAGGTATAAGATAGTTAATCTTCTAAATTGATCATTGCTAATCGTAAGAACAACAAGAAATAATTGTATTTTACGTCTCTTGGTATTGTCGCGAAAAATCCGAAGCGCGCATAATAAATAATAGATCAACAAGCACAATTATAGATCTATACGCACAAACTCTTCGCGATCGTATTCGCCCCAATTTTGATCATTTACAAAGCAAAAAGAATACGACGTTATTTATTAAGATTTTTGATTTTAAAATTAATTTCCTAGAATACGTTATTAAGATATTTTATGATGCCATAAAACACGTCACGTATAATCATTTATTAACACAGGCGAACATTTGCCTTTATAACTGGCATTGTTAAATGCAAATATGTAACTGCTGCAAAATGTTTTAATTAAAGTCAAGTAAAACTTACGGCTGAATCTGTGTGTTTAAAACTCAGTTTGTTAGAATTATTATAAGTCATCGGTACTTCCTGCGGCAAGACGGGCTTAATTCGAAAGTATATTCTCCTGATATTCCACGCAGCTCGATGAAGTTTCAGCAAACGCTTAACGCAGTTTATGAAGTTCCTCCGGCATCGAGCGTGCCGAGCAGCGATTAGTCGCGAAAACTTTCCTTTAGATTGAAAAAGCACAGTCCCCAAAGTTCGAAATCAATTGGATGATTTCTCTCCGTTATTCGGGCGAAATTACATCGGTCGATTGGCCTCCCCGGGAGGTCTTATCGAGTCAAAAATCCACGAGGGAACTTCCACAAGTGAACACAGAAATTCTCTTGCCATCTGCAGTTAGGTTTCGATCGCGTGTCAAATTTTGGTTTTCCAATGTGCCTCTAGCGTAGGGTAAACTCGGCACACCGACGTTATTGATTTTGTGAGGGGCACGGAAGAGGCCAGAAAGAGTGAGATGGAGAGAGGGGGGGGGAGATGGTGGAAGAGAAAATGTGTATGTGTGTGTGTGTGTGTGTGTGTGTGTGTGTGTGTGTGTGTGTGTGTGTGTGTGTGTGTGCGTGCGCGTTTGTGTCAGAAAAAATCGAGGGTAGGTGAGGTCAACTCCTCATTCAGGTAGGTTTTTGCCTGATGGATGGAGATTAGGGTATATGTGGTCTTTTCCGGATTTATATTCAGGGTTATCCTTGAACACACTGTCCTGAGCCACTCTTATAACGGGTAAAAATCGATATGTACTTAAGACTAAAAAGGTCAATATATCGTTCAAAGCTCACGTTATTCAACGGAGATAAGCAATTTCTAGTGTTAGGCGCAAAGATTGCTGTTGGTTCGAATTAGTATCTCGGATTTCTTTATATGTCATCATGCATTGTAATCTTTGTATTGTCATGTTAAAATAGATTTGTTCTAAATCGCTTATAACATGAATAAGAGTACGATTGTATTAATTTATCCTTCTAAAAAACATTATTATACTTTTGATAACTTTGATTAAATATATTATTAGGAAGTTAATTGGTTAATCAGAAACTTTAATTTTCCTAAATTGCCAGTAAATAATTAACATGTAATAAATTGTAAGACGACCTAACTGGCAAGAGATGGTATTCTATTTATCACTACGTATCAACCATACGGACGGTGGTCGAACTGGCTACGACGCCCGCACGGAGTATAGGGAGGTTCAGGTTCAAATCCTGGCTGAGGTTATATTTTTCGCAACAAATTCTTTAACAGTTTTCGTGATGGGAGGGAGTTGGGGGGACGGGGGAGAATCTTATAAATGATTAAATTTATTACTCGTAAAGGACCACAATCCGTATGGTTGATACGTAGTAATAAATACAATACCATCTCTTGCCAGTTAGGTCGTCTTACAGTTTATTACATATTAATTGGTTAATATTACGTAATACTATGTTACTAAGAGAATTTATTAAGTTATGAGGACGGATTAAATTATTAAAACAGTTATTATATAAAAAAGATTCTTTAATAGGGAACCTTGTAATCAACTTGTAAATAAACCGAAAACCTTGAGTCCGTAAAAATTTAGAACACATTTTAATATAAAAAGTATATATTTCTTCAGATAATTCATTTATCGTTGGATAAACAAGTTAAATTAGGGTATCATAAAACTTTAATAACTCTCAATTTAATAACTCATAAATCATTTCAAATTTTTTTTCTTCTTCGTAAATTTCACGCTCCAACAAATTCTCCATAAACTTTATTAAATATGAAAACTGTTACGCTTTAAATTGAGGTGATAAAATACACATTATGTCAAATCGATTAATAAATATAAAGTTTTAGTGCAGAATTTAGCTGTTATTTCTTGTCAAATTTTTTTATATGTTTTATAGATTGATATTTAACATGTTATTCTACGCAATTTGGTATTAAACGTTCTAACATATTTCTGTAACGATTTCTTACTGCGGTGCATGAATAAAGATATCCGAGGTTGACGCATATAGGAGCACTACAAAAATAGCTTGCTGAATACCGTACTGCTTTTATACATGCTTTTATGTACCTCAAAGTTTAACATCAGAATGCTCACCATATAACGTTCTATGTATCTTTTTCATCTCTACCATGAGCCACATCATTTGACACATTTGTTTTTATTGCTACCAACTTGTGTAATGTGGTAAAAATATGAAATAACACTATTATTTAACAGAAATGAAATTTTGCATCTTGGAATTTATTTTTGTGCCCACACACACGCGCGCACACACATTGAAAAAAAAGGATCTTTTATTTAATAATAACATACTTTATCGTAAAATACATTTTTGTTTCGCTGTTTTTGTTATATAGCCAAATATGATGAAAAACGTATATTTCATTTTAATAAAAACCTTAATAAAGTAAAACGATCTTGATTGGTATATCGATGGCAAAGATAGCCAATGAGTATACAGACATATTCGTATTGAGAACCGATTTATGACAGAGGGATATCGAATGCTGTAATCGCATGCTATGACAAATCTCATGAATGATTTGCGGCAATCTGCCGACAGAATCTGCCCGCGTTGGAATCTGTCCAAAATTGATGGTGCGTTTTCGTCGAAAATGTAATGCGTTCGTTCGTGCAACGGCGAGTGCTAGGCGTATCCCGTATATCAACCAGCGCGACATGATTTAATGGTTATGAAGATAATGTATGTGTACGACGACGCAAGAGGGAATAATTGGCCAGGTAAACGGGTTAGAAGTCCCACTAAATCCGTTAGCGCGATTAATGAATATATTTTTGACACAATTTCCAACAAACAGATGAAAATAACCGCGGAAAGCTATTACACAATCGCTTAGCGTTTAACTGCATCGTAAAATAGAATGTTTAACAGAATGACCCAAATCGCACAGTTGTATATTTTATAATTGCAAATATAAATTCTTGCAATTGCAGTTACATCTTATTACAATGATAGGTTACTATGTCTTAGAAAACATTATGACAAATGAATTAACCTACGTTTTGATGGACAGATTAAATTCGCTGCATTTCGCTACATTCAAAAATTTCGAGGATATCATTAAATCTTTAGTCAGACAATCAAAAAGCGCATGGAGAACGAAAACAACTCGAATAAAGATCTGTTAAAGCGTTCTGCCGACCAAAAAAATGCAACAGAAACAGAACGTCGCTCTCCCGCTGAATCAAAGATTTTCATAATCGAAGCCACATCGGAAGAGGGAGAAAGATTCTTGACAAAAGAAATGAATTCTTTTCGAGAAGAAGCAATGAAGGAGAATAATGGAATATTAAAAGCGACGACCGCGTCAGAATCCTTTTCTAAGAGAGTCGACGACACCGAGAAATGTGATAAATCAGTTCGAGAACGTAAAGAAGATACTGATACAAAAATAACTATTGCCGATCAGCTTAATGAGACGCAGTCGCTTCGAGAAGAATTCCCGTCCGACGGATCAAACCGCGAGATTAAAAATCCGAGAAAAATTGGCGATATGACGACGGCCGACAGACATCGATGTCAACGTCCTTTCCGTGATATAATGGGCAAACGAGAGCAACGTAGAGAAGAATTGGAAAAGATGGAGGGAGATTTGCGACAACGCCTGGACATGCTCGAGTGTTCGATGCCGGCGGTAATGGTATGGAATATCTGGAGGATGTCGCAAGGCGCGCCCGTCTGCAGAATCAAACGTATCCTGGAGAAACAATTTAAAGATACGAGGGAACTCTCTTGTCGCAGCACACCGAGTTGCCATTACGATTGCAGAGTACGAGAAGTTGAAGCCGAAAGGAAACTGGCGTTGAAAAAGGTGGAGGAAGCGCGAACTCTCTGGTCGGAGAAACTCGCGACGTTGGAAGAAAGAAAAAGAAAACTTGACGAAGCCAGGAGAATTCAGGAGGAGCAAAAAACCGCGATGGAACAGTTAAACGAGGAAACCAGAGTGCTGCGGGAGGCAATGGAAAAGAAAGCGATGGAAATGGGCGAATTGTGCCAGTGTGGTGACACGCAATGTAAGCAGAGACATCTCAGCAAAGTTTCCAGCGTGACGTCCGTTGAGTCCGGGGACATTCAGTGTCTGGAGAAGCTACAGCGATTAGCGGAGGAGGAGGTAATAAAAAAACGGGAGATCGCCGAGTTGGAACGCCGCGAGGAAGCTTACATGAGAACGCTTCAACAAGCCGACGAGCTATGGTCGAAGATGGAGGGCGATATGGTCAGCACGACGAGCGGGTTGCAAGAACAATTGAATATGAAAACTGCGGCCAATCAACAACTGGCGAATCGCGTATGCGAATTGGAAGACGCGCTTGAGAAGTGCCGGACAAGAATGGCTGCGTGCAGGGCGGAGCTGGAGAAGTTTCTGAATATCGAGAAAGTCGAAGCCATGATAGGTCGCGACGACGATGTCGCGAAAGTGGCCGATAAGGAAGTCGCGGTAAGACCTAAAATCGTGCATCGGCCCATCGGCAGGGTAGACGACGTAGCCACGGTGAAGGACGACGAAGTTCTGGCAAGACCCGAAGTTGTGGACGAGAAGATACTGGCAAAGATCGAAGTCGCGGACGGAGAAGTGTTAGCCAGAGTCGAAGTTGAGGACAGAGAAGCGTTGGCGAGAGTCCCCCTGACCGACGCCGACGCAGAAGCTGTTTTTGTCGGGGACGATAAGTTCGTCTCGGTTAGACCCGACGTGGCTGATCTCGCAGTTGATCGCCCGGTGGATCTCGTGCGAATCGAGGATGCGGAAAGCGTAGTTCGACTGGAAGACTTGGCTTACGAGCAACAGAGATTCAAAGAAGTTCGGGAATACTTGGCCAAATTAGATTCGTTAGAAGAGCTGTATAAAGACGACGGTGAACCGTGCCCGCCTGATTTCGTATGCAATGACGTGGTGTCGTCGCCTACTGGTATGACGGACGAGGAACTGATTGCGTTGGACATAAAACCTATTCCACCAACAAAAGAACGTGATGAAACGTTAGCCGTGAGTGACGAGGAACGAGAGAAACAATTTCAAAAAGAATTAGTTAGAAAAGCGCACGACATTGTTAATGAGATTGAGAAAAAAGAAAAGAAAGATGATGAAATTCCTGGCATCGAAATCGAGAGAAAAGTTGTCGAAAAAGTGGAAAAACGGGTTGCTGAAACCGTGGATGTGGCCGTTAGAGAAACTGTAACACCACGGATAATCAAAGAAGAAGCTGCTTTTGCGGATGATAAATTAGTAACGATTCCGAACGATGGAATGCCGGAAATAAAAAAAATCGAAGCCGACAGGGATGTCATGATACAACGGGATACGATCTTATCATGGATCAATACGATCGATACGATTCGCACGACAGCAGCGGTATACAATTCGTATTACAATTCAAATTAAAGAAATATTGCAATTATATAAATATACAGAAACTTTACATTAATATTTTAGCTAATATTATAATATTAATTAGAAAAAGTTTAACGTAGTATCGTGTAGAGAGAGAGAAAGAGAGAGAGTAGAGAGAGAGAGAGAGAGAGAGAGAGAGAGAGAGAGAGAGAGAGAGAGAGAGAGAGCACAATAAATGCGAAATATTTTTTCTTTTCTTAATATTAATATATTTCTGTTCCATATGTTCAGAGACATCCTGACTGTCACGAAGTAAAAAAAGATGCTGATATCTTAGCAGAACAAGTTGCTACATACGTTGGGGTAAGAGATCAACGTAATATTCATTTTTCACGAGCAATGATCATAACAATGATACAAATAGCACCTTTCAGTTCTCACCATTTAATAATTAAGAACTAGAAAAATGTATAAGAATGCTTTTAACATTAATTGATTATACCTAAAAATTAAAATATATTATTATAGCTCTAATTGTGTTCTATCACAGATAAAACCTAAAGCAGTGGAAGAGAAAAATGCAACAATAATCACAGAAATGGAACCTGTGACAAAAACCGAATCCGTATCATTTCCTCACTTTGAAGAAACATCGGCAGAAGTAAAAGCTCCAATGGAAGCAATAGCTGAATCAGAATTACTGCCTATTCTTACAAAAGAGGAAGTACCAATTGGCATGGAACCCCCTACGGCAGTTTCAATGGAAAATTCTTTTCAGTCTCCTACAATTCACAATAAAGAAGATTTGAAAGACGACACGGTCCCGTTAGCTGTATCCGAACCGCATAAACCAGATATCGAAAAAATAAGAATTGAAGAAACACGAGCCAAAAAAATCATGCAAAATGCAGAGAGAAACGCAACAGTCGAAGATATGATAAATAATAAATTAGCAGTAAATTTAGTGGCAAATGATAAAACAGTAAATTCTACAGATAAAGAAGAAATATCGATTATTCCAAAAATAGAAAAGGAAGAACAAGAAGTTATATCTAATCATATAGAAAGAAACGAAGAAAAAAGAAAAAGTATACCAACAGAAACAAAAGGAGAAGAAACAATAGTAGAAAATGAAAAAGCAGATAAAGTGTTACCAGTGACAGAAATTGAGAAAAGCGAATTTGTAGAAGAGATTGTGGAAAGGTCGAAGGAAATTCCACAAATAGATGAAACTAAAATGACAGATATAAAAGAAACGATATCACATATGGAAATCATAAGAACAGATAAAATTGTAGAAGTTCCGACGGTTGCAGAAATGGAAGAGGTAAAACAAAATGCAAAGAAAACGATACTAGCAGTGGATATGAAAGAAGTAAAAGAAATTATGCCAGAGACAATATCACCAACTGTGGACATATCCGAAATAGAAAAACTTGAACTTCCTATCGTGGACGTTGAAAAAATACCGATTACAGATGCAGTAGAAGAAAAAATTAAAATTGAGAAGCCAACACCTGTTTTGGATGTAAAAGAATCACCACTTCCTGACGAGGTAATAGGAGAAAAGGTCGAGATTGAAAAACCAGTATTAATAAAAAAAGAGATTGAAGCTGCAGAATCACCACCGATAGCGGATATAGCAAAAAAAGAAGAAGAAATTGAAATCACGGAATTATCACAAATCGAGGACATTGAAAAAAAAGAAAAAATTGAAGTCGTGGAATTGCCACCGATTTCGGATATGGCAAAAATAGAAAAAATTGAAGCCACAGAGTTGCCATTGATTGCGGACATAATAAAAAAAGAAACAATTGAAGCCGCGGAATTGCCCCCGATAGTGGACATGATAAAAAATGAAAAAATTGAAGCAGAAGAGCCATCATTACCACTTACGGATGTAGTAACAGAAGAAAAAATTGAAATATCTCAGCCAATACCAATATCACCAGCAATAAAGAGAGAAATCGAGGAGGAGATCGAAGCGGCAGAAAAATCTGTGCTCGAAAGAGAAATTAAAAAAGAGAAAGACGAAGAAATAGAAGAAACACCGGAAGAAGTTACACCGTCTATTGAGTTACCCGAGAAGAAGAAAGAAGAAGTACGTCCAGTAGAAAAAGAGAAAATACTGACGGAAATCCCATCGTTCAAGAAACCAACGTTAAAAGACAAAAAAGAAGTTTCAGTAGAAGAGAGAAAGCCAGAAATAGTCCAGATAGAATTAAAAATTCCAATTGCCGAGATAAAATCGACCGAAATGGAAATGCCAGCGATACCACTCGACCCACGATTAGTGGCACAACCGTATCTGATAATAGCGAAGATCAAAGAGAAAGAACTAATGCAGATTATACCCGCGAAGCCGCCCTGTACGGAATGTTATTCGGTTAGTAAATGTTATTCATTTTAATTACCGCTTTTATTAATAATTTCTCGACAAACGCTGTAATTTTAATATCCTTCTGAGAAACGATAATATGCACAGTTGGAAAATTTGTGTTAAATTTAACATAAATCACATATCCCAAACGGTCCATTCAAATTTTTGTGTTAATTTTACATAATATAGATGTGTTAAATGGTAACACTAATATCATGTTAATATTTCAATAAAAAAGAAATGTAATTTTGATCGTAATTTAAAGTTAATTGTGTGTACAATTAACATAACTTTTATGATAAAATTAACATATAAGAAATGTTCTTTTCTCATATAAGAATGGTAATAAGTAACACGCAGTCATCCCTACTTCTATTATAGAGTAAAATCAACATTCTTTTTCTGTAAATTTTAACACATTTAATAAATATGTGCAAATTGTGTTACTTTAACATATTTTTAAAATCATTTTAATAATTTAACATTTTATATTTGTTAGATTCAGTTAACAAAACAGACATGTGTTTAATTTATATATGAATGTGTTGATTACTTAACACAAAAACTTTAACCAGCAAATTTTTTCACAAAAGTACACAAATTTTCCAACAGTGTGGCTTTTATGGTATGTGATATATACGGAATGCCCCAAATTACTCGTAATTTCCTACCTCGTTCTGTCACTATATCTAATACTATGTACTATGTATTAATAGCAGCTGACCATTCTAAATGTATAATTCCTTCACTTGTGCAGAGACCACCGATCGAGACCGCGAAGCCGTTCGAGATTCCGCAAATTGATGTCCTTCAAACTGAAATCGTACAAACCAAAGTCGTACAAGCTGAGGTCGTACAAACCGAAGTCATGCAAACCAAGCTTGTGCAAAACGAGGTCGTCCAAACCGAAGTCGTACAAACCGAGGCCATTGAAACTGAGGTTGTACAAATAACCACGCAGACAATTTCGTCCGCTGAACCGCCCCGTATGCCGTCGATACGAATTATTAGTGAATATTTAAAACCAGCCGAGCTAAAAGCATCGAGGACTGAAATCGCCGGCGACCGTCCTGAAATAACCGGCCGAAAAATGCTCTGGCGCAAACGCTTAAAGGACCAATCGACCGTCACGACCGCTAGCACCGGATCACAGACGGATAAAACAAGCCACGTTAGCCACGACCGAGTTGTAAGAGATGAAAGAGAACGCGCGAGAGTGCCCACGGATGAACTTTTACGATCTATAAAGATCGCCGCCGGACTAGCGCGACCGGACACAGAACGCGAGATTAGGACAATTAATTATGGCGGGAGGTCCGAGGAAATGGGCAGGGCGGCTTGTAACTGTTGCTTGTGTGGTAGAACTCCGACTCCGCCGTCGACAGGACCTAGATTAGGGGTTCAACCGCAGATTGATGCGAAAACTGCAACGCCTCCGGCGGCGGCTGCGTTCAAGCGTATGTTTATTCGCCCGAAAATCGATCACCCAATACCGCATGATAGATTGTGTCCCGATTGCAAGGTGAAAATCCAGGGCAGGGTGCCGCACGAGAGGTATCACGTCGAGAAAATCATCAAGAAGATTTCTCGCGATCAAAAAAGCTATGACTACGCGCCATTGACCGGTAAATCGTACCGTGAAGTACCCCAAAAAAGAGCGATCGAAAAACGGGATCAGGCTTGCTTGGCCAAAATACCTAAGCGAAAGACTAACCCCGTCGAACAAAAAAGGAAAGACGATTTGCAATCAATTTTAGAAGACAGAGAAAAATCGACCATGGAGCCGCTATCTCCTAGTTGCATTTGCTTCAAATTAGAGAAGACTGGTGTAGAACCAATTAAAAAAGGAAATTGTTATTGTGCGGATTAAGCACAGATAATTATCATTAATCTATTCAATCAGTCGTATAATAATGTGTACTATTTATTCAATTAAACATCGATATTGTGATACTGTGGCATTCATTGCTAATGATTTTATCCATTTAACAATATAATATTGAAATGATAAGCTATAAAATATATGTGTAATTAGAGTGAACTATAAAACGCTGTAAAACATTATGACGGCGATGAGATAAAAAGATTGAAACAATGACTAGCAGCGGAATCATGAATAAAATGTAAAAAATGCTTCATAGAATTTAATTAGAGTTTATGTGAACAGCGAATTCCCGTGTTAGATTTCTGGTTGAGACAATGCCAGTAAAAGATAGATAAAAAAAAGATGAGGGAAGAGATTATACGGAGTATGTAATTTTCGATAATACGATTTTTACAATGATATATATGCGAGCAATTCCATTATACGAATAAACGCTTCTCCGTGCTTTTAATTTATTCGTTGCAGTGGTACGTAGGGTAAAAATAAAATCAAATATTGAATTCGTATTCAAATATTTTTTACACATGTATGTGTATATATAATATATTAAATATATCGATTCGATTCAAACTAGATAGTCAATTCAAAAGATATAAATTCCATTTTAATCTTAAGAAATAATTAAAATATAAAAATTCTTCTGTACAATTTAACGCTTGTATAATAAACAAATTAAGTAGTATGGTTTTATACGCAGAATCGAAATGCCATGCTCATTTTTCAAAAAGCAATTTCAATTGCGATGACAGAAATCGGACGACGCAGAGATCTATCCGCTCAAAGGATGTTTAAAGGACATCTCAAAAATTTAGCATGCCTTTCAGACATCCGTGCGACGTCTCCTGAACATTTTTGCCGTCTGCAAGTATTGATCGGTGCTCCGTTCGCGCGTTCATCTGAATGGCTAAAATTGAGACACTCACCGAACGTTGGCCAAGGTGTGCCTGCGGGATCGCAGGTTGTGGTACCCACGTAGCTCGCCGATGCTGCCCTGCTCGGCCTGCATCCTAGCCTGAGCCGTCGCGGCGGCAGTAGCGATCACGGGGTGCTGGTGCCCTCCGGGGGCTCCCGCCGTCGTGACGCTCCTACGGGAACGCCAACCCGATCTGCTGCCGCTCGGCGTAGGCGATTTTTTAGGTTGATAAGGTCTGAAAATGGCGTTGGAAACGTACGTTGGCATACCAACGTATTTGTCGTGTGAAACGGCGAGGCAGACCGCGTGTATATGCCGCGTCTCTAATTAAGAGTATCTTAAATTATCGTGTCTGCGAAATCGACCGAATCCCTAATAGACTTATTGCTTCTTCGCGAAAAGCACTTTGAGCGCCTTAACACATCACGACAATCTGTTGCTG
Source organism: Aphaenogaster rudis (assembly GCA_003063815.1). Taxonomy (NCBI): domain Eukaryota; kingdom Metazoa; phylum Arthropoda; class Insecta; order Hymenoptera; family Formicidae; genus Aphaenogaster; species Aphaenogaster rudis. The sequence goes on from NJRL01000013.1 coordinate 792,089, forward strand.
CGTTAAAAGGATCTCGCCCTTATATTGTCCCTTATCCTTAATTTGTACCCTTCTCTCGACCCTTCTCTTTCCGGTTTTTTCCTTTTCTTTTGTTCGCCTTGCTTGTCTGTTCACCCAAAATCTTCAACGTACTGAAGGATTCATAAGACTCTTCATATGGCGAAATAAATATCGACTCTTGGTCAAAGATCTATCATTCAAATATAATGAGACAGAAATGTGACATCCCGTGTAAGAGACAGATATATTACCTCTGTAATATATGCTAGGATATATTATTTGCAGATTTTGTCCCTACCTATGGATATGTTCATGAGCCACGTCATAATATCTAAATTCATTATGCCCGTATTACAGAATTAATGCAGTGACGGTAAGGGCCGACCTTTCTGGCGCGCGTTCTGTCTCTCTCTCTCTCTCTCTTTGTCTCTTCCTCTCACTCTCTCTAGACAATTTCTGAATTAATTACAACGATTAACTAGCTCGGGTCATCGTATCAAGCTGTACAGCTAAGAGCTGCCCGGATCAATATCGCGCGTTATATAAATCCGTGATTACAGTTCATTCATTATCTTTCCTATTCATCACACGAAACAATAAAACGTTAAATAGGTTTCTCAAAAACCGCCAACACTTTTAATCTGATCATAATGACGGACACGATTGTCAAGCGTATTACCTACTTAGCGTGACGTGACGTTTGCCGTAAACATCACAAAATTTTTACTTCTCCGACTCCGGTAACCGCATGTGCTAAAGAAATGGACCATGACAGGGGTAGCTGATATCTCTGGACCCGAGAGACAGTAAACGGATTGCTGCAAGGATCTTTCGTTGCTCATTTTTCTTTTTTTTTTCCTTTCTTTTTTTATCTGCTCTTGTCGCTGTGCGTAATACAATATGAGAATAGTAGCGACGAAAGTGAAAAAGGCAATTTGCATCAGAATTGTCGAGCAGCGCGTAGCATAAAGTTTCCAGAGAGATGTAAGAAAACGCGATTATAATAGATTGTATTTTGCACGTGCAACCCACCTATGTCTAACGAAAATCCAATAAAAAGAACGTAATGCGGAAGATAATCCGACAAAAGAAAAGTAATACGACTACAATATCGTAATGACGGAAATACCTGCATAAAGTGATACAAATAAATTGATGATAGAAACGACGAATGGTTTGTAAATCCTGGCGCGCGTATCGTCTATAATAACTTATTGCAAAATATAGACATACGTAATCTGTCAGTTCGCAAGATCTACCATAAATTAAGCACCAACAGCGAAAAAATAGATTTGACAAAATTTCGACGCGTATAATTTTATATTTACGACAAAAATGGCTCATAAAGAGAGATTATAAATAGAATAAACTCGGCGTAAAAAGAAACGTAATAATACAGAAACCGCATATATGTAAATACGTATAGGGAAGTGCATTTGTATTGCATCAACTCTAATCTCTCATTATCACCGACGAATAATGAATATAAACGACACGGCGCAGAGATAAACGTATCGCGCTTCTCAACAATGAGTGCATCGATGTAATTGCGAATATTATAATCACAAATCAATACAGATTGTTCTGCGTATTAATCAAATCGATCCATTCGATGCAGGGCTTTCCGAGCATTAGCATTCATACATTACTTCCGCCGTTCTCGTCTGTATGCGCTTTGACGCGTAAGGGCTTACGTCCCATGTCGACAGATCCTGAATTATCGTCGACGAACCAGTTCTGCGGTGCATCCGATTGCGTCAATACCGATGATATACCGCACGTTGTGCTTTTCGCCAGTGAGAGAGAACTTAGCGTTCCGATACGACCGCGACTGCACTCGTCAAAATGACACGTGCGCGTACGTGCCGACATAATCCGCGAATACAATATCTGTTAAAAATCATCATTGCCATTAGATGCCATTAGGTCTCTCATCGACCGATCGCGATTTTAACACGATGTAGAACATCAACAGGTTGCTTTGCGACGCGGAATAAGTCGGCGATTCGATATCGCGGCGAACGGTCAATGCACATCGAAGCACGTGCGCGAATCTCTGATCAATCGGATTGACTATAACGTAACGCGAGCCAATCTCACGAACGGAGAGAGAGAGAAAAAGAGACGAAATCCCTGGTCGTCCTAATATGATATGATACTGAAACCCCGCGCTGACTGCACCGTTGCGTTACATATAGCCGGATCCTTGCACATATGCATATATCTATCGGCACAATGCGCTCGTATATACGCGCCTATAGACCCCTATAAACTGCTAATACGCGGAACTGAATTCTCGAATAACGTCGAAGGAAATAATCACTTTGTATTACCGTTCCTCTTCGCCATATCCGCTGATATAGTCGTGTCGCTAAAATTCCGTCTCAATCCCGACTTCGAATTACATTCCTGCAATCGGTGCAATGGAGATGCATATGTGTACTCAGAGCTCCGCTTCTATAAGGCCTACTCTCGTGTTCTAATTATACGAGATTCGCTTACCAGACGGTCTATTTCGCAGCGGACAGGATACGATCATTATGGCGTTATAAGTCAGATCTGACTCTGGCAACGTATCCCGCTCCACATTCTCAAGTCAAAGATAGACAATCGCGAATTTATAAATGAAGTATAAAAGCTCCTAAGTGAGACTTAAAATAGTTCATGTATTACTCGGTATCCGCAAATCGATAAGATGTGTCCATAAATTAATCCTGGAGCATTGTCTTATACATGCAACTTCGCAAAAAATCAGGACAATCGATATCAAACAGTGCTTATGGATACTCACGTTTCACATCTGAAAACGATTAAACCGATTATATTAAACCGATCAATGCGCGAAAAATCTCGCACCGATCTAGTTTTGCAGTGAACAATGGAAGATTAACTTTTGCTTTTAGAATAACAATAATTTAGATTTCTCTCAAAATCATACAAATAAAATAACAGCACACACATCAACTCAACTAATTGTAACGAAATTAGTAACAACGGGTTATATGCTAACCTAAATTTTTCTATTGTTAAATTTAAAATAAAAATTTGCTGAATTTAAATCTGTACGGAGTGTCGAAAGAGAAGAGAAAAATCGATTAACAGCTCGCGATCTTCAAATTGTTTCTGCCTCATTACATCCTTAATTAAGATCTTATGAGTATCCCCTACATTAATTACGTCAGCCGTTTTAGCTTTCTCGGGACAAGTTAATTATTGGTTCGATCATGTTCCCCTCTAAGTAACCTGAGGAAGCTTGCTTGCAGCTATGCCTCAAGTTCATATTTCCGTCCCAGCCATTTCCACAATAATATAACGTGTTAATTACAGTCTTATAATTTTCTATGGATGACATACATGTACATATAAATAACGCTTTCGTATTACTAATACATCTCTCGTGCCACGATTATAATTAAAATATTTCTTCTACTATTTACATATGTATCACTGTAGGCAAGGCATGTGCGTGTGTATCGATCATTTAAATTAGCTAATCGCCTGATAACCCACGTGCATTTAGACGCTTAACAGTAATGACCATTAGCGTAAAACCGATCGCCGCTCATCATTAGTATTAGGCCGCTATGAATTGCAAGAGGAAAACCGCAATCAATGCTAAACAAACAATATCGGGTTATAGTATCCATTTTCTGGATAACTATAATGTACAGGGTGACCATTGGGAATGTGTTGAAAGTAAGTGGTTATATTTTCCCTCCTCGATTTCGGCGGTCATTTAACTGATTAGGTTCTGGTACTTGAGATTTGTCAATTTCATTTGAACCGTTGTACAAGCCGGTTTACGAGTATCAGAATGAATGCGCTAAGCATCGAAGAAAAAG
>NJRL01000013.1:797465-828715 GCA_003063815.1 Aphaenogaster rudis
CGTTTCATTTATTTTGTTTAGCTTACTTGTTGCGAAGTAATAACCATTTACTTTCAACACATTCCCAATGGTCACCCTGTACTTAGATCTATGTATTGGTTCTTTCAATCCGAAAATATAAGAACAATCTTTAAATGAAGGCTTTCCGACATTTACATAACACTACCGACATTTATGACGCAAATCTCTTAAACTCGGAAAACGATAAATTTTTTACGTGATAAATATTTTAATTATCAAATAATAAAACGGAAGACTTTATATCGGAACAATAGATTTAACACGATACTTTCTTTCTTCGCTAGCCTCATATGTTTCACGTTATTAAACACATATTTAACTAGTGGCGATCCTCTCGCGCGTAGCCATGTTTTATGTAATTATCGGAGCGAATATCTCCGCAAGTGCCTAGATCTAACGGCAGGCTTTAAAGCTCCGCACACTGGATACATGTTCCTGTTAGCTCACATCGCCTGCATCCCCCTAATTCCATTTGGTCGACAGTGTCCATTCGGGGAAATTTCGGGCACGCTCTCGATGTTTCCTGCGGCTGATTGGATAGTCATGACGCACATATCACCTCAACGATATGGAGCTATTGACCACCTTTCACGCAAGAAGCATGCTTTCATGATACTCCTCTTACTATTCGCTTTCCTCTTAACTATTCGTTTTCCCCTTACTATTCGTTATTCCTCATTCGAAACATTCAAATTTCTTATGTTTGCTTTCAAATGGAAAAAAATAAAAATCTAATTCTTGTTAAAGTAGCATTCAATAAAAATTAATTTTGTAAAAATCTTATTAACTTCTACACGCTTAATGCAATTGTCTCGGTACTCGAATAGTTGTCATTTTTAAAACCTAATTTTTTCATTTTCATTTCGTATCGAAAAATATTTGATAATAAGAATACATCACTCCAAACTAATAGTTCTGGAGGAAAATTTTGAATAAAACATGTACAAACGAACGTAACGATACTGTTATAATGCAATATGTGTAATATAATCGTATGTATTCTCGTAACATAGTAAGCAAAAAGAAACGGTTATATATTTTTCCCCTTTCTTTCTTGCATCAGATATCTTTTTCGCCTTTTTAAAATATACAGTATTAAATCACGACTAAAAACCGATACGTATGCCATGTTTATTCTAATGCGCCATATTCAAACAAGCGTCCAAAGGTTTGCGGTACAGCTTACAATATTCAAAGAGCGAATCAACACGTCATAATGAAACCCAGTACGTCAAACGTGCTTATCCTGCTTTCCTCTTCATGCCCGTCATACTGAATCCTACATTCAAGTGATACATTAATTTCCACGTTTATTAATTATCATTAGCTCTTAATATAGATCATTTTGGCAATTAAGTATGAAAGTTACTAATGCTCGAATAAAAGTGTTTCTCTTATGTTTCATATATTCTCTTTTAGTTTATCGATAAATCTTCTCTAAATGCAAAAAATACAGTATATCCTCCTATTTTTATTTGTAAAATATATTTTGTCTAAAAAGAGAAAACTAAGAAGTTGTATCTCGCGATATTTTTTACGAATTCCTTCGCATTGGTGAAACATTTTAAGGTGGAGTGTAATCTAATTTGAAATCTTGTCATCGTCGTTCCAATTCTCACGGCTCTTAGAATTGAAAAATAGCGCGCTCCGCATTCGATTTCCTTAATATTTCCTCCGATTTATTCAAACATATTCCATCCATATTTGTATGCCATAAACGTATCTGTACACGTTTGTTAAAAATGAGTTTATTATTTAAAAACTTTCAGAAAGAAAAGCTCTCGAGAAGGACTCGACAGACGACGGAAAGAAATAGTCCAAAAGTTGGATCCAGATCTCGATATAAGCTCCACAGGCAATTATGTCAAGAACGCAGAGCAATCAATGCGAATTACTTGTAACATTTAATCTGATATAGGACATGAATAGCGGGCAGATTAAGTTTCCCCATTCTCGAGATTACCTTTCGGCCAATCGAAGATCTTCCCGTGCCATTCTCTACGAGCACAATAACCACGCGATTCCTATTGAGCCGGGTGCATCAATTGGTATGACCGCGCCTTTCACATAATGTTTTTTCGTATTAGCAAGAAAAAGTCGATGATCAAAGATAATTAATACAATATTAGATATACGTTTCCCTAATTCAAAGAAAAAAAAGTCTAACAATAAGTGAAAGAAACTGATACACGAATTAGAATTGACATTTTAAAAAGAATTATATCTATTAAATAAAAATATATTTCTTTCGACTTGTATCGTTATGTAATTATGTTACAGTAAATGCAAATTGTCCCAAAACTTGGGATAGATTTATTTCCTGCTACGGATTATTTATATTTATTTGCTGGCGCATTTTCGTGCCACACAAATGCTTGCGTGACGTATTAATAACTTTTCCTCTTTCCTCAAGACAAACGCTCTCGGAGATTGAAACTAAACGTAACTTTCGCAACTGCAATGCACCGTTAAATTGGGTGAACAGCAAAGTCAGGCGAGTAAATGCAATTTGACATCGACGTCGATATGTGACAGACGTAAGTTTGATTGCATATGTGTACATATGACACTACAACATACGCGTAATATTGAGAAATGTGTCAGTCCGAGGCAATGAAACTGTAAAGCGAACACGTATGGACCGGGCAAGAAAGTTTGTCCGCCAACTACCGCAAACAACTCTCGCAGCAACAGACGTCTTAATCTATAGATATACATACGTTTCAAATTGCGTAACTGTATAATGTAAAGAATGACAATCAAAAAATTCCGTATATAGATAATGCAGAGCATAACGCTAGATACGAGTAGAATTTTCCGTTAATACCGTCTACTTATAAATGTGGAAACAAATTTACCTATGATGCGGGAATATCATAGGAGAAATATGTTACATCGAGTAAAATACTTAACGTTATTAATACATAACGTAACGATAATAATGCATGAATTACACGCATATATACACGCAAGCTGCCGTCAGTTAATTGCGATCATAGAGAGAAGCGTCATTAATTAATCGTGAAATTTAACGCATTCTATCGATATACCTATAACAGAATATTTAATTAAATCGACAATTAGCTACTTAAAGCGTTGTTTACACTACACGACACGATATGTTTGCATTAATGATATATACAACAATTAGTGATGCACTCTTAAAACCCGATGTCTGCAAACCAATAATGGTGCACCGTGTGGATAATAATCGAATGCATTTAGCAGAGATAATAAATGAATAACAATTGAATGCAATTGTTTTATGCTGAGATCTATCCGTAATGGACTCCAACGTAGGAGAGAACTATCTAATCATGTTTAAGTGCTACCAGATTATTACTCAACTGTAATCTTCACTGAATGTGTCTGTTGAGTTTGATTGATACTGGTAGATCTCTGTTAAATAAACTCAAATGCTACGATCTTAATACGATGTAATAGTCAATCCCGTGACATATCGTGTAAAACGTGCGACGTAAACATTTCTAATAGGACTATAAGGATCAAGACGAAATAATGATAAACCCAATTTCGAAATGCTTAGCGCAAACTAGATCGAAAAACCCGCGAAACTAGATTAACTGACCGTTCTCGGACGTGACGACCCTCCTCATCGTCCTCCTCCTCGATGTCGTGCAGCCGCGGGCTAAGCCGATGCTGAGTGCCACCCTCTCTGCCGTAATCTTCCTCGTCGCCTATCCTTAGCTCGCACTCCTTCTCCTCGTCATCGAGATCGTCGTCGAGGTCTTCATCAAGATCACCGAGTGGCGCGCGCTCCTTAAACTGAGCCACGCAGATACGTTTCGGTGGTTGATAATAATATTGTTTCTCCTGCTGTAGGACCTTCTGTTGCTCGCGATGGTCGTGCTGCTGTTGTTGCTGGTGGGGCTGCTGATATTGCTGATGCTTCAGCAAGGAACCTTTTTTGGCCTCGGGGGTGGCCCCCGAGACACCAACACCACCCCCACCCCCGCCGCCGCCGGCGCACGGCAGGCAGCAAGACCACGCGCCCCCCACCTCGGCACCCTAGCGCACTCAATGTCAAAACATCCAGGGGGGCCAGCTGCAGCCAGAATGTTCCGTTCCAAGCTCCAGCAGGGGCAGCGTCCGCGATGCTGATCGACGTGCTCGCTGGGGATTAATAGTCCCCAGACTTGAGCGAATGAGCCGTCGTTTGAGCGTCGAATATCGTCAAGTATACGACGATAATCGATGCTATTTTCTTTGTTGACTCTTCGAGTCCCCGCCGCTACTCAAGACAACGAAATACGGTTTCGGCATGAGCGCAGACGTGAATGCCTTTCGATTTCCCGGCGACTTCTAACACGACTCTGTCGCACGATTCTGAAGTGCTCTGGAAGTTTTTAGCATCTGTATAAATGAGCGACGAGCGGTCGTCTCGCGAAACTCAAACTGTTGATTTAATTTTCTCAGGAAATTCAACCACTTCCTTGCTTCGTGCTTACACTTGTAACGTCTCACGAGCTGCATGATTTTTTTATTTCTTCAGAGCTTCGTCTGGCGTACTGTGCAAATTTCACACATTTTTCTCTCAAGTCACTCTTGTAAACTTCCTACGGCGATAATTTAAATAATTTAAATACGCAGAAAAGATTGTCCTCTTGCAAGGCTTTCATTCCTTATTATAAACGGATTAGCGATGTCTCTCATCTCAGTGAGTAAAAGTTATCCTCGCTGGCTTTGCTTATATAATTGGGATATGTTTCATGAAACTATAATCTGCATTGTTTGAATAACTATGTTTGGGCTTCCAGCATTCTAAATATATTCCTCTTTTCTAGATTTTCTGTTAAAAATAACACAAATAAGAAAGCATGTGTTTCTTTCTTGCCATCATTTTGTAAAATCTTTCAATAGAATTTCAACATTAAAAATGTATTTAACATTAGTTTCCTTTTAATTTTTTCTATCTCATGCAATGGAACGTTTTAATTCAACGATCGTCAGAAAATTGTCTCTCACATTTGAATATGCTCACACGTCGAACATCAAACGATGGATCAACTGAATATCGAGCAGCGAGTAGAGTTTCCATCCCATGACACATTTAGCATGGTACCACATTAAATTAGTGATTCGTATTCAAGCCACGCTCGCCATCATTCTTAGGTCGTCTTGATACATAGATTTGCCTCTTAAATGCCATGATAAATTTCCCGTCGCACTTTGTTATCTCAGAAAATTAAGAACATGAAACCTCAAAAATCGTCCATCATTACTTTCGGATTCCCAATATCTTCTTTTTAAAACACTCAATTTCTTGTTCTTTATATCGACACGATATACACGCATTATTAGCAAATCGATTAAGAGCAAACTCTATCTTCAAATATTGAAGTATCTCTCAAGCTTTCGCTTTTCGACAAATATTTTGGTTTTTAAATTGTATCCTTACTCTGGACGGTGGTCCTTTCGTAGAGTCCATTATTATACAACATCATCTCGTAGCAGTAACATATACTAATGAAACGATTAGTGGAGCAAGTTATCCTTTGTCTCAAGGCTTTCTTTGATGTTGCATTGTGTCACTCTTTCCCTCTTGCCCACATGATTAAATCCATCTGCAGCTTTTCCGTCTGTGCCTCAGTCTTTAAATACAAGCAAAATCCTGAACATCGCCCAAAGTGAAATACCTCCTAGCAATTTCTTTATTCCAGGAAATATTTAATGGAAAATATCTCCTTTTAAATTTTCTCGTTTATCTCACAAATCAAAAACTTCATCATACTCTCTTGACATTTTCGATTTACTACGGTCATACGATCTGTCCTTGAATCCTGCCAGTATTATCGCGTCTTATAAAGATCCCGTTTATTAGCCACGAGTATCTCCTCTAGTATCTCCTTTAGTCGACACTTACGCTGAGTCGCCCCAAATATCATAAAATGTTGTTAAGGCGCGACATCCCTCCGTGCGTTATTCTCCCAGCGTAAAAAGCTCAAAATGAACTTGCCATTCTCGCGCTCGGGTCCCCACGTCCATCTTACTTTCCCGTTTTCGCCACATTCGCGCACTTCCACCCAACTATTCATGACCCGAAGTAACCAACTATTATGAGGTAAACTGAACATGTGGAGTTTCGTCGTCGTCGTTGTTGTCGTCGACAAGCCCGCTCGTCGCTCTTAATTTATTTCGTGCTCGCAGGACACTCGGTACGCGGTTTAGGGAACTTTAAGACAACAAACCGCGACTAAGCTAGATATATCTATGCATCCCTTTGCGCCTTCTTGTTTGCAGTACAGTTTACCGTCGATGGTGCTTACTGTTTGCTTCGGTTGCCTCATCGTCAAGTCACTTGTTTTCATGGATTATAGAATCTACATATTGTTACTTGTTGAATCTATTGTGTTATTATCGATTGTGGTCGCAGTGTATAAAACTATGTTATATCAACGATTCCGCATGCCGACGCTTCGCTCTCTTATATTTTTATTTCAGCTTCTTGCTTCTTGTCGTAGTTTCCTCGTATCTATCGAACAGAGATGTTATCGTGCTGTAGAAAATAGCGCTGAGGTGACGAGTCGAGGTCAGTTAGAAGAAACTTTAATCGATTCTTATCTTCGCACAGTGGACATTTGATTACAAAATTGATTAGAACAGTTTATTTATAATATGTCACATCTACCCCGAGTTCTTCGCTACCACATTTCGCTTCCAATTAACTATAACTGATGAGTTTCTATCTCCTGTTAAACCATTTTTATCCATAACGACGACGACTAATAACACGCGAAATTAGCATTGCAAAAGGTCTTAGCAATTTTAGTCTATAATCAGAGAATGCAATATTCTACAACACGCGATCGTCGGGTCGAACGCATTCCTACGCATGGATTTCCCATTTTGGCACAATGCTCGGATTATAAGTCTAAATTATGCAAAAAGGAGAACGCTCGAGAACGCGAACGAGTTCTGTTATTGTCGTTTCTTGCGTTCAGTCATGCATTACGATCGGCTGACACGAATGAGTTTTCGATTTGCACTTCAAATAACTCATTACTCGGTTCACGATTACACGCACCCACTCGCGGAATTTCACTTGCACTAGAACACCGTTCCGTTTTTTTTAGATATCTGTTTACTCTATAAATGGAGTTTATATACGAATGTGTTTGACATATCGTGTAATTTCCAGTAACGATGAATGAGAATTCTTGATGACGACGACGATACAGAATCCAGACCAGAACACGAAATTGATTGTCGATCGTTGAGAAGGTTGCGCTCGGGTAAGTCTCGCAGAATAATTAGATATTGGACCGATGTTCTGTAAAATTTCGTTTAAGATTCACGATTTGTTCGGAGAAAGAGCTCTCGTTATGTAACAGCAGTAACAACTACTTCGATACAACCGAGAAGAGAGATACATGCAAAAGCAAGAAATTATATCGTAACAATATCGATGTATGCAATGCCACATATTGACAATGATCGTGTTGAGATATTAATTTTTCTATTCACTGCTATACATATATGTATCATTTAAATAAAAAGATTATAAATATACGTATTACAGCGTTACTTTGCGTTTCTTCATTACGCTGTACTATCTTAAGATAGACCGCCACGTACAATCAGAGGATCAAATCATTATAATTAAGAGGCTGTATCGCGTGAGTGCATTTAATCTCAATAATGGTACTTTAGCAAGGGTTTTCTTTGGCGCAGGAAGCGCTAGGTCGTAAATTAAATGCAAAGGTTAAGGCTGCAAGACTCCGAAGGCTATGCAAAACGAAAAGACGAGCACGCAACGCATAACCCGATCGCGTTTCTTAGATAGAGACGAATATACGATTTCGTACGGGGCATGGCGCGAAACACGTTCGATTTCGCTGATAAATCAATGAACAACAAGCGCGCATTTATGACGACATTATTTTTAGTCACTGGTCATATACAGTATTTAGAACATATACAGTATTTATGTTCTATAATAGCGGTTGCGGACACGATAAGAAGATTCACGAGATTATTTCGGCGTAGCAAATGGCGATTTCGTGCAATTTATGCTTCACAATACATTCGTTACGAGGCATAAAATTTAATATCCTTCGAAATCTTTCATTTATTCCTCTTATTGGACACATATGTTTTCATTAGCGATTATTAAATCATCGAGTTTAGACTTTCGACAAGAAACAAGCATTAAAAGAACGTCAAAAAGTAATATCATTCCGTAATTTATGCTGAGCTTCGTCTCACGCACATAAGTTAAATAAACGAGATTCGATCACTACAGGCAATGCGGCGTTTTAATGTTGCACATTTTCCCTCAGCTATAAATCCTATACAGGTTACACTTTAACGTAATGGGTTTTGTAAAACGATTGTAGAAGGATTAGTATCGAACAGGAGAGGTTCAAATGGAATACGTTGCATAAATAGTGAACACGACGAATGAAGGACATTAGTAATTTAAGGGTCAGTAATTATAACCACGCGGAATATCCCTGAAACTGTAGCTGCCAGCTATTGCAACATAATTCGATGCTTAATCAGTGAATCGAACATAGTCACATATTGATATTGTAGGACGTAAATGAAAGTTTGTAGGTACCTTATAATAAATTAATGTCATCCATTCTATATCGTTAAAGCGCGAAAATATATTACCATTAAGACATTCGATAAAATCTTTAATTAAATATCGACTACTATTAAATTGCACAAAATTTCTATACTATCCAATTCTTAATAAAATTCTATCTATAATAAATATGTATTATACAATGTAATTTCAAAACAAACAGCAAACGAGAAAGAAAATTAAAAAAAAATTAAGGGAGAAACCAATAACGAGTAGCTCGATGGTCGATAATGAAAATTTTACCGTAGAATACTAGAGATGAAAGCGTCTTCAGAGATTGTAAATTACATTCCCTCTCTTGAGACTATATCGCTACCATGCAGCTACATCGAGCAGCGGTAATATGGAAATAGCTGACGCCGACTAAATGGTAAACTACTCGTCTAAATTACAAAATAATTAGTAATCAGTGGTGCAAGCGAAAGTTGCAAAACAATCGCAATTTCACCAAATGACTGGGATTGAAATCGTTAATTGGCTTCGCGCTTCATTAAATTAATTTAATCTAAAACATGAGCCCGCGAAACATTCCTTGCACTCTATTAAATTAAAGTGAATTATGAAGATCTCGCCTTACTTATCTTAATTGCGTCCAAATTATTAATAAAATATATATACATATATATATATATATACATATATATTTTGCCATTAATATGAATAAGATAGTCACGGAAATATATAATCATAAAGAGTGAAATAATTCGTCGTTTTCGTCTTACTTCTCTTTTGCCATCGCCCCATTATAATTTTATTCCTAACGTCACAGTTTATTAAGAAAGTTTTAGCGCACTCGAAATTCGAGACAGTTTCCTACCGGTATTTCTGCGGAAGAAAAAAAGCGAGTTTAGGCGACTGTAATCAAGCACAGCGGGATCACCGCCCCCGCGTCGAGGATTTTAATTTTCCCGCAATTTACCAGAATTTTTGCCAAACCATTAAGTCACAAAATTGCCTGGAAAGCAGACAAACTTGAAACTCAAAATTAACATTACTGAAATGTAATATTACAAGTATAAATAATATGTTAACGGGCCAAATGTAATATTACAAATTCATTGCGTTTCAAAAGATACGCTAATAAATATTTTGCCGCGTATCGACACGTAATTCGTTGAAATAGATATTTTGAAAATACATAATTAATCGTATTACACGCAATATGTGCGTTACATATATAAAAATATTATTACACATTACTGATATAAACTCAGATATAAACCACCCACATAAATTATGATGAAATTTAGAATTTTATGAGATTTAGATGAAATATAATATGAATTGAAATGTAATGCATAATACATAATACAACAATAGCCTCTGTTAATAATAGTTTGAGAAAAACTATAAACTGCATGGTAGTTTCTCGAATTTATTATACATGGCAGGTACATAAATGTACAGTATTTGATTTCTATGTTTTTTCAATCCATGAGAATCAAATCCTCAAACAAAATATTGATGAATTGTTATTTTGGTGATGAAATTGTAACGAAAAAGAGAAAGAATAGCACAAATAAACATACAATGTTAGCATTTCTAACTATATTGATCTGCTTTTAATTTCTATATGCATAAAGCAGAATAATTTTGTCAAATAAGAATATTGTATATAACGCGATATATTAAATATGACCACTAAGCCCTCCTAAAGAAGAAATTGCAAAAGTGCTACGTTTCATCAAGAATATATCTTATGGTACTGATGGAAAGAATAGAACAATGCGCGAAAAAATATCTCCTGCTACACGTTGTTTTCTCGTTTCTATAGCTTCAATGCATTACAAGTGCATCTATTGTTGTCGATTATGGAACGTGCCAATGCGCATGCACGGAACGTTGCGACGATTATGCCCAAGTTCACCTATGGAGATCATCGATCGCCACCATTGGCATCTTGAATATGTGTAATCGCTTTGTTAACACTTCATGCAATGCAAGATCACGAATTGTATTATCTGTTGAATTAGGCTTATTAACTTTTTTTTATTTTCTTGTCTGTTATATAATTACGTAAAATTATGTAAAATATATATATGTATAGCAAATGAACTATAATTTTGTCACAATATTCAAAACTAAAAAAACATTGATCGAATAGAAAAGATATATCTTAATGTCTAGCAAGAAGGCTCTGAAAATTTTTTAAAAACTTTAGAAACAATTTACGTGATATAATCAAAAGTAATCTAAATGTTAATTTAAATTTTTTCACAAAAAAAGACGAAATGAAATATATCGTTCAATGATATACGAAATAACAAAATTCCAAAATAATTCTAGACGATTATTTACGCGAATCTATTTAGAAAGGCGATTAAAGACTGTTTTTCAATAACGGGTAAATGATCGCGAATGACACCTAATTGGGGCAAACTATATGCATGGTGGGATAGGTTATCAACGTTTATGAATAGATTCAGGTAAATCAATATACGGATTATTAATAGTATGCGCGCGGATTGTACAGTAACAAAAGTGTCGATATCGCGAATATTTTTGAAACTTAATCGGCCTTTCAAACTTAATCGGATTAATTTTTCAAATAAATATTAATACTTTTTTCGTTTAATGTTATATCATCTGAACGTTTCAATTATCTAACTTTCACAAATGTAATTTTTTCTAATTCACGATCAAACGTTACTTAAATTTAATAAAAGAAGATTTAAAAATCATGATATACGATTAAATATGTATATGTAAACTAATATTATTTCTTAAATATGGAAAAGTGGTTTAGTATTATTACCACATTAATTGTTAGATTGGCTACACGATTAATTGTTAAATAACCACATGATTACTTGAAACTGTAAATTGAGTTAACTTCTCTCGTTAACCTTATTATTCCAAAAATAATCGTGGCGACACAGCACTCGGATGAAACTATATGGCATTGCGTGACGTTCGTTTCTGCCGAAGATACATTCTGCCAAAGCTGCATCGGTGTCAAGACTGTCCTTGTTCCTTGTCTTGTTCCCAGGCTTTAAATTGACATTTATCTGTCGACAACCAATGGCATTTTCTTCGTACACTGGCTGCATCCCTGATACATTCGTAGCTATTATCGAATTTCTCGGTGACATTTCCGCTCAACGATGAAAGTCGGATGAGTTCGAGAAACGACAGACCATAAGGTTTTTTTTTAAATGTTATCACGACTCAAATATAGATGATATCAAGCTTGAGCTATAAAGTAGTGCTAAATGGTAGTAACTTAACTTTTCTTTAATACAACCATTACAAAT
This sequence comes from Aphaenogaster rudis, assembly GCA_003063815.1. NCBI lineage: Eukaryota > Metazoa > Arthropoda > Insecta > Hymenoptera > Formicidae > Aphaenogaster > Aphaenogaster rudis. The sequence goes on from NJRL01000013.1 coordinate 809,352, forward strand.
ATCGTTTCCAATAAAATAACTGTTAACAAGTTCATGTACTAAAAGTTTAATCTAATGATACATACTTCAATATGTGGCAATGTATACATAATCGTGTATAGTTATTGGCAGAAATTAATACATTCTGAATGCTTCTAAAAAGCGACGAATGTTTATCCCTTTAAAATTCCTTTCACCGAAATGATTGGCTGAAACTATTGCGTGCCATTGTTGTAACTTTTAACAAGGGATCACTTGTTTTCAATGTTTACGTATGCATGTATATATATATATATGTATTAATAGATTCCGTAACAATAACTTACAATAATTAAAATAATTCAATTTGATCCGATTGCATTTTTTATAATGCAATTCTTCATTATCACCAGAATCTTAAATTATAAATCGTAATTTACAAAAACTGTAAAAAGTAAAGAAATTTGGAATGTATGCGATGTTATACACAAATAATTCATGTTGTTGAAGTATATGGATCGGCAAATATCATGCCGCACGCACGCCCGCTTGATATGATGGAAAGAATCTATTTCCTTTTCCATTCACACGAAAATTTAACGATTTCGAGTCACGAGACAACAAAACGAGATTATACAAGAGATATTCCCACTCGAAAGCACACGGATTGACGCAAAACTCCCTTCGGAGATTTTTAGAGAGGAAAATAAAACCTGAATACGCGTATAACTTCGCCGGATTCTGGAACGGTGAAACTTGCGCAACAGAGAACGCACGCACACTGCAGTTTTACAACAGGTGCTCGTGAGATCCCGACTTTATCATCTCGCGCTGTATCCGCGGTACAGACTTGACGAACGCGATCGAATGAACGTTTGTTTCATTTGCAACCGTTTCATTTACAACCTGTCGATATTGCGCATTCTATATATAACGATACAAAAGTATAAGCAACAATAGCCGTCCCACACAAAAATTAGAACTTAATAGAAATCCGCCATCGTTACGGACTACCGTGGGAAGTAAACCGATGATTTATTTAAATGTTGAACTATATGCATTAACGATTCCCGATAATAACATCGATCATGTTATTAAATCATTGTCAATACCTGTATCAATTTTAGATAGATAAATTACACAATAATTCTAATTCTAAATATCTAAGCCACATATTATATTCATAAGCGCTCGTTTAGCGCATAAAAACTTTATTGTGAAACATCCCTTACGCGTACGCTACTGAAATATTCAATTTCGCAGACAATCGAGTCGCAAATCTCACCGCGGAAAAACAGAATGCGATGCACACACGGATGCGCGGGAAAACGGTACTCTTGTTTAGCAGACAAGCGACGAAAAACACTCTGGGGATGATGGGTGAAAGAAATAGAGAGAGAAAGAGGGGCAGACGAAAGACGAGAAAAAACTCGTCAAAAAAAGACGCAGCTCATAAAAATTTTAGATGAGCAATAAACGGATTTCTTACGCCAATCTGTGTAAAGCGTTTATTATAATGGAGCAATTAATATTTAACAGAACAATGAACAGTTTAGATTAGGCAATCTGCCAAAAATTATGGATAAAAATTCATCGCGCGAGTATATACATCCATGATTCATTCTTTATTATTACAGTTAAAAGCTTTAAATAATAATTTATGAATAAAAGCATTCTGTAGAAATAATTCACCTACTCGTGACGTTATCATACTGCGAATGTTTCAACATGTTGGACGGAAAAGTAATGGTCCCGCGAAAACAACTTAAATGTGTTTCCGGCGCTTTAGCGAAAAGTTTGGAGTGATAAAACGTGAGAAAACTTGTCTATCGTGCATCGGAGACGAATTACTAGAGAGAAAAATCGATACGAAAATCGAATGTACACAATAATTTATAATTGCAAATCTGATGAAATAGTCTGTCAATCCTCTGAGTTTATTATAACGGTTTCATTAAGATAATATCTCGTGCGTTTTAGTAAGTTAAATTAAACATTGAATTGAAAATGTTCCCGCTATTCTTTCCGAATTTCCTTATCTAGTTAACCTAAATATTAATGCAAACGCGTCTTTTTGGATTTAAACAGAGGATGAATGACGCTCACAGATTCAGTTTTATGTAAAATGTTTGTGCAAAATGTGCTCCTGAAATAAGAACACGCGATAATAACCCCGTGTTTGAAGAGAAAACAGAACGGTGTTTGCAAAATTAGTTTGTTTATTATTTCAAAATCTCGATGATGCAACGTAGCCCATTAAAGTTTCGCGCAAAACTCGGAGCACGTACGAAAAATTACCGTGAAAAAGAACACGACCGCTCTTTTATCTGACTTTTCAGAAATGGAGGCTAATACAACGCTTTTTCTACTGAATATATCGCAAAATTGTCGCCGCGGGCGCTTTTCTTTAACAAAATTAAAAAGTTCGTCGTCGAAGAATTCAGTTCCACTAACAAGGTTACCAGCGTCCATTAAAGTAATCGATCTCTCGGATAAATATTTCAATACATTCACAAGGGCGTCCTAAACGAAATCTCATGTCATGCATGAGGTAAGGAACGAAATCGTTCTGAAACGCGATTACTTTCATTTCCTATTTAATGTTTCTGTTTTTAGCACTGCGTGAATTTAAAAAATAAAAAAAAAGAAAAGATATGTTAGGCATCATTTACTTTTTAATACCAATGAGAAAGAATATTAGTCCATAAGGCATATTGATTCGAGAGGCGTCATAATAAATGTCATTTTTGCACTTAAAAAAAAAACCTTTTAAACTGTTGAGATGTATAACGATAAAGTTTATCACCACACTAGGACAAAAGATCTAAAAGAAAGTAAGGTTTTCATTTTCCTTCATCTTTTTGTACTTCCTTTGAAATCAAAGGAAACAACCGATAAATCGGTTCATTTCGATCTCGCTTAATCGTTCAACAAAAAGTCGACTATCGCGACACGTTCTCTTGCCACTTATCACAGACACAGAAAAACGTTTAAACTGCTAATAATTTTCAGTAAAAGTCCATGAAGTAGCGTACACAAATATTCATGTTACAAAAAAGGTGTATTCTCCTGCACAAATAAAAGAATCGAATTTTTTTACCAGATAAACGAAACACATATTCGCCACGTTTGCAACATTTGCACACAGATAATTAAAAAAAGAAAAGCTCCAATACGCTCTTAGCGCTTTTGTTTTCCCTCTAAAAGCGAACAAGCAATAAAATTCGTTCGATTTCTCTTCGTGCTGATTTAATAAAAAAAAGTCGAGTGAAAATGTTCCAGATCAATTGTCACAAAGGCCGAAAAATCGAATTATCTGATTGATGTTGATCAGAAATTTACGATGGCGTTCATACGCATTGTTGTTACGACAATGGCACGTAAATTTGCACAAGCGGCAATGGATAAACATACGACGAGCCCTCGACAAAGCATCCACCTCTCTCCCGGTGAGCATAACGCCAATAGCGTCAATACTACCTAATAGTGTGGAACACTGTCTCTTCTATTATTCACAACCGGCGCGTCCGCCGCCGTCACACTCGGAGACAGCACTCGCGGGCACTCCCGTGAGGATCATGCCGAAAGAAACGGAGTAACCGTCGGCCATACCCTCGCCGGTTGCACTCTGCATCGGAGCACGCGAACCTAGCTTCTACCCTATCACACCCGAGAGATGCGTCCTGCGCTACGTGTCATCCACTATCGGACCACTCGCGACGCACATGAACGTAGTACCGCTCGCGATGCACCGGTAGATTGGAACTCGAGCGTACTGGGATGCATAAAGGAAGGCAGAAAGAAAGAGACAGAGAGAGAGAGAGAGAGAGAGAGAGAGAAAGAGAAAGAAAGGTAGAGAGAGGAGAGGAGGAAGGACACAGAAAGAGAAACAAATAGAGCGTACGTCGGAAACGGTGAAAAACGGAGAGGCTGGGAGGAGACAATGGGGAGGGGTGCGTATCGAGGGATGCAAATGGCCAGGCGCGCGTTTCTCCCGTCGACGAACGTCGAGTGTGCCTCGGCGTTAACCGGAGCCGAGGCGATGTGCTCTCGTGCGCCTTCGTCGTATTGACGTTGACGGCGGCCGAGACCCAACTGACGAAAGGGTTCTCTCTCTCTCCGGCGGCGACGCCGCGGCACAGTGCCGTAGCATCCGGAAAAGCGGCGGATTTTCCGAGTGCCCGAGCGACGTGCGAGGAGGGGTGGCGGGCATCTATACTACCGACTACCACCGCGACTACCCTCAGCGCCACTACTAGTATTCCGCGGACCGGCGATGGGTCCGCAGCCCCGGCTGTTTTGCAAAAATTAGGTCACCCGCACCCACCCCTCCACGTACCACCGCCGAGAATATGGTATGGTTCACGCGGATGCATGCGCGTCTCTCTCTCTCTTCTATCCTCCCTACATATTCTCTCTATACATATCCATTCATCCACCTATCTGTTTATCTGTCCATTTATCTATTTATTTATTTATCTAGTTATATATCTATCCAGTTATCTGTATATCGATATATCTATCTGGCTATTGTTTGTCGCGCTTCCAAGCGCTTACTCAACGCATGATACCTTTTTCCACTGATCTCGTCCAGTAGACCAGAATCCAATTGTCGAGTTGCATTACCACTGATGTTTCCATTGGTGTTTAACTTTGGTTTCTACCTTATGTCATCATAAATCGATAACAGTTGCCCTTTCGCGTGATAAGATGCATGGAGAGTAAAGATCTCCCACGCGGAGTACCGGTAAAATACGGTTACACGCAAACTCCAACTTCTATTTTACTCGTGCCGATACGAATGTCTTAAGCTACATATTTGTAATTTAAATAATTTTATAATGTATAACTATAATAACTATAATATAAGATAATAAATACAAAATGTTATTTTAAATATAAAATGATATACGAAAATAGCAGTAGTTCAAATACTTGAAAACGCGGTCTTTTCTATTAACATACAAAAGCATACGATATGTCCATGGTATGCAAATATTTGATTTTACGTCACTTTTCTCTGTTTCAACTGTAAGTCATGATGAACCTCACCCTTCTATTAGCGATTGTATTTTTAATCACGTTTTATATAATCCTCTTTCTGCTATGTGTCCTCGTCGATTAAACAGTGGAGAAATATATTTCTACAAATGTACACATACGCATTCTGACAGAGTTAATTTCTTTGTCAAGCCTTTAACGGACCAATTACACTCATTCGCGATAAACGTCAAGCACAAAGCAGCAAAGTTTAATTACTTTCGAGGCTGATATTCACTGACTCGCAAATCGGTTTCCTGCTAGATGAAACATTGTGTTTGTCTTAGGTGTTTACGCGCAGAGTTTCTTTTGAAAAGGCGATTCAACGAGACTACTCAACTGTACATCGCTTATATGCTACTCTTCAAAAACTACAAGTTTCAAAACTCAATATCTATAAATAGAGAACATAGTTCATTATTCTAATTAGTACAAAATGTATCGTAATTTAATTAAAATATCTGGAAATGAAAATGAGCAATTCGTGATATTGAATATCGGCGCAGAATTCAGTAAATTTATTGAAAGAATCTAACGGGCGCTATTTGCACAAATAATTAATTAGCGTCGCCTTTCGATATTATATCGAATATATTTGCTTTCATTGTTTCATCGCGCGCATAAGTTATAGATTCCGGTGTTAAAAATTTCTGCGGAGGGGAATCGACTCGCGCGCGTATCGATTGCCACATATCGCGCTGATATTTTCCATAAAGTATTTCCCTTTATCCAGGATCGATCCCGAGGTAATATTGTGCGCCATAAATCACGATGTCATTGTCCGTAAAGAATAACAAGCTATCGTGATTTTATCACCCGCTCTTAAATTTTTGCCTTTAAGTACATTGTCCAGGGAAAATCATTTTCCATGTTATTTTACGATATCTTATCTTCAATAAATTTTAATTAATATTAGATGAAATTAAAATTATAACAGAGAGAACCCATTATCATGTATCAATTTTTTTACTTAAATTATCTCTTCGTCCCATTATCATGATCAGCTTAATATATCTAAGCGTTAAGTACATAATTTTTGTTACTGTCGCAAATGAACTTTGCCGTTTTACACTTCTGTTTCAAATCTCACATAAACCTCATTCAAGCACAAAGTCTCGTCTCTCTTCTCTCGCACTGAATATATCCCAGTCATTTTATCCTATTGTTACAAAAACGATTGACTCTGAATATTGTATTCTGCTTCTCGTTATCGTTTGATAATTAAATCCTTTATGTAACGGATTACACAAAGGTCAGAGCGATGTTTTAGCGTAATATTCCTTCTACCATTCCCAGTTAACTGCTGCAATAATAAATATTTAAACGTTGAAGCAAATGCGAATGGCGAAATAAACAAACTCTCTGATCTAAAACACAATGTGCAAGCTGAACTGCTTCGCTAAAGACAGATACGATGCATTAAAGTGCATACTGGAACGCGAGAAGAGCGCTTTGAAAGCTTGAAAACGATCCTGCGGTAATTTATTGATCGCAAATCGGCATTTCGATACGACGCATCGCGCAGTCCTCCGAGCTGCATCTCAATCCTCGTCCCCTGGTGATTACAGACGAGTATCGGATAATTGGATAATTAGCGTGCGCGGTCAGTCTAGCTGTTGAAACCGTCAGTGTCACTTGAACAAAAACGATCATTTCGTACGTGACTGCGTGCGTGACGCAGTGATGCACGTAACGCAGCGCACGCGAGCTGTCATCGACATCAACGTGACATCGAAATAACCATTAAACTGTTAAAAGCAACATCTTATTCGACCAAGTAACTTCACAATTATTTCTCCGCATAAAAAACGATTGAACACATACATTTTTAGGCGTATTAAAAGATATTATTCATAAGTCGATAGAGAAATAATCACACCTGATTCTCTATTGCGGTGTAACGGTCGATATAATTATTTCGATATTGTTCTTCCCACAGTAAGATCTAAGTATATAATCATTACTTTTATATTTTAATTATGTTGGTAGCAAAATAATTGGGAATAAGTACCGCAAGGAATCTTTAATGAGCAAATAATAACAAACAAATACGATAACGAATACAGTAACCAATCAACTTCGACGTCCATCGTATAGGTGTCCGTATATACACGGAAAGAACGGTTTTGCTGAATCTAAAAATTTAGTCAGATACAGATCAGAAAATAATTATGCTGTATCATCCTAAATAATTATGTAGGACGCTCAAGTTGTTTGCTAGGATGTCAAAACTTTTTGCAGCATTGTCATTATGCTTTAGCGTCCTACATAATTATTTTGAATAGTCCAATGTAATTATTTTTAGATCTGTATCTGGCTAAATTTTTAGATATTTCAGTAAAATCGTTCTTTCCGTGTACGTTTCAAAATTGAATCGGGCTGATTACTACGGGCCGACCGGACCGACGCTCTACTATATTTCATCCCCGATTTCTCATCCACTTTAGCGTTTCTATTAGATTGACTTCATGTTGAAAACGCGGAAGATATGATGAGAGCTACCGTGTGATTCCACGCGGAATTCCCGTCGTCATCATCTCTCCCTGATGTAAAAGATATTATAGGAGAATAAGGGCCACGGCCCACCAATAAAAACCGGCACTAAGCTCCAGACACGTGTTTTTTACGACCCCGAAGACGTAGAAGCATTAGATCTTTTTACGATACTGCCTCTTCTTATGACCGTTGCCTGTTTCTCATTGTAACACATTTATTTATTTATTTACTTGTATTACCGGCACAAAAATGCATTCATTTGTATTAACGCATATTTCTAACTTCCTTCAGCACTATTATTCATATTTAATCTTCGAATGATCGCATCTCAAACCCTCAAAGCGCAATATCACAGGCGTTATCTCCTTATCAAAATAATTGCCTATCAAATTTTCTTAAATAATGAAATCTCTAAAATCTCTATTTTTCATTCATCGAGGATGAAATTATAATTTATACTTTAATTTGTTGGAGATTGCTCAAGAGTAGAGAATTTTACATCTACATAGCAAAAATAATAAATAAAAAACTAAACAATATGTTTTACTCTCTGCGCGTTGTTTATCTTTCATTACCTTTATCAAATATTAATCTCTCGATAAAGTACATGTTCTGATTGTTACAAGGAATCAAAACCTACACAGATTTAGTCGAGAACATCATATCGAAAAGTGTCGAATCAATTTTCCACGGGTATTGGTGCCACCTGACTCAATGAAGTTTATACCGTACGTACCGTATGTTTCTGAAAGGGCAAATCTCCCGATAATTCCGTATATGTACTAACCTGACCAAAAATAGAGATTACTTAGCGATTTTGCCGACAGCAATTTATCGATATATTGGCACGCAACTTGTCCGATAATAAAGAGTAAATAAAGACTAAAATAGATTATGCTCTCGTCGTTGCAGGAAGGACTCCATAAGAGAAGTGGTAAGCTCGAAGGGCCGATCAGATACAACGAACGAGAATGAAAATAATGCACAAAACAAACTCCCTACGCTAAAATAATATTAAAGCTTAATAAACGATTATTTATGCTCTCAAAACACTGTCGTATGATAAACTGTTACGACAAAATTTCCATGATTCATGAAGTTTCGTGATTGTTGTTTCGTGATTTGTTTCGTGCGCATAGCGAATCGTAATAAAACAACAATTACAAAATATAATTGATAATTTTCGCACGTTATCGACGGAAGAGCTCGAGCGTAACCATTCGGGCGCAACAAATATATACGGCTTGTAAATATCGACGTGCGTTGGTTTGCTATCGTGATACGTAACAGCAATTCGCGCGTAATTGGCGAGATGTAATAGACCATTAGAGTTGTTCGCATAAAGCATACAGTGCGGTGTAAACCCATGCTGGACGTAACAAGTTGTACACGTGCAACAACAGGATGTTTATGCATAATGCATACGGTGGGTAAGTTGTTGAGATGATCCGAGGTATCTCGCGCATAAGACATTCGCGTGTCCCAAGTGGCTGAAATTCTTTCCCTCTTGCGAAAATTCGTTCCCCCGCCGGAACGTGATCTACGAAATATTCCTATTGCCGGTGTACTATGGCGGTACACATATGAAAATACACACGCAAGTTTCGCTACAAGAATATCACTTATTGTTACCAAATTTACTTCGCAACCCAATAAAAGATCGATACTTCTTCGTTGACTCCACGTACCACATTATTTGTGCACATTTTTCTAGTGTTCAATATGTGGTGACGTTACATTTTATATTGCCAGTTATGAAAATATATATGTATATTTTTTCGAAGAATCGTCATTATATATCTCGTGATATTCAACAAATGTACCGTGTTTTACAATTTTAATAGAATTGTTTAGAAATATTTTTGATTAAATAAATGTCTTCTTTATATCGTAGATAAAATCATAGTTTAGAAGAGGTAGGGGATTTATATCTCAAGATTATTTAATCCAGATAGTTAGTGCAGCTTAAAGTTTTAAAGTTTCAGGTTCTTCAAATCTTATTACTTTTGATTATGGTTATTAATTTAGATGTTTTAATACGGTAGTGCCGAAATATTTCATCTCTTTAAAAATTTATGTGAATATTTGACTAATTGGCTAAATTTTAATTAAGCAATAAATAAATCATAAATGACTTATATTATGTCATATAAAATTAATCAATAAATGAGAAACTTCAAAAATATTTTTAAATATTTATCTCTATAAAATATTTAAAAAATATGGATACGAAAAATATGGAGCACGAAAAATCTACGGAGCAAGATGACACCCGTCAGCCATGCAAGATATTCTTTATTACACGGTTGAATCTGTTAAATGCGGATGTCATTCTGTCGTAAGGTAATATGGCAACGCGAAAATGATTACCTATATAAATGCAGACGGAACAGAAACCTAGTTGTTCCCCAGCAGGAAATTCGAAAACGTTAACCAGCGGAGAACACCGAGTCTGCACTTTCAATCAAATCGAGGTTGGCTTGGAAGCGAACTGTAATTTGATTTCTTTGCACGTGCATGAATAAAACATTTCAACAGAATTAAAAATATAAAACAATTAAAGTACACGCACATATTAAAGAAAAAATGTTGCATATTGCTAAAACTCTTACATTTTTAAATAAAATATTGTAAAAATATATCTGCAGAATAAATAATAAAAATAATGTAGGACGATCTGCAACTAACTAATATATAGGTCGCTTTATTTTCAGAGAAGATTATTTTCAGGACCGGGTCAAATTTGCATCGATTTCTAATTCACTCTAGATATTTTGCATAGAATTTCAAGCGTATTCGTGGAAACCACCAAGACTGCTTTAACGATTACCTCGCTTTTTATGATCGGCAAATACAAAAAGTAGTGCCTCTATTCTTCCATTCTTTTATTCGACGTGAGAAAAAGGACAGGGGAAGGGAAGGAGAAGAGGGAGAAAGAGAATGGAAATTGGCATTGTCAATGAACGAATAACGATCCGAAGTATAATAAGGAAAAAATAAAATAAATTCCAATATAAAACCCGTCAATTTTTGCCTGATATTCATCAAGGAACCATTTCAAAGTATGAAGCTAAATTTTTTACGATTTATGAACGCGCTTTAAGCACATTTTGCCTGCCAGATATGCTGATTTTTATATGTATAGAATCTATTGTTCAAAGATAGCATCGACTGTTCCAATAATATCCAGTATTTTATAATAAAATGCGTGAATAAAGGCATAGAGAGAAAGATATTGCGTTCCAGTAGAAACGGACGTTACAAGCCAGACATAGATACAGGAAATCGTGACCATAAATATCAGTTAAATTCAACAAAGATTTAACTGATTCTCCATCCTTCTCTGCGGCCAGCGCTTAAAGTAGACAAGGAGTTAGCTGAACTCCTTTAACTAATATTTATTAGAACGCCCATGCATTTCCCGTGTGTCTGACTCCGTCGTCCGTTTCTACTGGGACGCAATAACACGCTCTCTTGCGTTATCATTGTGTACCTTGTCCAACGAGATATATGTAAAGTACGCGGATAAAACGCATGTAAAACGTACGTCAGCTCGTATATACGTACGTAAAAATTCTGAAATCATGCGACCGTGTCATGGTGAGTTTCAGCCGCGAAAAGACAAACCTCGTGTGAAAAGACAGCCGGTGGTCGATATAGAAAAGAACGCTTGCGCGTTTCGCTTTCCTCCTCCGCCGTGCGCTATTATCCCACTGCGCGGGTTCACGCGCGCGTCGCTATAGGACCGGCAATTGCATCCCGAAATTACATTTCGAGTGCTGTAACTGCTGAAACTCGCGGGCGATACGAGGGCTATCGATAGGCGCAATCCAATTTTAACGAAAATCGATTTCGAGGCACGTAATGAGATTTTTAATGGACTACCGTGGATGTAATCTAGATCTCTCATAAACTTCATATTTGAAATCGCGAAATATCGCACATTTTCATATCGAAATATCTATTGCAGTAAAATGGAAAACGCGGAAATACGGGAAAGCTGTAAGATTATAGTGATAAACGACTTATAAAAAAGAACTGTTCTATATAGACGGGATCCTTTTTTTCTCTCCTTTACATATTCTAAATATCTCTCCTTAAACTGTGCGTTTATTTCACAGATACTCTATATATCAAGTTGTACGGTCGAATTGTGTGCGATTTCAATTGAAAAATTGCTTTCTCCGATTATTTTCCGACAATTGCTTACCGATCTAACCGATCGGTAAGCAACGAATCAACCGAGATCGGGCCAGAAATCCGCTAAAAGTCCACGATAAACAATTATTCTAAACTCCGCAACAAACTAAATCGGTATATGGAGCAAGCAGTCTCATCGTCTACCGCGCCTGTCCGTCAACTAGATGGATAACGTTTCCGATTCGCTTATCCCGAAGGGAAACTACACGACGGCGTATATACCCGTGGAATTGATTTCGCACGAAACGGCCCAGTGCTCCATTATAAAAGTGTCGATAAACTCACCACGCAGAGATTTACCGCGTAACCACCGCGAAAAGTAACATCGCTGTTATTACGTTGTCTATTATCGTGATGTTCATTTAGATATCTCACGCGACGCTGACATAGCGTAATCAAACTACGAATCCAATAATATCGAAGAATGTTCTCGCGATGCTTTGTCTACCGATATCTGAAAGCAGATACTAAATATCTGTAGCAAGCAAGCGGTTGGCAAAATATTTTATTAGTTACTACAGAAATATAGAGTCCTTCTTCTTGGCAACAATATTACATTTGATTTTACGCTTAATCGATAAATGAATAAAAAATCGATGACTCGTCTTTGAATCTTTTTTTCTCATTTTATCGAAACGCATGAATAATCGAAAGGGTGCGTTTCATTTAAATCCTTTTAAAGGAAAATGAGAAGCAAATAGTGACAAAGAAGTGAGTTTTATTTGCGTGTGGCAATTAATTCTCATTTGAGCAAAGTCTTAATAATACCTACGTGATTAAGTAAAACAATTTTGTCTTAACTTCAAAGTGATAATAAAAAATAAAATTATTATTATGCGATATCATGAAATTTTTCTTTCAATTTAAGAAATCTCAGCTCCAAACAAATTCTCTTAAATAAATCAAAACGAGAATATAATACTAAATATTAATGTGAAATAATTTTGAATTACTATTGTAGAGAAGTATAAAATAACAATGCTCTTTTCGCGAATGTTTATTCTACACGTGAAATAGAATGTAAAAAGAGCGAAAGAAAGGCAGACAGAGGTCAAAAAGGAGACAAGAAAGAAGAAAAACGAAAAAGAAAGTAAATAGAAGATAAAGTTAGAAACGCAGAGGATGTCTAATGCAGACGCGGGGACAGGATATCCATTAGCCGGACGAATAAGGGGTAAGGTCGAAAGACAGGAGACAGAAAGGGAGAAGAACAAGGGTGTACAACCGCAGCTGTGCGGCAGGGCTGGCTAAAAGCAACAGGCAGCCAATCAATAACCAACCTAGGGCACGATTTTGCTAACTTTCCGATATTCTGTAGCTTGCGCTAATAAAACAGCGGTTATTTTATCAAAAAAAATTTTTTTGGCCGTCTTAAGATCGTTCGAGTAACCAAATCGCATCCACCAGTAAACTTGTTCTAAGGAACTAGATACGATTATACTGCTTGCAGGGTTCCTATGTAGAACTGGTACAACGTGAACAAACGAAACAATCAACTAAGTTCATTAAACAAGTCGAAGGCGAAGGGAAACTCGCATTGCCGCTTCTCTCGTAGCTTCTAATCAAATTAAATTCAAGGGATTCCGATGAAACATTTATTTAAAGATAATTAGCAACGTCGCAATACCATTAAAACTTCCCGAGTTAGAATAATAAGTGACCTGAATGTACTTGTAATTCATATCACGAATATCTACATCACACATATGATTGTAACTGGTAACTCGTGCAAGCTCTACCATCTTACTTGGAACACGTACGAAATTTCCAACTTCTGTTATTGGAAATAAGAAGAATTGGGCAATGGACCAAGATTCTGATAACATGGTTCATCTTACCTTCTTGAAAGAACTATCTATCAGAACGCTTAGAACGTTTCGCACAAAGCTTTTTAAGTAAAAAAGTTCGAAATAAAGCCTGCAGTTTATCTCATTTTGCAAAATATTTTCTTTCCTTTTTCTTTTTAGCCAAAGATAAACTACGCAGTAACTAAGATTTATATTATTTTATATTACTTTATATTATATAGATTTATATTATATAGATTTATATTATATAGATTTACTTTTTAGATATTAAAATGCAATTTTATCGAACAGTCATGATAGTATCGATTTTATCGAAAAATGACACATAAGTTTTAAAAAGGTTTAAAATTTTTCGAGATCATAAAAAATGGATCCTACTCGCTCGCTGCCATTTTAGACAACTAATTTAAAAATCGATATAAAGGAGTATTAAAAGTAGGAATATTGAAAATCAAAATGATGGTTCTATTATCTGCACATTAACTAACTTATAAAAATACAGTAGGCTATTTTACATGCAACAACCCAATATTGAACACATGCGAACTTACCCAACATCGCTGATATCATTTGTTGGACTGTGATGATATTTATAACACAGTTAAGACTTACCTGAAACAAATAATAAAATTTTAGTCAGAAATATATAAGGTAAAGTTATATTCTACATTACTAACTGTAAGAAAATCATACGGATAAACTATAATATTATAAATTTGAAAAAAAAATCATTTTTTATTACGCTAAATTCGTGTCGTCATTGAACTTTCCAACAGTCGGCTGTCCGTTGGATAAAACAAGATATTCAACGAGGTTATCGATCGCCATACTAAAAGCTTCAAGCTTTAGTGCAAAAGCTCTGTACCGACACAGGGATAAGGAAGAATTCTACAAAAACATGGAACCCTTTGGAAAAGCAAAGAAACCACTCGTTTATCACGTTTATGGAAATCGAAATCAGAGCGCAGCACCAATATATATTTTAAATTAAATAAGATTTTATACTTTCAACGTGTAATTTTTTTATTTCAAACACAATTAATTTAAAAATAAACCAAAGAAGAGATATTTTCTCATTATAACATTAATGATAAAATTATTATAGATTATAGATAATATATAAAATCAGTCTCCTCAACTAATTAATATATTAGCACTCTGATTAATTTCTCTATAATCCGATCATAAGAACAAGCATTGAATGTATATCTTTTATTTAAATTAATAAATACAAATGTAGACTGTTTACACTATGTGTGCAGCGTATTTACGACAAAGGTAATAAAATTGTGATCTTCAAATATAATGTCGGCACGCATATTCTCATATACAGAATTATAAAACCTATACCTACTAAGTTTTCGATTCAACTGTCGCAACCTTCTGGAATTTTAATTAATATGGCTGTATACAAAGATTGCGCGTGAAAATTAGCACCGAATCACGCTGCTAATTACTTTCTCTTCTCGAGAATAGCGTTTGCCTCTATTTACCGTTTTTTACCTTTATTTATTTCTGCACGAGCGACGGCTTTTACTATTTTTTGAAATTTATGTGGCCTAGCTAGGGCACAACTAGCCATTTACGTTAGTGAAATTTTACTGCTTCACTTAAGGTTTAACGTTCCACGGGCGTCTCCTGTTCGCCCGCGACGCTTATGAACATTTTACTGTGCTATACACAAAGAAAATATGCCTTGAAACGTCATGGATATAAAACATAAATCATCTAGCATAATGCAAAATGGAATCTTACTCTTTTTTTTATGTAAAGCATTACACGCCGAGAATAATAAATTGTACAGCACAAACCTTCCATATCGCGTCCCTAGTACACAATACTCCTTAATGAATTCTTTACGTAATGCATGTACATATAAGAGACTTGTTGCACGAACAATTCCTTTCGTGCCACCGGATAAAGACGGTAAATAATAATAAAATTATTTAATAAAGTTGAAATTGCGCGAAGATTGCTTACGTTAGTATTGACGAAAATTTTTATTTTGTCTACGATATACAAGTACGACTTGAAAATGAGGGCATTACGAAACTATTCAGAATCGTCGGTCAAATGCCATACAATGAAAATATCACATTTGTCGTAGAAATGGCACGTGATAATAGATTATCGATTATTCTTGTGATTTTATTTGACCGTTTCTAAGAAAGCCAAATACGCGTCCCGAAATAGTGGCGTGTAAGTAACGAGATACTCTAAATAAAACTCTGAATAAAATAAGCTGATAGACAATTATACTTTTTCTGCCGTTATCTTCATATCTGTTACTAACCTGAATTTTTTAGATAATATTTAAATTAATATTTGTTGTTAATATTTTGTGAAATTAAACCGCTATGAATGTATCATTTCGCTTTGAAATTGATGCATCAAAATTAATATATTAAATAATAAATATATAGATGCAGTTATAATCGTGCTTGTAGATTCAATTTAAAAACGCTGGATAAAACATCAGTTAGCCGCACGCATATATATATATGCAATTCGACTATTTGTCACTGATTACAAATTCACATCAAAATTATACAAATTCTTATTATAAATATACGATATCGTTACCCTGAAATTAATGCGCCAAAATTAATATAATGAATATGTAGGTTATGATCTTGGTTATAAACTCGATTTAAAATGTAAATATGCGCTGTACTCGCGATAAAATTACAAAATATTGAAGTTAGCCGCGTGATTCGCCTGTTTGTGACTGATTACGAATTCACATCGAATACGCATTAATAATGAGAGATGGTCATGCGTTTTAAAGCCGTTTAAAATACCGCGATATAAATTCCGAAAGAAATACCGACGGTTGCGGCGGCGGCGAGGGCACGATCAATTCTTCCTCCGCCGTTCACGACATACCTGTGTATACGTACTTACCTGCCGGCAGGTTGATGACTGCCGTATAACAGGTCGATACCAACCCGTAACTCCGTAACTGCATTGCAGACACACCGACTACTCGGCACGATAAGCTACGCGAAAGCTTTGCACTCATTACGTCCGCGATTCTTGTGATTAAAATCAGTGCTCCTACGATCTTCTACCATAATAAAAATCTCACCCCGAACGTTTTTCATCATAAAATAACCCATCAACGTCACCTCGTCATAAAATATTCATCGATTATGTTCAATCTGCGATTTTAATGAGCAAGCATCGATCGGTACGCAATCGCACAGCAGTATCAACATTATTTTTTTAAATTCTTGTTAATAATTTGCCCCGTTAGTAATAATATTTTTAATTTCTTATTACATTACACATTTCATTTTCTTGTTACTTTCCGTGTAAAAAAGTTTAGCGCGCTTTTTAATTTATGGACTCCACGATTAGCTTCATTTATCATAATCCACTAAAGGCGCCCTACGTTATTCGCCAAGCTAGTGTATTCGCATTATATTATCGTAATAAATGAAATATCCTAAGTTCTATCGCGTGACCTAATCAAAAGTGGATATGCCGATGCTCGTATACGTTTTTATTAACGAAATTTGCACGAAATTGGATTTTATGCGTCGATAAAACGCTCCCTGTGTGGCGAAAGTCGCGCTAATGCGTCGATTTAATTTAAACGGAATCGAATGGATCTTGCTTACTATTGACGTACATATCAAATTTCTATAATAACGTCAACTTTCGATGGCGCGATAGACAGATGCCTCGATTTGTCCAGTTTACCTGATTTTCCTCGTGTTATGTATATTTCCAGCCGAATATGTAATCGATGGTCATCCTGTACGGTTTAATCAGCGGCGACCCTATACTCACGACATATTACGTCAAACCTATGCAAACACTATACGGCTGGTTTCCTCCAATGCAGTTTATACAATAATCCCTGGCTTCTCTGCGAGAGATCCATTATTTGTCGTCGCTCGCATATTGGATATTTAAGCTTTGTCTAACCACGATAATCGAATCGATTCATATAATCACTTTATCATCGAACGCACTTTGAATTAAAAGGTTTAAACAACATCCGCGTTATTCAGCAAAGTCGTTTTTAACCTTGTAACCCGGGATTTAAAACTGGCACCGTATACCGTGGAACCTCTATACAACGTGCGAGCGCGAGAAATTGACGCGGAGGAAGCCATTTGAGCGCCGCACAATTACGCTTCGCAAACTGCATAGAATAACAAATGAAGTTAAGAACTATCATTTGAGATGGATCTTTACTATATTCGACGCGGTCGGATTAAGCGAATAAGCGGAAAGTTTAATTCGACGGATTCCAGAAAATAGAATTTCCATGCATCACCGTTATTCGTCATTGTTTAAGTACGGTTTATCTAGTTTCCCGGGAATTATAATTGCAAACGTAGTGACGTTCCAGATCCGTATCGGCTTCACGTGACGCGTTCTAGCACGCATATATCGTATTGTAGATTAACAAAGCGAGACACGCTGAACTGAAAATATACGATTTTACGATCTCTGACGACGTGTCGACGCACATATTTGCGTAACGAGCACAATATCTGTTAAAGCGTAGTTCCATCATGTATATCAATCAATTACACGTATGCTATTGTAACGCTCTGCTCCATTAATTAATTCCTAACTTCATAGCGAAAAAGATAAATATTCCTGGAACAATCGATAATGTAATATTTGACGAATAGAAGGATGTCCTAATTTAAAAACTCATTAGGGAAGCTTGAAGAAATACAGAACGCACGCGTTTAACTCTCAATAAGGTTAAAATTTGTATGTAAAATAATATATATTTGTAACAGTTTATATAAATAATTCTTACTTTAATGTACAATCTCTGTTGTCTCATCTCTTTTCTTTCTATTTTCTCCAAATAATTATATTTAGAGGAGTCAGCTGAAATCCGTCTTCATTCCTTAATTTACATAATTTGCTTCCTTGATTACAAACGTGATATAAATATAAATGTCAGAATCAATAATTTTATTCTACCTCTATCCCCGAGGTTTAGAATTGTATCATTTGTCCCTTCATAAAAGAGATATCCTCTCGTGCGCGTGTATCGCGCGAATCTGCCTTCGTGATATCGTACTATTATTCATATTTCGATGTTTAATCAAATTTCAACGTACACGGACTACTCTTAATCATCGTGTCGAGGGAGTGACTTTTGAAAATATGCAGTTTCCGCGAATGGGGAAACGCCAACGATAAATCGATGTTCGTTATCATTGACATCGTCAGAACCAGCGAATCCATCCGTGAACAAAGCGCTTATCCCGCATCCATTCACAGCGCAAAACTACGTAGGCGTGTAGCCAGATCTACTGACTTCGACCACTTCCACTTGTACTTTCGGTTTATGCGCATGTGGAAAAGAATATATTCACATGGCGGCAAAAGTATCGACGTGAAACGTATCGACCACGCGGCACGTGACACGCAGACAAAACTTCCGCCGCCACGGAATTTCCGCGGACACAGGGGTTAATACACGCTAAAGTGGTTTCGTGCTTCCGTCGAGATACGGACTAAAAACGGTCGCTGTGTGCACGTTGCGGATCGCAAATTCTCGAGCCGGCGCTATCGCGTATATAATAAAGTGCAGCCGCCTATCCGTCTTTGACATCGTCGTCTCATTTCCCGAAATGTTGCCCGATAATTGCGCGAGAAATGTCGCAAAGTATATATGGTAGATATCAGACGATAAAAAAGTGTCAGAAATGGGGTCCGTATTTGATCGAATTACCGCCATTGTAACACCGTTTATTTTTCATTCGTCTAACAAGATCAACGCTTTATCGAGCTGCCAAAAATACTTAAATTTCCATTCGTTCAACATAACGTAATATAGAAGTAATAAGAAAAACAATCACAAAGATGGTTGTGTGTGTGTGT
>NJRL01000013.1:828815-871817 GCA_003063815.1 Aphaenogaster rudis
AAGAAAAACATTTATATTTAAACTTGTGTGTGTGTGTGTGTGTGTGTGTGTGTGTGTGTGTGTGTGTGTGTGTGTGTGCGTGTGTGTGTGTGGAAGAAGGGGGTCTAATTCACAAAGTGCAAAGTGCTGTTTCTTATCATAAAAAAATAAAATCTAAATATAAAATCTAAATATAAAATGTAATTTTCTAAAAAATTAAACAGTTTAATGTTTTTAAGAGCTTATCATCCTTTTCAGTTTGTCCACAGTAGAAGCTTCGTGCTACCGCGTGAGAAATTGCCTCGAACTTTCAGGCGGTGAAGATAATGCGGATAAACCGTGATAAGGATCGATGTTCATGCTTTTTGCTTCTAGCATGAGCTTAATAGCGTGTTTTGTTATTATATACACGCACATATACTCGCAATTCAAAGTTCAAGAAGGACCAAGTAGTCCATTTATCGAATACATAGAACAGGTAGTACACGCGCGCAGCTGCATATACTACTTAACTGATATGTACTGAATCCGGTTCTTGTTTCACGACAGTAAATACTACGGCTAACGAATAGAGATACGATAGAGATACAACACCAATTTCCTTGCAGCTCACAAAGATCAACGCAAGTTGAAATAAGAAATTATACCGGCGGGAAAGTATTATACGCTTATTATGCAAGCACAATCTTTAAGAGGAAATTTCAAAAGATAAGCCAAAAATTAATGATACGTCCTTTTTACAAGGAACTTAAAATTAAAGAAAAAGATACTGAAGATGAAAAGAATACAAACGCAAGGAAACAAGTTGACCCAGATGAAAGGAATATAGTACGAGTTACAATGAAAATAAAAAGTGCGATACAAAAAAATTCTATGTAATCTTGAACAGTCTAACGAATTGTTGGAAAACTGCCAGAATTACGTTACAATTACATTCTATTAAAGATCTAACAAGAATACAATTAGCATCAACGACACATTTACTCCTGTTGAACTTTCCGATAATTAATATTGAACACACAAAAGGAATTATCTTTCAGGCGAAGGAACTGCGAGCTTTCTGCTACCCTCTCATTGTCAAACGCAGACACGTAGATAAAGAACGGGAATCCACGTATTTCACTTCAACACGAATATATACGTTCTTCCAAGTTTCGTCGGTCTATGTCCCTTGCACCTGACTTTCTCTTATCTATGATTATCCTTCTCAAACCGGCGTAAGAGTCCTTATTTTCAGGGCCTACGACATTAAAGTTGGATCTTATCTCTCGTCAGAAATAGAAGAAGAACAGTTTCATCCGGACATTAAAAAATAAAGTAAAATAAAATTGCTCAGAGAAAGTAAACCCGTATTTTTAAACATTTTTAAACAAATAAATACAATGGAAGAAAATTATGTTTAGGATCACTATTGCCTTAATATAAACACATACTATACATTCTATTTAGCATAGTATATGTATATATTAAAAATTTATCAATAAAGTACACGGAGAAAATTTTATATAAAAGATTACTATGTACGGCAGTAGCCGTGGACCATTGCTGGAATTATAAAAATTTTTACTCTGTTATTATATAAATAATTATTAAACTCTTTTGTGAAAACATAGTAAAAATTTTTATAATTCCAGCATGGTCCACGGCTACTTGCCATACATAGTAATTTTTAATATAAAATTTTCTCCGTGTAGACATGTAGTATAGACTTTATACTTAAAACTAAACGTTCGAGTTACAGTACCGCACAAAAAAATCCTGAGATGTAATTGAAATATTGCTACGACAATTAAATATTTAGTAAAGCTATATGCTAACTCTCTTCACACACGTCTGAAGAGTACGACCGATCGATGAACGACGGTCGCGGAAAGTAGTTCACGACGCAGGAATATCGAAATATGTGTCGTCTTGAATTCCTCCAAAAATTCTTGATCATTTTTCACAAGTGCAATAAACATGAAATTTCAATCAAATGTTAGACTTGAATAAATTTCGTAAATTATCGCATTCGATAATTAAACTTTTCCTCTTGAAAATTAAATTTTATAAAAGATGCACAAGCGCCAATTAAAAGTTAAATATTCATCTTTTAAGAATACGTAATTTCTTAAGTTAAGATATGCAAAATTAATTTTAGAATATTATATAGATTAATTTTTCATTCATTTTTACAAAAATTAATCATTACATAGATTAATTTTTGTAAAAATTGAAAAAAAGCACGTAACGTATATCAATTATTTACAGATTATAAATTCTAATTAATATTTTACATCCTACCGAAAAATATTAAAATAAAATACTAAAAACTTTCTTTCCCTCTCCCTTTCCTCCCTTCTCTCTTTCAATATCAAATTTTCATTTCTCATTCTCATTATTTTACTCATAAATTTTGGTTCATTCTGTATAAGTATGCCCAGTAACCATCTAACTTTAACGCATCTAAATAATTATGTGGTTGAAGCGAACGTACAATATGGCCTTGTACCACAATAATTAAAACACTACCCTTGAGTACGCGAGGTATTCCATAAACGTGACATATTCAAAATTGCGTATAACAAACTTTTTACAGGGTCTCTCTTCACGTCTCTAAGGAAATAAAATTCCCATTCACAGTGGGGTATTCACAGCTTGTGCTATTTTACTGCATTTTCTTGAAAATAAACGTAGTGTTTATTCATCATCGATGTTCTCATTTCTTTTCTTTTGCAGAAATGTCTACTTGCTTTGATACTTTCGTTGGAGAACTGTTTTGCAGAAAAAAGCGTTTTTTCTAGATGTATGCAAGGTGTATCCGAGAAAAATATCATATTTCCTCTAGACTACAGAAACTGCAGTCTCAAAGAACGACGGTTGTTTCTACAAGCCAGCAATACTTTTTGTGTCTTAAGCTACTGAAAAATAAAACATTTTATTTTTTAACTAAAATTCCAATTAAAATTTATCTTAATCGAAATTGGATCTCATATATATACTATCTGATAATTAACAAAATTCTAACAAAAATACGAATATTAGAATACACGACTTATGTATCAAATTAAGAAAAGATAAAATATAAATTTGTCAAATAATTTATAGCAAAGAAAAGGTGAATATCTGAAACAATGTATTTTTTATAATAAAAGTGTAGCCAGTGCGTTGTACGTACACACCTAAATGCAAGTAACAAGAATTTATTCCACGCGAACTAATTCCCGTGCCATAACGAAGATAGCTGGAGGAAGAAAATAGAGAATGAAAATCTTGTTTTGATTACAACTCTTCTCGCGACGAGACAGATAATAATGCTGTATAAAGACCCAACGCAAAGACCATTTTCAAACTCATCTTGTTTTGAAATATCGTTATTATAAATTATAATAACTAATAATCTTCAGTATTACTTTTAAAAATGAAAATAAAATTCTTGCGTTTTATTCTAAACTCGGAAATCTCTTCTCGGAAAATGAAATATCAGATTGCATTGTTAATCCATCTTTGCCAAAAATCTGATATAGGATACCTGCAGCGTTAGTTCTGCTTTAAAAAGCAGTACTTTATAAAGTAAATTATATCCTCTTCAATGATGTTGCAAAAGAAAAATTCTTATAGTAATTCTTGTGCTTAAGCTGTTTTTAGCGATGTAAACAAGTTCGCCACATTAGTTCGCAATACATGTGGTAAAATATAATAAAAAGTGAGCATGCAGAATATACATATGAGACAAGTATTTTTAGGAAAATGTCGACGCTCTATGTTTGACATTGTGTAATATTTTAAACTGTCAGGCATGCGAATATGTACAAGATCGTCATTTGTTCTATAAGCACCCAAGGGAAAAACATCCTGCATTATGTAGTTACATTTGTTCCCGCCCTGCAACTCTAACCCCTGTTTACGAGAATAGAAACAAGAAAGAGGCAGGTGCAAAACGTTTACCTGCTCTATTAGTATCGTGATTGCTATCATGTATATTTCGGTTTAATTATCTCCCTTTGTTCCTTTCTCAAATAAACAATTGTTCTTTGCTATCGTTGAAATTCTACTTTCTAAAGATACAACTCAGCACTATTTATTCATTACCGAAGCGCTGAGTCATATCGCCATTAATAATTCATAAACAGTTACTAATTATGAAAGAAGACGATGCAAGCGATCGACAAGACGCCGGTGCAACGAAGCACAAAATTGTAAAGAGCTGCAAAACGCATCGAAATTAGCATTTTCAAATAACAACGCCAAAACTGTTTACTTTTCCGCAAAATGTGTCATATCATAGGATAAAGATACAGGTTGCAGCCATAGTCATTCATGAAATAATGAGACATAGGTAATCGTATTCGCAAAAGAAAAACAGAAAATCGTGCCCTCTTTTAAACTTTCATATTTGAATACTTAATTCCTTATTAGCTATCCACTATTTAAATGAAATGCAACTACACCGCGCATTACACAACAGTCTGACGTAACGTAAGTAGTGTAGGCAAAAGCTTGTGCAAACAAGCAGCCTTATGGTCAGTATTATCCCCAACTGGTGCATCACGTTTATAGCGTTAAATCTAGCCTGACTTTCAGCTTACGGCGCGGTAACGTTATACGTGATCTTCATATCAAACAATGGAAGCTGCGTTAAAAATATGAAAAATGATATCTTTTTTTTTAATTTGCCGACGTTAACTCTTTTTTTCATTTCGCCCGGCGGCAAAAAATCGCTGTAAAAGCAATTATCAGCCTGCTTTCCTCTCGGTACGCGTTGTTCGCAACACAATAGAAATAAGGATTCCGGGAAGGATGCAGCTCCATTTTAGTGATTAGAATGACATTGTTAAATCCTTCCCACTGGCACTCGACTGAATAAAAGTGGAAAACTACGACTAGTCAGAACGGTGAATATGGAATACGACGAAAGCAGAGAAAGTATAAGGACGTACAGACGTAAATAAAAGGACGAAGGAGCGACTAAGGAGCGCATCTTGTTCACGTCATTCTTGTCAGAATGAATATACCTCCTTAATTCTAAGATGACGGTAAGGGTTGTGACTAGTGGTCTGGTCGTAAAATATATCTAACGACTTATCGATCCATCGGCAGATAATTAATCTTGATATGTCGCTCCACCCGAATATTGGACGAGAAGAAAGAGGATACGTACGCGAGAATAAAGGACTTTCTGCTCGTAATGAAGTATGATATCGATATCGAAACAACAGAACGGAAGTCGTATTAGACTACATGCACACATACATACACTCCTCTTCTTATATTTACCGGTAGCATGAAAAATCCAGGGACTCGTTCCGCATTTATCACTACAAGGACATCTCTTGAGGTGTTACGTACATAAAGTGCCTTTGTTTGTCGCAATATTGTAAACGTTTTGCAACATGTGTTATCGTGCGCATCAAATGTGACTCTATCATGGAATTTTTTAATAAAATAAACCATATTAAATTTTCATTATTAGTGATTTAAAATTCTTCGAATTTGTACTTATAGCATATCAAAACTATATTCAATCCTATTTCAATTTTAAATTAAAATTTATCTCTGTTATATTACTTTTTTGTATTTTAGATTTATAGATATTTAATCTTAATCAAATAGATATTTGATATATATATTCAGATTAGATTGGAGAGCAATTAATTGTCACATGTTAATAGAGCAATTACTTCTCCACCACAAATTTGTATGTAAAGCTGATAGAATCATTTAATAATAACAAAATCTCTCTCTGTCTCTCCTTCTCTCTTTTTAGAAACATAAACTAAAAATTCTCTTCAATTTAGGATTACATCCGGAAAATATCCGGATCGCGTTAGCTGAGAAAAGCCGATATATCCTTGTCAATATCCGACAAACGTCGAATATTGGGGGGATAAGGAAATGAAGCTACTTTGATCTATAAGCTTTAAGACCAGTGACTCTCAATATAGAAAATTTAACATTCATGTCCGCAAACGCCACCCATGATAAATTTGTTTGCTCCCTCTTATTTGCGGGCGTCGAAGGTACAAACACAATGAGCAAAAAACTTTCTCGTTCGTTATATCCCCAGTGGATTTTACTTTTTACAGAATTCATATTCAACAGAGTTAGTTGCGAGAGCTATATAAAATTGGATGTTAAATAGCCGCGGGCAAAGATACCGTCCAATTAAATTTTCGAGCAAATCTATCGATCCAGAGAGTATGAGAGAAAGCGCTGGCCTAGCCGGGCACACAAGGGGGAAGTCAAAGATCGAGATGAGGTGAAATCGATCACTTACCTTCGGCAATGTGTGGGCGCGACGGGCCAGCTCCTTCTCGTTCTCAGGATTATAGCGGGCGGTCTCGCGTGACCGACGACCGGCGCCGAGGTGCGTCCCTGATTTCTTTTTCCCCAGAGATGACCGCCGACGGGCACGTTACCATATCCCGGTATTCCGGGATGCGGCCCACTTTCGCTGCAAGCACGTCGCGAGAACATTTCGCGCTTCTTTTCGTCGCACTTCATCATCATCGCATAGATCGCCACGCCTTCTCAATCGCCGATCGAGCTCTATGCCGTGGCAAAACTCGCTGCTCGTGAAACCTCGCGCTAATAAGAAAGCGCGGATAAAAGAATGCCCGGGTGGCTCTTCTCTACGTAACGATGCGCGAGCTTTAACGAGCTTTCTTTATAACCGCACTAACCGTCAAAAGTTTCTCTTCTGCCTCGCACTTAATTGCGCGCACGCATATAACACCATCATCTCCCTCATCCTGACAAGCACTGACAAATCATCATGACTATATATCACGCAAAATCAGTCAACAGCGATAACGATATGATAAAGATATTGTCATTCGCTGTGTTCGATCGTATAAAATAACTAATTCACCATTTTTTTCCTGGTATTATTCGTAAAACAATTTCAAATTTTCGTAGCACTATCGAGTTCTATTCTATTTTTTATATCCTTAGGCTTTTCGACAAGTCCAGAGCAATGATGGATTCGCTTTGAATGTGCGGCTACGAAGCGGCAAAGCATGCATCGACGTAGGTTCCCATATCAAATATCCGTAGGGTATTTGTCGTTTGCTTCGTGAAATTCACGGTCAGTTGGTCGTACAAAGTTCAAATCCAAACCAAAAGCATTGACGTCTGAGAGAAAATGGCCAATTCGTGCCACATTCTCAAATTGAACTTTGCTCATTAGTAGTCACTTTAAAGTACGGCAAATGTCAGTTTGAACGGTCGTAAATCATCAATAGATAGTACTTAGAAACAAGGCTTCAACATTATTAATCATACATCACTCCCTCGCCACTGAAATAATGTCATTTACGTGAATATCCGTACGTGCATCCGCTATCGTTCCTAACATTTGCAACGATCAACAATAGCATCACCTAATATTTGCATGTAGTTAGCATAATTGCCATCGTGCGTTCCTGCAGCGATGTTCTTGTTCTGGATGCTCGTAATTTCCATCTGAAATTGAACAATCGGGATTCCTGTGAATGTCACGCGACATTTCTACCAGGAATAAAACCAGGTGCATCGTTACATTGCAACGATTGTCGCATTGTGGAACCTACATTCTTATAAACTTTAAACAATTATTTGAGACAGATCTCTCAATAATTCTATGTAATAAATATAAAGATGTTAAATCTATAAACGAATATATTGGCTATCTCCCCGATAGACAAACATAAAAATAGCGAAATTATTTCGTAATATATTTTTCTAAATAAGAATTTCTGCAATTCCTCACTGTCTTATGTCTTTTATAACATATCCATCTAAAGAAAAACAACTTTTTCCGTGAGAAAACATGATTTATATTAAATGTATTCCCATGCGAGCTAACATGATAACGCGATACTTCGCAGCTGGAAAGCGCGAAGTGGAGTAACGCACGGTGCACGTAGACTAATACAGTTTACAGTCTAACATCGCGAAGCTTTTTGTAGGAGCGTTTTACGCTTTAGCTATGTGGCACGGTCGAAGACTAAAAAAGCTCAGTACACTTGCCCAGCACGGTAATGGCGTCAGGCAAGATGAGGCACTATGGGTACGATAGGGACATAAGGTTCTTCCCCATTCCCCAGCGACGTTATATCGCGAGCTCAGTAAGAGCTATCAATATAGACGCGCGCAACGTGATATCACGCTTGCCTCGATATTCACATGGTACATTCTATAGACACACGGTATTAGTACATATCCACATCTTTGCCTAGCGATACATTTAGCATGTAATACGGCTGTCTAACTCTGTTTTATTCGCATTCAATATTCAAGAGACGAGTTACAACCGTGTTTAACGAGTTAGATATTCTGGAAAATTTCGATCAAATAAAAATCTATATTTTTTGCATTAGCTGTCTCTTATGTTAAATTGATTTCTGCGGAAAATTTAGGATGGAATAAAAACAATTATTGATTACACTTTGATACCAAACTAAAGTTTAATAACCTACGTATTATATACAATTAAGGGGATATTATGGGTCTCGCTTTTGGGTTTCAAAAAATCGGAATTATTTTTGGCATTTTTTAATAGTTTAAACCTTGGATAATATAGCAGATTAGAGGTAAAAGACTTGACAAAATGTTTATTACGGTGTAAACTGTTTGTAAAATTTTAAACACGTTTTTTGAAACATTTTTCAAAATTGTTGCCACGATAACTCTGTAGTTTTAATCCGATTAAATCAAAATTTTTAGGAGATATTCGCAACATTTTTCTCTTTCATGCGTTCGACCTACAATCAAATAAAAATTCCAACTTTTCGATTTTTCCAGTAAGGAAGAATCTCGAAAAAAGTGAAAAAATAGAATTTTTTCAAAACTGCTATTTTTGCAAAAATCAATTTTTTAACTTACAATTAGTTGTAGGTCGGACGAGAACTACACTTATATAGATTAACATTTTTTTTTTATTTTTTGTTTCCAATAATTTGTGCACCTTAAATTATGGCAACAGTGAGCCGGGTTTTTGACATGCAGATTTACAAATAATTGCTAAAAAAATCTTTTATAATGTTTAAAAAAAATTGTAACAAACATTTAAATATCAAAGAATAAATGGTACCAAGTTTCAACTTTATAACTTTTATATTTTTTCCCCCAAAAATTCCTAAAAAAAGGATATAAAAATGATACTAAAAGCGAAAATACCCCTTTAAAGCAGTGAAGATTCTCGGGAAAAAACTCTTATGCGCGGAATAAAATGTGGTGTATGATTATCATTTTAATCGCTTCCATCGCGATACACTATCTTGTTACTTCGTTCAAACAATTTTTTCCGAGATTGATAATGGCCCAATGGTTCCCTGATCCCGATGTTTGAACGCGCGATGAAACGTGACAAAAACGAAGTAAAGATAATCTAGGGAACAATTCTTCCTTATGGGACATTTTCGCGACGGGCTTTCTTAAGATCCCACGCGAATCATGTGCAAACTATACCATATAGGCGGCGCAAAAAAGATCTCGGAACGGTCGTAAAAGACTGGAAGAGAAAATATCTTCCAGCTCATAAACCTACCTGGCTTTATGAGAAACACCGGTAAGTAGAAAATTATGTCGCGGCCAACTTTTATTCAGAGCGATTCGTGGCTTGTCACGCATTAGAATAAAGTCATAATTCCGATTCGGGACGAGCTACGACATCGCTAACTCGAAGTCAATAAACAAAGCTTGCTATACAACAAAATTATCGTAATATCCTTCTGTCACGACAAACAGCCGACACCATATTAAGTAGACAAAGCAGAGAAGAATAGGACAAATATAGTATATCTGTAGCAAAGCGAGAGAATTATATCATTTGCGAATGAATACCAAAAACATCGCCATACATTTGTTATACGCTAAATAATCTTCGCTAAACCGAAACTGAAAATGTTGTTGATACACGTATTAATTTTCATGGAATTCTATATTTTTAAAATACCTAATTTGCATGCATGAGAAACTTGTTTATAGGACATATGTACAACGTACATTAAGAAGCGCTATTTTATTAAAAATAGAAGCGGTATTATTAACTTTTACGAAACTCTACATTTCCAATGTATTTAATTCTTATGCATGGAGGACATATAATACATATTTAGAAATCCTTTATTATTAAAATTAGGATTATTATCTTTTTCAGTGAATGCGCAAACTAAATTTCGTTATATTATTTTTAAAAATCTACCTGGATACGTTATATAAAAAATAAATAAAAAATAAATAAAATTCATGTTTCCTCCTTAATACTCTTATATTCAAATGTAATTCTTTCAAAAATCATAATATTTATGTTGTATATCGTAGGATTAAATTATAAAAAACCGATTTCATCTATTTCTAGTTAGTGCATGCATCACGTTAAACGTATCATCATAAACGTAAGTTAAGTCGTAAAATATAAGCTTAATTTGAATGCTTCTTTGCAAGTGCTCTCTCTCTCTTCCCCTCTCTTCCCCCCTCTCTCTTTCTCTACAAATTTAGCTAATATAGTCACAAGTTGCGTAAAAAAAACTTTTTATGAAAATATTAAGTTAACTAGCGCCAAAATATTATTAAAATGCGATAAAACATCTCATGAATTTAAAATAATTTAGGCAGCAGCGTAAAATAAAAAAAGGAAATTTCTTACAAGAAGATTAACGTCAATAAATCCCGAAAGATAATGAAAACACGATGAAACGTACAATCGTTCAAAATGACTTCCGGACGCCGGTACCTACTACTTTTTCCCTTTTTAAAATAATTGGAGGGATTCTTTGAAATTCTCGAACAATCTTGTTCGCGCGATATTATACACACAGAGATGGAGGTCATTAGTACTCATCTCGCTCCCCCTTTCCCTCAACCCCAACAAGATTCATTCGAACACATCCGCGCGTGCAGAAATCCTCCCTGGACTTTAATTAAGGTAATAATTTATTGCGAGAGAAAAACAAAGTTGATGAAACGACAGTGAAACATCAGCGAGTGCGGCATTTCAGACGGACTTAACTCGGGTTTCGATATTATAAATTAAGTAAAATACAGGAGATTGCACGAAGGATGGAACAGAAGCTTGTCATTCGAACGTAATACTTTTGGAAAATTGTTAATTACCTCGCAAGATGCAACTGGATAATTTTGAATATTTTAACAGCAACAAGTAGTAGCGACAGCAAGCGACGCTTCAATAAATTCTAATTTTGCACCCAATAAATTTGCGTCGTTTGAAGAGATATTACATAATTTAAAACATGAATATTGTAACTATTGTCTCATTATGCAACAAAGAGATGACAGTTAAAAAAAGAGAAACGTGGAAATGGAGGAAAGAAAGATACTAAAGATGATGTAACTTTATTAAAGCCGACCACGATGTTATACTACTTTTATCGTGGAGAAATAAAATATACGAATCTACTTTTAGTACATATTTTTATAATTTCACAAAGTAAAATATGAATTAATAAGAATATATATTTCTATGAAATCGATACACTTTCAAATATAAATTTAAAATATCTTTTTCCAGCTAAATATATCCAAATTATTATTGCATTATTACATACATTAATAATTTTTAATATTTTAAATATTTTAATAATATAAAATATATAAAAATAATATAAAAATTTAACATAAAAATAATAATTTAATAATATTTTAATAATTTTTAATATTTTAAAAATTATTTTTCTACACATTTTTAACGTATTTTTATGATAACCTTTCTTTTAATTCTGTTGTTTATAATTATTTTCTAAATATACAATATTATTAAATCGCAGATCTGAGGACGGAAAGATTAATCACGAAATGTAATCCATTTCCATTCATCTACTAATCGTCATGCGTGTTAGGAGAAAAGCTAACAATTTCCAAACA
Source organism: Aphaenogaster rudis (assembly GCA_003063815.1). Taxonomy (NCBI): domain Eukaryota; kingdom Metazoa; phylum Arthropoda; class Insecta; order Hymenoptera; family Formicidae; genus Aphaenogaster; species Aphaenogaster rudis. The sequence continues at coordinate 840,639 of NJRL01000013.1, forward strand.
ATTTCGTACATCGATTTATTCTTTTCCAACCCTAATTTAAGGATCGCTACGTCGTGGTAATGGCCCACACGGAGTTTATTGGAAGACTGACGTGAAGGGACGCGATAGTCTTCCTTCACTCTTCAAACATTTATTATCCCACACAAAATACGACATGCGCGAATACGACTAGAAGAAATAGGAAATACGAGGGAATCCGTGTGATAGGGGTTGCCGTATAAATTTATGTTTGTGATATATCTTGCAATTTCATCGATTTGAGAGCTCTATTCAACCTTCCGGATTTTTTTATCGCTTACGATATCGTCGATGTGTCACATATAAAACATAACATTTTTTTCTTATTGATGGAAAACGCAGATGACACTGAGCACAACAAAATATTAAAACTTAGAATGCGAACGAAAACGGGGATCATACTATTGCAATATATTCGAATTTGCGAAAGCACGTTGTTCTGTTTTAGTTCTGTTGGACGATCGCGCGGGAGTCGTAATAGCATCTATCCATTTGAATAAGATTTTATAATTTACTTCTAAAACTCCAGCGCAAATGAAAGAAACAAAAAGAAAATAATAATACAGTTACCTAACACACATACACACGCACACACACCTTGCGCGATAATGATCGCTTTGTCTCTCTGTTATCTCATAGGATCACGTCATGTCAAACCAATTCGAATCAATACCAGTCTGCACACATGAACATCATTCGATGTATTGTAGGCTCCATTAAAGGAGCACTCTCTGTAATTATCGAGAAATACGGTATTTCAGTATCCTATCTAAAAGAAACGGATGATGAAGGAAAGAATCATCGAAAGAAGAAATATTTTCGCGTCATTTTATAAAGACTTCGTCCAAGTAAAGATCTGTTTCCAAAATATTGGGTGAAACGCTATAATAATCACAAATAAAGAAAGTGCATCGAAAGGGCTTCGTAGTTATTCCAACGGATTCTCCCTTCGGCTTGTTGCGATTGGCGATTGTTGACAACTTAATAGTAGACATTGTAAACGCGATGGAGAAACCCTACGCGAAACAAACTTGTCCTTCGTACACGTTTACGAAGAATGCGAAAAAGAAGACACGGGGGAGGTAATTAAATTTCATCACTTTTAGCGACGAAGAAACTCGTGAACAATAAAAACAAAAAAGAAAATTTTTTGTCGCACGTCGATTCTTAGGTGTTCACGGTCTGAAGAGAATGTTACCTACGCCTACGTGATCTCCCATCTTCGATCCAATTCTCCGTAATCAGATCCAATATAACTCGCGTAATCCTTCAGCGGGATGCAACGAGCTGAGTCTAATCATCGTCTAATCGGTCGACGGTTCATTTCAGAGCCGGCAATAGTTAGGTCGCGCAATACGACCAGATAATGGATATCCTACGGAAAAATCAAGATGGAAGGTGTATCGCTCGGAATTATTAGTTTTATAAAAAGGAGTTATTTCTCTGAACGAATCGATACAAGAATTAAAAATCCGTAACGTGGATAATAACGAGATGAAAATATAGCCGGAGAAATAGAGAATATTTTTTCTCGTATGATGGACAAAGTGTTTCATGAACGTGAAGAATTTATCGTCTATAACGGGTAAAAATCAAGAATATTTTTTTATAAAACGGAATATAATTAAATGCAAAGATCGAATATATCATATCGTCACTTGTCACGAAATCAGCTTACAGTAACTTACTTACTTGTAGCAACTAGCGCCCTGCCCTGCGAAACAAAAAAACATTTGTCTTAGATTGCATATTGAAAGACGCTAAGTGACTGGGGAAAAAGAATCCTATGCTATGGTTTTCCAACTGAGAAAACAATACAATAATAGCATGCATACTTCTCTCTTTCACGCACATAGCAATCAGAACAGAAGCGAACAATTACGAGATATCTAAATTGAAGATCATTTTAAATGCTAGTTAGAGATCGATTTATTCAAACAATTTGAATAAAATCTGAATAAATAAATAAAATAGAACTGCTCACAGTAACATGTACGTCGCAATAATTTCGATGTATTAGAAAGGATTTATTGCGTATTATTACAAAAGCTGTGTAATCCTACCTTGTTTTCGTGCATAAGAGCTCATGTTATTGGGCGCGTGTGACAAATCCTTTGTCGCAACTGATTCCAAATCATTTTATTGGGTTACAAATGATTCACGTTAATATAAGCATCAATTTTCGATGAGCGTGATTTCGAGTGCACCGAATTCCTATCATCAAGAATCTCTTGAAATTAATGCAGATAACGAATAACGTATTTCTGTGGTTATTTGGCTAATTGCAGCGAATGCGCATTACTATCACAACTGATTGACATTTGTTATACGAAGCTTTCAATAAATGACGGAAGAGATGTCTCTTCAATAAGCGACTTATTTGAACGTGGTTCGTCACCGAGAGAACATCGATCTCCGGTGTATCTCCAAAATAGAAGTTTATCCGTGATCCAACTCTCTCCGTATGGCAAAAGTGCTCGCTGGAGCTTGCAAGAGTCCATCAAAGTTTCGCCTACGGTATGCTCGATAGTGCAATCGCGACAATTTACATACATACATAAACACGAACATCACGAACGCGGCAGATTCATGGAAAACAGAATTGTAATTTAAAACCAGTTATTAAACAGCATTATCAAACGGCTGATTTAAATTATTTGCATATCACTTTAACAGTTTGCTTAATACGCCCACTGTTCTCCCACGTTCGGAAGGCAAATAGTAACGTCGAGTGACATTCAGTGCTCGCGAGAAGTAAATTACGACTCTGAACAAACGTTAATTATGCAACTGATTGAGCTGCAGTTGCTTATCGCTCTGGAACAACGTTTTCAAACGCGATATGAACTCTTCGCGCTCTCTACAAGCCCGCGACAAGGTGCATACCAATGAGTCGCAACAAAGGCGAATGCCGCGTCGTTCGTACCTGTAAGCGCAACTGAGAGTCTGTATTGTAATGCGCGCACGTAAGGTCGAGCGTATTCAACGGTGTTAACGATAAAGTTCCTACACGGAGCACGTGAATGAAGCGCTTAATGACAATCGCCATTCGTGACTTCGGCACTTTGCTGGAAAATTGTATAGCATTATGGAACATATAGAGAAGTTATAGAGCGTTTGAGATGAGATATTAAGCGTGGCGAGCCATGTGCGATTAGTTGTGATTGTTTAAAAGATAGACAGGAGGGCGAGCTCATAAATACAGTTTCTGATTCATTTGCCAGCAAGTAAACCATTTAGACAACACTGAGAACAACTTTTACTAGACATCTCGCATGTATGCCAGCGTACGGTTAGAGAGGTAAACTTGTGTTTTTCGCTTGCGAAATAACATTAAGATATGTGCTGAATTTTAGTAAAATATTTTCTCTTGTAAGAACATTTAATTTTATTACAAACATAATTTGGAATTTAATTTCAATTGTCGTGAACAAATTTCTATCTATATTTTATCTATCATATACACGCAAGATGTCTAATAATGTTGCAATCTTTTAATATATCAAAATCTGCTTTCATAATTTGTCTCTCTATACTACCGTTTTTTCCTTTCTAATCTTTCTCGTAATTTTCATATCAAAAACTGACATTTTATCAAAGAAAAATATAGCATAATTTAATTTACTTAAGTAAACTAGATCTAACTACAGTCAGGCTTCGTACGTTACAAATTACTGGACACAACACAAATGCGTGCTGAATCATGAAAACAACGCTGAGTCACTGATGACACAAGTTTTCCCTTGGTAAGATAACCGAGTCTTTGAATAAAATAACGCATCATTCAACATGCCTTTTGCTGCCGCCATCTCAAAAAAGAAAAAGAGAAATTCGCTCCGCAAATCGGTGAAAGATGCGCGTTTATTACACCACAAATTTCGCTATATTTTCCGTCTCGTTTGATTATTTCAATGGAAGTATGTGCCCGAAGCTTGAACAAAATAGTTAACGCCGCGTGTTAGTTAAAAGTACTTTCCTGTTGTAATTCAATTACAACACCAAGTTAGTTACGCGACAGTGTTCACAGGTAAATGTACTTATTTGACATTTTAGAAGGTTGATGATTAAAGCTAACACTTTAATGTTTGCGATAGAAACTAACGCGCTACTTTCTGCTTATATAGCATTAAATTCCACGATCAAAAAACAAAGACTTGAATCATACCGAAGAAATATTATTCCACTCTCTCAAAAAATACAGAGAAATTAAGAATATATGCAATGCAGATCGATGTCTCAGGTTTCCATTCTATCTTAAATTTTTGCTTTTCCCTCTAATTATACATACTTGCCCCATTTCAGTTTTAAAAAAATGTTTCGAAACAAAAAGAAATCAGACTTTTCAATCACTCGTTTCACTATCATCAGCACCAAACTACTGTTTGCCCGCAAAAAAATCCGCAAAAAGACACATCCCCTCGGGAAATCAAACAACTGAACCAAAGTGATGCCATTTCCAATTCCCTAAAAAAAGGGAAGCCACCAATGGCAATCGTGTCGACCCTTCCATTTACCCAAGAAGAGCATAAAGAGAAAATGCGTCTTCATTAACTGCTAAATAATATGTGATACATTCACAATGACAGCGAGTATTGACATCCGGGTTTGATTACTACAGTGCGATATTATATATTTATGTAACCAATTAGCTATTTAAAACATAATTATTTGTAATCGCGTAATACAATTTGTTATAACTGCAAAATATCATAATCTTCATTAACAAACAAATAGTTTTGTTTAGTATTAAATCGATTAATTAATAATTATTGATGAAAGTACTTACACAGTATTAAATACACATATATATTATGCATATATTATTACAACTATTAAACTATTTAATATGCAATTTTGCTATTATTAATTGTTCATCTGTGAGCAACGTAATTTGTGAAATAAAATAAACATGTTTTGTCTCGCCCTGTTATCTATTGCAATTCGAATTTTCCATTAAAATTGGCAATTACATACGTCGCGGTACATCACTGCACGTGATAGTTGAGGCGTAACCAAGGGCGTAACACTTATTGTTAGCAATTAACCGTATTGCCAGCCGTCATTATTCATTGTAGATATCAGCGGTAATAGCTTTGCCGAAGAGCACGACTGATGCGTGAGAATCGCATATTTAAAGAGTCACGATATTACAATATCGATAAAATTGCAAATATGCAGCAATCAAATTTTGCGACAGAGAGCAATGATTGCTTTTATTAAATATAAGCACATACAATATTGCTCTAAATTCATTAAAAAGTAAAATATTATTTTTAAAAAGAGTTATACATGTTTTTATATTTGAAATTTCATGATGTTCAATTTTCAGTATTTTAAAATTCTCAATTTTATGGATGATGGATTTCTTGGATTTTACAGCATTCGGATAGCTCGGAGTATTTAAACTGTTGAATCTAAGAGTTGTAATAATAAAAAAGTAAAAATAAAATACATTTATTTTTACCATTTAAAATAATCAAAAACAAGATGGCTGTTCTTAATTAGAATTAGTATTTTGAGTATGAATCGATCAACATCACAATTCATGGCCTTTTTCTTCCTCGCTATAATACATTATTATTTGCAATATGTATTGTTTGCAACAGTAAACAAGCCGCACAAGTTAAACTCTGTCTTTCTTTCGCAAACAACATGTGTATACGAAGCTTAAAAGCTTCATACAATATGTTGTATATCCAAGCAGATATTGCGAACACATCGTTGAACACGCCAAGAACATATGTTAGATTCTAGACGTATTTAGAGAGAAAAAGACTATGGAACTCCATTTTATCGAGTAAGAAGAAAAAGTCTTATGCATTAAATACACATTATTTTATATTAAAATAATTTTTATTTTAATATAAAAACCCGCGCTGTGACAGATACATTCCTATTAGCAAGCGAATGTTGATATATCACGCCGCGGCCGGGACGATAAATTATTTCGTATTATATCGACAGATGAATACACCGCGTGCATTGTTTTACGGTAAACTGGACCATATAAATTGCACCGTTGCTGATACTTCGAATGCCAATTGTGATAATTGTTTTCGCAATCATGTCGAAATGAAATAACGAACGAATGCATCATTGCCATGAGCTTGAATTACAGGTACCTTTTATTATAGGCACGTGCTGTGCGTTAAGTCTATTTTCAGCATTGAAAATAAACGGTGCATGATTCACTAAAGGTCTAAAGATATCGAGTAACGCAAACATTTTCGATGTATATACGTAAATTAGCTGATTGGAAGACTTATACGTAAAGTTGTTTTGAATGGGAGCTGAAGCGAATTAATTGTTATAAAGCCTTAATTGCATTAACTGTCGTAGCATCATGAATATCGCGTTAGATAAAGGTATGCGAATATCTAAATGCATATTGAACCTCTTAAGCAAAGAGCAACTAGACTCTCTGTACGGATCTTGGTTGTCGCGAATACAAGGAAAATTACATTTAGACGTTGCATGCGCAACGACAGTTATAATAGTTTAAGCGACTCTTACCTACCAAACTGCGATTATTAAACTGAATGGAATGACAAGGTACGACAATATAAACGTGTACAAGAACAGTATGCAATATATGTAAGTCTATACACAGATGAAAATTGAACAATTAGAAAAATTTCTTTTTAAGACTTCTTTTCAGACTTTTCTTAGGTATTATTTTTACTTCCTTCTGCAATATAGAAAAAGATCTTATAATTTCTAAGTAAATCTTATGATCAAAAAGTAATAATAAACAGATTGTGTGTAACATTAAAAATCAAACATTATATATAATAAATATTATAGATTTTTATTTTTGTCAAAACTCTGCTTTAACGCCATAGAATTGCTCACGTTATACTACGTTCGTATATTCCGAGGATTCAGTCTTTGCAAAATTCATACGTTCCGTTACTAGAAATTCAAAATACATACGAGGTGCTATTTCCATAAAAGAAATGTGAGAAATGTAGAGATTCGCATAAAAGTAACGGGATTTAAATGGGACACGCAAAACCATCTTCGATCTCGTAGCAATCGTACGCATGCAACGTAGCTAAAAAAGAACAATACTGATTCACGCAGGAAGCAATTAACGTGTACAATGGTTCTCGGAGAAAGAAATCAATTGTTTCACTCAACTATCCAATGATGAAAACTCTTTATCGATGGAAAACTTTCTTTTCAGCTTGTATCGGTAAAAACCCTCTAACTTGCTTAATATCAATGCTAATGAGTGATATTTCAAAATAATGATTCTTTAAACGGTTTTATAATTGTGCGAAATTGTTCGAAATTTAAAGGATAAATATCACAGATAAATATACCATCTCTATTAATATTTCTCTGCGATTAACTTTTTTCTTTTTCAAAAAGGGCTTTTCAAAAAAATAGCACTATTGCATGCTTAGAATTAATCAATATATCGACCTGTAAAGTTTTTCCTTCCTATACGCTGCAAACATTCGCGTGAATAAAAAATACGCCCGAAAATTCATGGAGCATTAACAACTATGTTTCAATGCAACTTCTATAAATATGTGTCAAAACCTTTCGATAAACTGCACGATGAAATTGTATACGGCTTGTTTTATTCGTCCTGTGTTTGAATTGTCCTACGTGCTTTAATTACAAGATATTTTCGAGAACACTACGTACGTTTAAAGAAATTCTAATATACAGTGCGCGATTATTGGTCCAATTTTTATGCATCTACGTTAGAATGAACGATGCACACGTTCGACGGCCAACGAACGAAATCCTAAAAGTGAGAAAAAAACAAAGATAACATTCCAAGGCTTCAACAGCGCATGTCAACCTTGCGCAAATCCTAGAACAGCGTCGCATATTTCCACGCTTTGCAATAATACTATGTAATAACGGTCACGCGATGTTTTTACATTGCCGGATATCTAACTCATTACGCAACTTGATATATCCCGTTTCAATTCAAAACGTTTTTAGCTTCTCACGATCGTTCGCACTATTTCATTCCTGAATACTTTGGGAAACGCTACCAAGACGTATACTTAAGTAACAAATTGTTGGGAGCAATATTGGACAGCGGAGCAATCTCGTTAGAACATAATAGATTCTCAACTTAGGTCTTGACCCTCGCAACTAAATTAGACAGCACTAACATACGAGAAAACCGTCCAATAAAGTAAAAATCAAATTGTTTCTAGTGGATGATCAATATTTAGTCTTATCTTAGTGCAATTTTAGTTCTTGATGATAAAGCAATAAAAATTATGCGTTATCTGCACAAACTTATTGCATAAGTACAGCAGAAATATAGAGAAAACAATATAATGTATGAAATTACTTATTGACGTAATGTCAAATGCACAAAATCAAATATGTTATGTTTTGAAAAAAATGTTTCAAGTCAACCAGTCGTTCTATTGATCTGTCTTCGACGAGTTATAAACACAAGCTCTTGGTCGTATTTGTTCCCATACTTCTGCATGTCTCTAACGTTCGCGGAAAGCACTGTAAAAAGAAACAATTTACGTCATTCCGCCGTAAATAGTTTCGGAGATTCGAGCCGCGTGATGGAACGCACGTATTGAAACAGTGCGTATCGCTCATCTAGAACGCCATACTTTTTCAGAACAACGTAATCGGCGCCACGAAAATTCAACGAACGGTGCGCCATCACGCAATGCACTAACGATATTTTGTACGGGTAATCCGCGAGCGACGGCGCGTAATTCACTGTGCAAAAAATAGCTAGAAAACCGGCGAGCTATGTTTAACTCTACGAAATAATGCATGCTGTGTTTATCTCGCGACGGGTGAACGTGCCCGTTTTATCACGACCGAAACTGAAGGTAACGTAAAAGCTCAACACTTGCTTTGCGAATCAAGAAGAAAGGATCAAAAACGAAGCAGTCTACGCGCGTATCCGAAAGAAATGTGCAATTATAAAATGCATGATGAAAATTCTGATAGGATATATCGGTAAAAGAGATTTTGTTTTCCATTTGCTATAAATAACCATTGTTTTCTCTACCAAAATGTGGCGAAAATTGGGAATATCTCATGTGAAAACTGTGTTCTCATTTCTATTATATGATATACGCTTTATGTACAACAAAACTGCGTCATATCAAATATTTAGAGAGTAAAACTTTCATTACGAGATTAGAATCTTTGCTAGATATTCGTATTAATTTACAGATAAGATAACTGAATATAATTTCAATTTAATTCATTGTGAATTAACTCAATTTCTGCATTTATTTCAGCAATATTTCATTATATTTTAATGTATTAAATTTCTCGCAGCGTTATTATCGCAAAATTCAGCGACAATTGTGCTACTTTAATATGTACCGCATTAGAATAATAGTGTGCAGTTCTTTTTTATGAAGTACGATAGAGCCGCCACATTTAACAAATCGCATTACACAAATATCCGTCGCTTTTTTTTCCAGAATAATTAACTGGAACTTTGAGCTGAAACTTTTCGAACCTAGAGCCTGCCCAAGTTCAAACAACTGTGAGTTTGTTCGCCGCAGGCAACTCTCTTTCCTGAGAAAAGTTACGCCAATTAAGACACTTCTGTGATCGGATTCCAATGGCATTCTGCCCGGGACTTATAAACGGATCTTTCGTGGGTCCGGGAAACAACCTGGGAAACGAGAATTACACATCGTTCTTCGCGCGAAAATGGTCAGCTGGTTTTGTTGACCATCGTGTATTTTTCAAGAACAACAATGAGGCTGTTCGGGAAATGCTTTTTACGTAAAAAGATGGATGGAGGAAAGAAGATATGACACGTGTGAGGGTGTTTGAATCGCAATCGATTTTACAGATCGAATCGGTGACCTGAATATACATAACATGATAGTGCATTAAATCGTATATTTAGAAGATGATAAGAAGAATTTTTATTCATGTAAGAATTTGAGAATATTCGCTTGCCCCCCGTGTTTTGTTGCATAATATATACTTTCTAGCATGAGTAAAGCAAATTAAATAATTCTCATTGTAAATCTGTCTAACTAGCGTGCCAATTATAAGCTTCAATAATTATGAATAGAATAAATTTAACAAGAGCTGACATACGCCTCATTCAGCATTTCAAAGCGGATCGAATTTTAATTTGTCAACGAAACAAAATCGACGGTCGCATTTTCGCGACGATGCATTCGACAATCACGCCAATTTTCCGCGACACGTACGTCACAACACAGCCGCTGCGTGCAAAGCAATTGTTAATAAAAGCGGAAAACACGAGATTTCGAAATGCACAACGCTATCACAGGCGTAATTTATTGCGTTTTAGCTCATAGGTTATCATGCCATCGCGGTCGCGACGAAACTGCGTGCCGCTATAAAACAGAGACCTTGTTCCATTACTGTGAAACGACAGAAGGAAAATAACTAGAAAAAATAGAGAGTCGTGCCTCGACGCAAGCAAAGCAGAAAGAAATGCGAAACTTTGCTCAAAGAAACTTCTTCCACGTTTGTCTCGAGCTACGACGCGACAAGAAACGCAAATAACTCCCTACCGTTGCAACGTTCAGAAAAATTGGCGAAAGGATAAAAATAATATCACTACTAAACGCTAACGCGCATAAATCTATACATAAGCACGCAATGTATTATGTGCAAATCTCTATAGATACATTGTGAAACAACTGATTGTCAAAAACAATTTTCTTTCAGAAATAGTTTATTATAAAGAAAATAAAGTATTTTTCAATACCTACACTTAAAAGCAGAATTATACAAAATTTTACGAATTGTAACAGAGATTGTCAAAACTTTTTCTCGCGCCCTTTAAAACTGGAAATGCGTGGAAAAGATTTTCAATACTTTTTTCAAATTTCTCTATGCTGTCATTCATTCAATCATGCTTATTCCGGAAAAGCTTTTCCGCTTTGAACGTTCAAAGGCAGAGCGACCTGATTTTAAAGAGCTTATTACACGTAGAATTCTCTCCAATATTATACGGCATTAGTAGTGAAGTATTAAATTACTTAAATAGAAGGTATAATTGTCTCGTGGTCGATTCCTTAAAGGCAATTTTACACAAAGTATGCCAGAACCACTGAACAACCTTTCGATTATATTTTTTCTCGATAGGACTGCCGTATAAAATCATCTAAAGCAGTTCAATGAAGTAAAGTTCCACAATGCGACGTACTTTATTAACAGCTAACTTTCGAAATTCAACTTTTTAATTACTGCGGAACTTTATCTTATATATATGTTAATTTGTGATCATAGAACCGATATTTCTCTTCGGGAGAGATTTAGAAAGAAAAGAGAGAACAGATAAAAGAAAGCAATGTTATCTCAACATTAAGATAACACACTGATATAAAAAACAATACTCGAAGTTAAAGAACGGTGAAATGTTCCATGATATTTCGGGCTCCTGAAATATGCCAAGACCAATTTTGTTGCCCGTTTCTAACATGAAAAAACAATAATGACCGTCGACGAGAGATATGACCCCTCCATTCTCCCATTAATAATGTGTCAGAAATAATAGAGATAAGAATTTCTTTCAAAGACCGTGTTAATTTGTACGTTTTCATGTCTCGAAACAGTTAGGCCTCGATTAGTGTACTTATCATGCAAAAAATTATGGGTTTCTGTTTTTCGCGGAAGAGTACGGATGAAAACAAATCTCTCTTTCTCTCTTTCTACGAGAAGAAAATTAAAAAAGCTGCGATACGCAGAAATTTGTTACATCGTTGTATTTCGAAAGTGGTGATAACTCAAAATCGTTATTACGATTGCCCAAAGCAACGATGATTCACGCTCGAAGAAATTCAATCGTTGCGTCGAGCCGGAAATCGTACCAAAACCCAACTAGACGCTTTGTCCATTTTACTTACAATGCATACAATGCACTTCTAGTCCGCATTTGAGCGGGAATCCATTTCTAGAGATTGCGCAATTACGCAAATTGGATGCCTCCTCTTTATTCCACACTCGATTCGCTTTCTACGCACTGCGTGACGTATTGTACTTTCGCAAAGGAAGCAATCGAGCTTCGCACTTCAAATCATATCCTCTTCGTGCGACGAGATCGTATCGTATAATACGTTTACGATCGGTTCAGTTTACGACGAAAGTAATGTGCTCGCTACCATCAATTCTACAATACAAGCGCTCCTTCTTACAGTATTCTACAATCGGTTTTCGGTATTTTCGAGAAATGGGGCAATGAGACCTCTTTTAGCGCGTCTCTCGCACTTCGATTGCGTTCAATCGACTACCGCGATAACTTTTTCCACCTCCTTTCTCTCGATATCACATCCAAATTATTATATATTTATCAAATATAAAAAATATTTCTCTAAAAAAAATAATTAACATAACAGAACTCCCCAAGTGCAATTGATTCACCGATAAAATTATTTCGGGCACAAAAGCGCAATTTAATAACTTCCAGAAAAGAAACTTTGCGCGAGAATCTTCGGTGTTTATCTTAATTTCGCGCGCAAATCACATTAGTTTCACTCGGTACTCTCGATCAGGACGATCGTCTTCATCTCAACCATCGTCCGGGTCAACGAACACCAATTCCCAAGATTTCCCATGTGCTTTTCTTGTCAAACTTTTCTCCAGAATTTATCTCCGTTGCAGAAAAAGAACAACAATCTTTCGATGTCAAACTCGGAGATAAGACAACGAAATCATTTCTGAGTATCGTCAAATTATCTCAAAGTAATGTTCACTGAACAAATGAGACTTTGATCTGTATTCTCGATGCATTTTTAATATTAAATTGATTACTTTAATTCCATAACACATTTAACTCCATTGACGTTAAATATAAAATTTGTTTAATTCTTACTTTATAGTAGGTTTAAATATATTTTTCATATTAGACAAAACAAATTCAAATTTAACAGCTACATTCAGTGATACGAAAAAGGCGGTATTAGATACAGAGTTAATAATATTGACCGCAATCTATGTTAAACGACATTATAGTACAAGAATCAAATAATTTAGAAACTTTAAACAGAAGCAAGAATATGGACTTTCATGCCCGTTGTGTGTATCGCTTGTAGTAAGAAAGTTGGAAAATGGAAAAGTTTCCGATGTAAGAAAAAGTTATCGAGGTATACATAAGGCGTGCCACAATGTTCACACGTGATTCCTTATACGACTAGGCACGTCAAGTAAGTACAATGAAACTTGTTCGAAGCGCAACTTCGATCATACGTCTTCCCCGAAATCCTGATTAATAAAAGTTGAAGAAACGAAATCACAGAACGTCGTGCGAGATCCCTCGAAAAGAGCCAACATCCACCGAACCGTATAACCAATCCCATAAAATTATATTAATCACTTTCCAACACCAACGGATCAGCGTTCAACCGAAAACCGAAAGCTGAAACCGAAACGTCAAAAAATGTTTGTGTCGCGCGTGTCGTAATATTTACTACTCCCTTTCCGGGCGCAAATTGTCGCGGCACGTTGCGTCCACGTCTCGCCTGTTTCACGTCACACCACTCGAATTAACGGCGACGTGTCCGCGGCCGGCTCGACGACCGGGTGAAGCGCAAACGTGCGGCTTTCGGCGGGCGCGGGCGTGACACGCCAGGTGATCGAAATTCCGCGGGATTCCGGCAAAGTGCTCCAGGAAACTCCGCGTGTCTCTCGCTCGACGTTAAAGCTCCGAAAACTCCGGCAGCGCGCCGCGGCAACGTTTACGCGCAGACTATCAGCTTTTCGGCGTAGAAGCACGCGCGACGCGACGCGACGGCGTGCGTCGCCGGCGGGCGCGTGCGTCGCCTCTCCCGACGCGGAAACCGCGAAGAAGCCGGACACCCCCGCGGAGCGAAACGCGCGCGCGACCGTCCGCAAGGCTGTCGCGGTCACAACAAAGCGTGAGGCTGCCGACGGGGTACCACGAGGAGTGGCAGGGTCGTGTCATCGACTCCTCGACCACTGCGACATCTTGATGCTGCACGATCTAACCGCGAGCTCTAAGGGGTTGCCTGGCAGTGGCAGCCAGGTGCATTAGGTTACCAAGCAACTCCCCTGCGATAGTTGGATGAATACTTATTTCGAAACGGAAAAGATCGCGTATCTATAGGTTCACGAATATCAGAAAATAATAAAGACGTGATCTGTCAAAGTATCAAAAAAGTATCTCGTAAAAAGTTATTCGTTACATCACCCCGGCCAATATTATTATTTAACGGGGTAACGTTCAAAGTGATACCGGCGCACTTGACAGTAGGAGCCATTACTTCGGATGAGACAATGTAACATTATATTTGCCGATATAATGGACAATATAATGAATAATCGTTATTTCTTTATGATTTTATGATATTTTGTAATGACCCTTAAATAACTCAATTCAAAGAAGATATCTATTTCATACAAATTTATTTCTACTTGCGACAGTAATAAAAAGGAATGAAAATAACGTCGCGTTACATTCAAATCATTTGATGCAAAAATATATCTTTAAAAAATACATTTGCCGGGAAAAAGCTAGTTGAAATTATGTTCTGTTCAAATCTACAACGCGATTATTAAAGAATTAAATAAGCGTATCAATAATTTTATTCGTTAATTCTAACATGTCAATAATTCTATCATTATGAAATTCATTGTTAAAAAATATTTCAATGTAACATTTATGATAGAGACTTGCTATTTATTCTATTTGCAAATACTAGAATGACGTAAGTAAATAGACTCTCATTATCTAAATTGAATCGTCGAATCAAATCGAATTACAGCGAATCAAATTTTCATTAAAATGAAAAAGAGTCATCAGTATAATGTTTCATATACCGTCTATTTCTTATTTAAAGAAATAAAAATATATGTTTGATCGATGAGGTGTCTATTTACTTATGTCATCTTAATGTTAGTGTAACTGTACTGTATTAGGGAAAGTGCGACATTATCAGATACGGGAGGGCACGATGAAACATTCCCCTATCTGGCGTAATAAGCTATATAATAAGGGGGATTATAAATTGCTACTTTACTAACATAGAATCTGATCCTTTGTGCTTACGATATTATGTCACCTGCGAGAGGTGGTGGAGAACATCGTTAAAAACGGGACGTTTATCATTGTGCTCCCTGTTTCAACTTTGCCGTTTTCCTTATCATCGTTTTTTTAGATGATTGGCGGATGGTCACTTTTATTGTTCTAACAAAACTTGATTATCGTAGGTATCAATGATCGAATTATAGATTGAATTTCTTCTACCTAACAGGAATACATACATATGTGTGCGCCAAATTCGAACGATTAAACTAATTTTCCAATTGAGTAACTTGAGGACTACACGGGAACTACATTGGATATCAACAAACGAAAACTAGCGCAAGAACAGCTCGTTTGGTACAAGAGACATCGATTTGTGCGGATCGATGAAAAGTTATATGGACCTTACGGTCGGTAACTATCCCGACGACAGGAGGTGAAACCATCGGTCAGGCTCCAGGTATAACCAACGACGAAAAGTTTTATACTATACTTGCAAAAAACATACACTGAGTTACCGACCAACAAAATGACAGGAGCGCCTGAAAATTTCGCGATGAGATAGATTCGCGCTTCTCTCTTTCTGACGTTGATAAGGCAAAAGGGTTCAGAACCTGATAACACAGTGTGACGTACATGAAATTATGATGATAAGTAATCCGAGAATATTCCACGATAATATGCTAACATAATTGATAAATTGGAGTAACGCAAAAGCTAATTAAAATTTACTAGGATATCCTTAGATTGTTTCGTTGTTTAACGTAAAACTGTCTGTAGAAGTTTAGGCTTTAAATGTTTTATGCCGCAAATTTTAAACGCGCTAAAATAAAACGCACTATTGAAATGATAAGCAAGATATGATAAGAATATAATCGCAAAGAGTGTTAATACGTATGACCTTACTCGGGTGCGATACACCGTGTATTTAAATAATTTTCCTATTGCATAGCGCCGACTTGTTATATTACTAAGTTATTTTAATCATAATTACTCGACACGTATAGTAGGATCTTCAACGGATCAGTGCACATTCGCATCTATATGAGCTGTGTGACAAAGTCAAGATCGCCTTCATAAGCATGCAAATTTATGTTAACGACGACATACACAACCAAATTACCATGATAATAACATACAGATGGATCTGTTTTCCAATGGACCACGTGAATCTGTGATCGCGACACAAGACCAGTTAATTATTCACCCGACGATCTAAACCGAAAGAAAACCAAAGAAAGAACACCGCCGTAAAAACGTGATGCGCTCTAATGACATCGTTAGTTCTAATGATGTCGATTTTTAACGCTAAATGTTAAATGTCGCTAAAATCTCGTTGCAAAATAAATGCGACGGTTTTCGTTTCGGACTTACGTCAGCAACTTACTTCATATACAACATAAACGCTCGAGTCCCACGTTTAGCGCAAAAAGAACACGAGTTGTACCTATAATTTATTTTAAACCTCTCTCTCTCCGACTTAAAGCAACGTAAACGCGCTTTCGCAATAAGTCTTCATTATTATTTGCCATGCGCGCGACTCGATGTGACGATGCGGTTTATCGCGACCGAAATACGCTGTTGTGGAAACGGAAATTGCAGGAAACAGCAAGGGAGATTCTATTAGACTTACCTAAGTGCACGCCACTCCCCGTCTGTGGTTGTGGTCGGCGCGGATGTGCTCTTGCTCGGGAGACTCAGACGAGGACCGATGCGCAGTGTCATGGGTCGCCTCCTTCGCGTGTAATCTGAAATAATCGAACGGTACAGAGAAATCTCCGAAAGCGAGATCATGCTCCCACGTTGCACGCGTAATCCGGCTTCTCCCGGGAGCAACATTGTGCCGCCTGGAAGGCAGGTGTTTGCAGAGAAAACATCGATTTAAAGGGATTACCACCGCGTGGGATTGAATGGTGATGATGATAAATTCCGATCTCGTCGCGTGTAGACAATACGTAAGACGATTGGGTTTTTCCCGTAAAAACCGAACATGATTGTTGGGCAGCCGATTGTGTTAACATCAGTTAAGCCTATTGTGCAATTGTATCTGGACGCACAACCGATACTTTTCAAAGTTTTATGGTTAGTATTTCAATGGTTAGTTAAAAGTTTTATTCCGTATTCTATTGTGTATTGTTTTTAGATAAAAATGTAATTTAATTTAAGAGCTTCATTAATACTTAAATAAAATTTCAAACAAAGATTCATGCAAATGCGCGTGACCTCCGAAAGATTCGTTTTTTAATTTTATTATAAATTTTCGAAAGTTGAGAATATGAATATTTATACTTCTAATAATGAGTATAGCTTGTATTTTACATTTTGTTATATTATGCCTTTTTTCTACACTGGTGGAAAAAACGTAGCTTTTGTTCTTTTTCACGCGTTCTTTATGCAAAGTAATAATTAAAAAATCTTACCATTTGCGGAACAAAGCGAGTTCCGTCCGTGTAAGACATGCGGCGATAAGTATTGCGAGTGAGGATTTGTGGGGGTTGGCGGGGTAGTTCGACTCGGAGCTGATGTCGTAGTCCAAGGCGGTGCTGCATCTCGTACGGCATTTGTTTCCGTCGAGACGACGGGAATCTCGTTGGTCACCCGCACTTCTATTCCTACAGACTGTCAACAAGAAACGAAATATTTATGTATTTTATAAAAAATATTTTATAAAACATTTTCTTTTACAGCAAATTTCAAACGTAGCTACATTTCACCAATTTTTTGAATATTCAGTGATATAAATATTAATTTCAATAATAAATACTAATTAAAACACAACAATTCAAAAACTCCGTAAAAATAAAAATCTGTTTAAATCTACAAGGGGGACAATAAAGTATTATTACTTAATTATAGACGATAACTACATATTCTTTTCATTTTTAACTACAATTTACAATTTAAAAGATATTATTATTTCGATAATTTAATCAAATAACATTGATTCTCATGTTCACAAGAATAATACGAAATAAACATTTTTATTGACAAATTATTTAAGTCTATTGCACTTATGACAGAATCATTATATGTCAAATATGCTAATAACGTTAAAGAAAATCTTATTGACCTCCGTTTTATATTCCCCACAACTACGTCGCTGGACCACAAATTCAGTTACAACTAACCGAAATTTGTTCGGAAATTTCATGGTTCATACGTGGGTCGCATCGAACTATTATATAACTATTGTTACATTGTCTATTATTACGAACTGTATTACGTATAAACGGCGTCGCGAGCAGGCATCGGGTGCGTCTACGGTACTATAAAATGTAATTAACCGACACAAAGGGAAACGTTTGTAATAAAATCGAACCGTTTAATCGAATTACAAATATTACTCCGTGCCGAGTGACTAAGGCTACATCTGTCCTCGACCGGTGCGTAATGCCTGTTGACCGTGCTCTATATAACATGATCTATACATTTTCTCCCGGTAAAGAGAAGGTAGGGAGACATACCAGGTTCTAAATTAATGGTATACTTTCCCGGAATTTCTGCTCATTTACCAAATAGTATTAACACAAGGCAAAGTGTAAAATTTCAACAGTAGCGCGGAAATGCTTGTACGGTCGGATTAAAAAGCTGTAGCAGAACGCATTAATACGATTAATTGAGTACTCACTAAAATTATTTGCGGGATTATTATAATTAAAACCCTTTCAGAGTAAAATGTACTATTGCAAATCTAATAGTGCCAATAATTAACTGTGAAATCTCTCATTTTCAGAATGACCCTCGCAATGATTTGTATTGGCAAATCGGGTATATGTAGATATTACGAAATGTCAAAATTTTAACAAAATTCAACACATTTGAAAAATTATATTCGTAATTGAAATTCGATGTCGAATTACATAACAAACGATATTTATATTTTATAGGTCGAAAATATAAATCAAAAATATCATCAAAAATATTAAATATAAATTCTTACTTGTATCTGTTTGTCACATCGTAAATATCGACGAGAAATTTAACATCGTTAATAATATTGAATACGCATATAGACTCGTTATATGAGATTCTAACGCAAATGCACATTAAACAAATTACTGCGCGTAGGAATAATTGGGAGGATGGTATGATTATTGAATACCAGAAATAGTCGACGAATACCGAGTAAATCGTCTAATTGATGAATTGATTTCATAGTCGCGGAAACGTAATTTCGTTATCGCAGCCGCTTTTTGGCCAACAATGACAAACGAGAGTTTCCATCAGATGGAACCAATAAGTGAAATTATAAAGATATAAAATATTCTCGTTAACGATATTTTTACATTTCTCTCCGCTTCTCCTAAGTGCTGGAGAATTCAATGTAAGCTTAACATTCGTTCAACGTTCCAAATAGCATTAAAATCCGTAAAGCTCTTATTGAATATACAATGAAATTCCGCTACAACGAATACCGGTGTAACATTTTCGTTATAATGAAATTTCATTCAATATCCATCCGGCTATGCTTTACTTTTTTAATATAGACAGACTCCACATTTATTAAACGAGAGATCTAAATTTCATAAGCTATTTTTGAAAACAAAAATAACTACAAATTATAATTATACAAGATGTTTTTTCATATTATCAGAACAGAACTGTCGATCACGGTAATGATGTGACTCTAATACGGACCTTGCACGATCAATAATACTGATCAGTAATATTGAATCAGTAATATTGACAATATACATTAATACTTTTACAACCTGACGATATTTTTATACTATTTGACATTTATATGGTCTTTTTACAATACTGACGCGTCCTCTTCACACAATCAGCATTATTGTCAAAATCCCTATCACACAGCGATACTGATGCTCGAGAATCAAAAAATTCGGATCACTGTCAATATCCTACATCAATCCATCAATATTAACCACACACGATCAATAATATTGTCAGTATTTGTTGATACTGACAGTATTATTGACTGTGTAAGGTCCTTATTAAACTATGCATTTGAATATCACAAGTAAAGGGAAATTATGTCCACGATTGAGTGCACTTGAAACAGTAACGTACTCGATATAAAATTCCATGTTCGTTGGGATTTATTGCAATAATGTAATTTTCGTGTCACCGCTGTTCCTTGCATATATTGGCATTAATATCACCATCGGCTTGCATGTTTTGAACTTTCCGCTCAAACAGGTACAAGGACACGAATATCGATTGGAACATCAATAACCGCCATTGATGACCAAGGAACACAATCTTCGACAAATGCAGTTCTTTTAAATGCTAACTACCATTCACACGCAAATCAGCGGATAATCTCACTATATTCAGCAATATGTCGGTACATGATAAAACATTTTACAATACTGCAAATTTTATAAAATTAATTAGAATCCATTATCTTTTAAAACTTTTTCGCGAAACTTCGTTGCTTACATTTCCGATAATTTAAAAAATATTGACATTATTACATTGATAAAAAATAACGCCAATTGGTGACAATTAGAATTTCTCTCAATGTAAAATTAATTCATTAATAATCTTCTCTCTAAGCTATTTTCGCAGAACTCTATCATCCTAATAGAATTCTTCAAACATATATATTGCTTCAAATATAACATCGACATATTGCTTCAAATATAACATCGACATATTGCTTCAAATTTATATATTTGCTGATTCTTCATAATATAATATATTTAATATTATTATATAATATTATATAATATTATTATTTAATATGATATTATTAATATAATATTATTATTAATATATTATTTTTAATAATTTCTTACTTATTAAAATTATAAAATATTATAAGAGTAAAAATTAAAGTTATCAATTTAACGGATCAATGTGTATCATCTTGTCATCAATTGCGAAATGACTTTTAACAATATATTATCTGAGACATATCTTTGTTTGTATTATAAGAAAAATATATATTTCCTTTTTGTGTTTAATTCACATACTTTTCCTTCCGAATCAAATAAACGCGCCGAGCAGACGTTACTCGTTTATTTACTGCAGCAAATATTTATCCACGATGCAAAGCTGCTCTATTGCCCTGTGGACCACAAGTCGTAATTGCATATCGATCGAAGGGTTTCCCTCTTAGCTGTGTTTTCTTTCGAGACGAATGCCAATAACGGATAACCGCCTTCTTGCTCTTAGCGTTTATTCAGTCCACCAGTCGAACCGATTATTTTTACCGTTTCTCGTGATCGAATATCGTGATAATCGTCCGATATAAAATTTTCAAAAAAACGTGGGCAATAAAGGCAAAATTCAAAGGTATAAATCAAACACATGTTACAATTATAACATGTAAACTAATTATATATTAAATAACAATTATGGCATACAATGTATATCCATTTGAAATTATTAATTGGTAATTTTGTCAGTGTAAACTTAAATTAGTTGAACATTTGGTTTTCAAAACCGAATTGTAACGACGTTCAAACATTTAGAAACATTTACTTCTACATTATAACACTATCCACGACCAAATTTAAGCAAAATCTTATTTCGTCAGCGTGGTGACGAGAATGAGATTCGTCATTTATTACGTGAAAATTAGACGGTAGAATGCTTAATGGCAAAAAGATGTTTCTCCTCTTATAACTGCTCTTTAAAGGGATTGCAGAGAAATGGGCCTCGATGGAAAGAAATTAACGAAGAGAAAATGTCAAGCAGTAGCTTTCCGACCGAAGCTATTGGGTGTCGCATAATTTATTCGATCCTCGAAATTATTTGTCACATATCTCAAAACTGAAACTTATCCATTCCACACTTACTAAAAAAAAAGCTATCGTTATATAAATTCTCCCTCGCATTAAGGATCATGTCACTGTAGCCTTGTCAGAAAAGTTCGTGGTGACTTATCAACTAATGGATGTCTCTTCGAAAATGTTACAGACACAAAACTTTCAAAACGGATAGTATACATGTTTCATAGAGATAATGTATCGCAGCAAAAAACGCTTTGCTGCAATACCTTGCTAGCTAAATGTGACAAATAGACGTGCAGTAAGAAGATATACATTACATATATTTATATATGTATACACGTAATATCGCAGCTCTGAGAGAGCAAGATATTTATGAATTTTTACAAGTGTACTCTGTAAATGTAAATGAAAATTTTACGTTGGTTTAACGAGAAAAGTTGGACAAAGTGATATTATGTGAGATTATATCCGCTCGAACGAGAATCATAGCACATGCACAAAAACAGAGGATTATCTTCTGCACGTATAATAAAAACAATACAATTGTCTGCATAAGCGTCGCTTGCTCGACGACACAGTTTGCAACGCAACGAGATCTACAGGTGTTCGTGAAGCATACAGGGAAGCGTCACAGGGTTTATTCAGCGGACACGTGCTCGGTTTTGTCTAAAAATCGATAAACTAGTAACGTAACCTATGCATACGTAATCACCAGTTATTTCCCGGTTGGGCAATAAAAGGTCGATCCCTCGTAAAATTTTCCTCCTTCCTGCGGGAATCGCTCTCCTAATACTCTCTACCTCTTATCTAAAGATATGCGATATAAGATTTCTCAAGTTGCAACCAGATTTACAAAGAACATATTGTCGCGTAAAAGAATGACACTTACTTCTAAATGGTGAAAATTATCCGAAATATTATGTGCAGATTAAAAAGGAACGCGAAGTCTTTAAAGGTTCAGATATTCAATATTCTACTATTTAAATATGGCTGTTTAATTTCTGTCTAAGATAACTATAAGACGATCTTCGTATGAAACAAGTTGAAAATAAAAACATTAACGTAAAACGTACATATCGATCTAAATGATTAATATAAATCGCGACTTTCAAATAATGTAAAACGTGATTTGTGTGCGTCAAAGAATTGAGTATGTAACCGTCGTCATTATCAAAATACAAAATAATTTTCTGAACATTAAATCAGTGCTGTCCAGATTTTGTAGTTTTGGGCTTGGAACTTAATTGTGTCGGTGTTCATATCTATTGCTGTTCCTACTTCTCACTTCATAGCTGTTTTCTTGTGGCACGCGACGCTCGGTCTCAGGGATGAGAATAGTCTAAAATTGTTAAAAAAGTTTTTAACGTGTATAATTCACTGTTTAAAAGTGTAGGTATATTATTACTAATATTATAAGATACTATCATTTTTAATATTAATAATTATAAAAGATACATATAAATATATATAATAATGGGCATATTAGTATCTTACAATATTAGTAATAATATACTTTTAAACAATGAATGATACATGTCAAAATAGGCATGAATACCGACACAATTCAATTTCAAGCAGAAAACTACAAAACCTGGACAGCACTACATTAAACTATTAAAATTAATATTAAATCACGTCCACATATGTGAACAAGATTGCTTCTAAAGAAAGAGTATGCCGATCCCTTAAAGTTTTATTTGACGAAGGTGGAATTCAGATATTTTATTTCGATGGGAATTCTCAAGAATCAACAATCTCACCCTGCAAACGAGAATAACAGCCAACATACCGTCATCGGGTGTATCCAGGAGCCGCTGGCAAGTCTCAAGGGGATAAATCGAGATCCTAATATCCTCGCACGCACGCACACACGTAAGGGAAGCACGTCCTGCGTAACCGGCAAAGATAAATTGAACTGCTGCGTCTGACGGAATCTGGTATCAACTCGTGGGACATTGCGTGGATATACTGATACAATAATTGATTAACGAACAAGGGCAAACGGACTTCCAGTAAACTCCAAGTAAAATCGTTATACTAATTTTTGTTCTACTAAGCTATTTCTTTACTATGCGTTATCCTATCTGTCTTAATCGTATTTTTCAGAATTTGAATATTTAAAATTAGATAAACAAAAATGTACATCCCCCTCTTTTTTCCGAAAAATCTAATGCAACAATAATTTAATCAATTTTTTAAGACTTTAAAAAACTCAATTTTCAAACATCATTTTCATTTAGAATTAATTTTTCTTAAAACGGTAAATTAAAAACTTTAATACGTTAATATGAATATTTTATTTTCTCAACAGTAGAGATGTGCGAATCAAGATTTTTTAACTCGAATCGAATCGAATCGAATTTGCAAAAAAATCTTGAATCCGAATCGAATCGAATTGACAAAAATATCGCCGAATCGAATCGAATCACCCACATTTCGAATTCGAATCGAATCAAAACGTAGGAATCCTGTATGCAAGCCAGGAATGTGACGTAGGCATTCGAAGCATCTGAAGAGGTAAATAAAAATTAACGAAGTCTCGTAACGACCAACCTTCTGGCCTTCTCGCAAAGGCGCTGAACGCACGATAGGATTCAACGGGTTTCAAATCTTTTTACGCACTTCTACGATTCGAATTCGAATCGCAGTGATTCGATATTGTCGAATCTTTCGAATTCGAACTACGTCGATTCGAATTCGAATAATTCGCACATCTCTACTCAACAGCATGGAGAGTTAGTCTTCTAAAATTTAACAAAAAATGCTAGAATATAGTTTAGAGACTGAATTTCACATTATAATTTATGACATCATAATTTATAAACAATATATACTTTCTCATACATTTTTTCGACAATTTTCTACGAATATATTATATATAAAAAATTTCTATTACTATTAATAATTTCTATTAATAAAAACAACAATAACGCGGTCATTAGAGTCGGTTTAATTACACAGGCGTCTCTTTGAATTTCTAAGCTCATTTACTTTGTTTTAGAAACATGCCTTAATACAGCATACAAGTACTTTCCCAAAAGAAGGGCATCAAATTACAGAGAAAGCTCCCCCTCGATCTTTCAACTCTTCCTTCCTTATTTCGCCTATAGCGTCTTTCGAGGATAAAATGGAACATCCATCTCAGGTGAGTTCCCTTCGAAAATACACGGTCTGATGTGCTATCAGGAGATAAATCCCCAGTCCAGAAATACATCTCTGACTACTTCGTATAATATCGTTGTACTCATCAGTATCCTAACAAATTAGCACAATCCTGAACAGCGAAGGATTTTAACAAATCATCGATATCGTGGGTATATTGCACGCCTTTAACAAATATTAAAATTTAAGTATTAAAAGTGATCGTACTTATTAATTAATTACTACATTGCTCAACTCGACGTTGATTCGTTTCATGCTTGCGGCGTTCCGTTAATAACCAAAAAATTCGATAATGGCATCGATAATTTCATCCTGTTACGGTACGATATGATTAATACGATCGAGTTAATGGCTAATTAAAATGCGATGAGCCGTTCCGTCGAAAATATACAATCAAAATTCAGTATTGTATATGCGCAATACATTACAAACGAATAAATCCTGCGAAATACATTACTAATATATTATTAATGAAAAATCGATCCAATATCATGGCTTTTCCCGTTACTTCAATTATTCAATTCGATTTGATTCTTGTATTACTCCGTACTCTCTCGATTCAAAATCAATAGGTAAAATAAATTTAAATCAAAAAGTTCAAAGCGCGATATTAAATATATTCAAAAGCAAGCACAGTTTTAAAAAATCGTCACTCATAAACACTATAAAATAATAATTTATATTTCCCATTTCCGATCGCTCCGATTCTTATAAATAGATCGCGCGAAATATTTACTTCGATAAATAGTTGTCGCTTCGATACATTTATGAATCATACGAATTAATTGATCGCGCTAATGCGCAATAAAAGCAGTATAAAAATCAATCTCAATAATTGCCAAAATAGATAACATATCAATACAATATAACTATAGTTATAAATCTGAGCATGCAAATTCTACACGATACTATTGGTCAGTTTTGAAGGTATATTTAAGTGCGACATCGATGTACTCATATTAGGTTTACAGATTTTAATTAATCATCATAATAAATTAAAGTATATGTTAATCGTAGAACACCCTATATATGCGAAATGATTATTGTGTAGAAAATCTTCTGACTGGTTGCAACTGAGAGCGACCTTTGACCTTCCGCTGCAGGAAACTCTCTCTCGATACCTTATAAAGAACTATCTTTCAAGCGACGTGAGAAACGGTAACAATATAAAAAGAAGCAATCGTAAAATGATGGCGCATTTATTGGTGTATCGTATTCAGTAAAATAATTATGAACAGTAATGCAAGAGTATATTACTTTCGTATTACTAAGAATGTACAAGTTCATAGAAACTGAAAAAATAAATATTGACGTGACGACGTCAATAATTCGTTAATCGTTTAGCGTTTGATTCAACATGCAACGAGATACGGCTCGAATGGCATTTGACACGAGAAAAGACGAGACGTGTCACGCTTTTGTGCGCACTCTTCTGCGCACAAACTTTTCACATTTATCGGGAACTCGGCGGAACCCGTCGAAACGAACTTCCTCTGCTATTCATCACACAAATGCATTCTTCAAGATAGAACGGTAAATGACGTAATAGTTCATCAAGGCCATTATCAATGTCTGTAGTACACGTGCATTATACTAAAAGATACTTTGACTAATTTTTATATATTTTAACGAAACAATATATAACAATCTACACAAAAATAAAAACAAAAACGAAAGAAGCATGAGAGCGATTTTTCTTATTTAACAAACGCTTCAAAGTAGCAGAAAAATTGCCCGACCTCTCTAGCATTACTGATGATTAATTAATTAACGAGCAACGTTAATCCCCGTTTCGCTGTAAATTTATCATGTCAACGTGGATCAGGCCAACGCAAATTAACGACACAACAAGATGCGGAAGTGGTGGGTATAATGACGGTGACTTTCGCCGAGGTTACGTCGTAGGTGTTCCGAAGGCTTTGGACCATAACTTCCCGGAAATAACTTGTGACTTATCACAGGCAAGTTATATTCGGCGGCAGCTTTATTCAAGATCCACACCAACTCGCCGAGAAAATGCGACATGCCCTTATTATTCGGGCCGAGATCAAAAGTGCGCACGTATTGTTTATCGTGGAAAGTGACGCGGCTTAGTGTTTTACAATGAAACGGTGCTTTGAGAAAGTTACCGTCGCGTTCACGACGGCAAATATTTTAACATTGCGAATGCATGCAGGTTTTTGTTACACGGCGAACAGAAGCTTCATTAAGTTCGAAAGTGGACCCTTTCTAAGCAACTAAACAAAAGTACGGAAAGCACAGTGTATATTGTAGCTAAATACAAGCGGTGGCGTTGCGAACAAGGAGGAAACGAACCGTCAAATGCGCCTTATCCCAATAACCGAGAAGAAATTCAACAATATTTAGCACTTAAGAAAATTAATTTTCACGACGCTAAACAGGTCCGCGACGGTTCCTCTATTTACTGCAATGGAAAATTATCTCTACTGTGCAATGTAACCCCGTTTCACAGTAATTATAATTTATTTGCGGCGCTAACGGCGCGGCGACGACGCGCGGAGTTCTGACGCCATCGAGTTTTATGTGACGTAGTTCATATCGCGCGATCCGATACAAGAATGTAACACTATTGTCTCCTTTCAAATTTTTCTTCTCGAAATAATACAATTGAAAATTAACTCTCCTTTGGAATATCTCTTTCAGAATATTCCATGTATATATTATCGAATTTTTCATCGTCAGATTTTAATCTGAATATTCAAACAAAGCCGTTCAAATGAATGAAACGAGTGATCGAATTAAACAACCTCTCCAAAAAATTAACAAGAAAATGTAACAAAAACATTGAAAAGAATTCCAAAAAATTTAAGGAACGTCATTAAAGCTGAAGGAATGTGAAATGGAGCAATCGAGATTCTTTGACACGCTTGTAATAAATAAATAAATAAATATTCATAATTCCATAACTATAAATTTTATCACCGCAAAATCATTGTATTACGCGTGCTTACTCAATGCTCTCAATTGTCTCAATTGATGTTATCAAGCACGATGGAAACTAATTAATAGATGAAACTAATTAATTAATTAGACAGTAATAATACTATTGCATACTATAACATATAGTTTTTAGTCAATTAACAATAATATTGTTCTATTATATCGTGCTCAATTGCGAATACTTTCACATCTTGTATGTCGATATAACAAAATGTAAACATGTCCGTTCGCTTCCATATAAACATGAGCGCGAATTAATATCGTTCATATATGATGGATGGCTAAATCGCGGAATTAATACAGAAATTAACGTGCATGTTAAATTGCGAACAAACTTCACGAGAACCGCAAAGCCCGCGCGTTTGAAGCATATAATCTAATCGGTCGGTACATCCGAAAGAGTTGCCAATAATCGCCAATCGCATTTATCCGCATTTATCGAAACCGCACTGACGTATGTTCGACACAGCTTTGTCATTATGCTCACTTATATCTGAGTAGATCTTTCTACAGTCTAACAGTTGAAAATAACATATATGTTTGTACTGTGTCCATAGAAATAATGAATAAGACAGATAATTTGAAAAGAAGTCTAGATATAAAATTTTTCTGTGAAACGCCTACGATGTTATTGTATTTGCACCATCGATTTTACATAATAGAATCGTATCGCCTACGCTTTTAAATTCGCTATAGCACGTTCGACAAACAATACGCAACAACGAACTACATTAAAAAAAAAATTCATTTAGTCGGAGAGGAAAGTTTTATTATTTATCATTAATACAAAAGATTCATGCGTAAATTGCACTAGTTTACATTATGAATTAGATTTTAATTGAAAAAAATGTAACTTCTACTAGTTTTTTATAAGAGCATATTTCTCATTAATGTTATCTCACTTGATATCGTCACGTGTCAATGCAATGCGTAAAACTAACACGTTTTCAGAGTGCATGTGCTTTCTCTTTGTCCATAACAACGTGTAAACAAGGCCAAAATTATTAGTCTCGAGGGCACATACACACATTAGTAACTTTACGGAAAAGGGGCAAACAAAGCAACGGATGGCGGGTGAAGCGGTGGCTCATAATTAGGTTGTTAGCTAATGGGGAACACCGCATGCAAATAAGTGTGCGCGACACTACGCACAAATTGGCGTAAGGCATTCTAAGGAGCCTTCTCGAACAGGGAACACCATTTCAGATCTATTACACGTGTGCGTATAAGAGGTGTGGTGAGGAAATATTTTTTCGGGCAAGCGATTGGATCGAATTGCTATTCCCATCGATATTCTCGACTCGCATTTAATAAACGTCGAATCAAATTAGCAAAATCATTCTGTTCGCTATTATCGGGAGGGAAGTACCCAGATAAATTTTATTATGTAAATGTAAGATAAGAATATAACTACCAAATTTTTGTGTAAATATAATTTCTTGTAGTACTTGTGTGAAGATTATATTCGCGTGTGTCTATTATATTACCTACTAATCTTGTGCGTGCAAAAATGTACTAATATCTGCGATTTAAAAATGTACATTGTAATCTAACTTCGTAGAGAGAAATATAAATTTAATTATTTAATTAAATAAGGCAATAGTAATTTCATTTTATTTTTTTCAGCCATTCTAACATTTGCATTACAGTCGACATCACAGTCGACTCATATGTAATTATATGTATAACTTGTATAATTTCCGAGCTTAGATATGGAAGTTTATTTTAAGGAAAAAGTATGTCTTACGTGATTTAAAAGGCTATAAATTTAACGTGATTTAAAAAACTATTGATTTAAAAGATAATCGCAAAGCGCAGAAGTATTTAAAAAATGTGTCCCAAAGTAACATGAATCGTGAATAGGTATTATCAGATTTTCATTCGCGAAGCAGGGTTCAAAGAGATCTTAAATTCCACCGGGTATATTAAGATTCGTTATATTGAAGACGCCCGTATACAATTTTCACTTTATCTCGCGCTAAACTTATCTCGACGCTTGCTCTCGTGTATTTACGTGTGAAAAGCAAGAAGAATGAAGTGAAAAGCAAGAATAATGATAAAGTTAACTTTCAAAAGTATTGTCATTAAATAGTAATAAAAAAATGTTATATATAATAATCAGAGCGTCGATATGTTTTTTGATAAATTTTAAAAAAGTTTAAATTCATCGATACTTGATATTTAATAAATGCATTATTATTTATAATATTAAACATAATTTATAATGCATCGCCATAAATATGCAAAACTAACATACAAAACAATTAAAATAATTAATTTTAATTTTTGTAATTTGATTCTTTTCTTAATTTTTCAATATTTTCTACAAATAAAATATGAAGTTTAAAAAAATTACAAATACTGTGGCGAAACAATATTCTCTTCATGATTATTTCATAATTATTTACATATTAAAATATTATTAAGATATTTATTTAGATATTATTAAAAAAATATAATTTTATTAAAATCATAGATCAAAAGATGTGTCGACAAACAAAAAGCAATGCGCATCAATTTTCTCTCTTTCTCTCTCTTATTCACCTCTGGAAACATAAAAATACAAAAAAAATAACGCGTCTGTAATATTTTTACAGAAGCTTGCATTTTAATATGTCAAACGTGTAGATATAAAATGTTATAAAAACAAGCTGAAAAAAAGAATGAGAGAGAAAGAGGAAAATAATCGTTGATAACAAAATTTTCTATTTTATTTCTGGCGTATCTGTCTTTTCGAGCATCGCCAATCAGCTGTGCAAAACAATCCGAAAAACAATCAAACGGTGGAAATTGAATGTTCGATTGACGGTCCCCTCAGGTCACAGCTCTATTTCTGATGCTCTCGCGTCTGCGAGTAACTTATCGGCATAGACATAATTCATTAAATTTAACTCGGAACCATAAGCTATTCAAGACACAACGTCGAAGGTAAAAGAAAAATGCTACGTTCCCCGGAGAACAATTATACAATACTATACAAAAATGGCATTAATATCCAATCAAACATAATCTGCTTTCGAACGAATTATAAAAATGACATTCGCGTATTTCAGCAGCCTAGACAAGCGCGAGAAGAAACAATTTAACATAACATACTATCACACAATGTAATCTTCATCTTGCAACAAATAATAATCCCTATGAACTATCATTATAAGAAAGCTTAAGGTAGTATGTCAGACTTTCAAAAGTAACAGCATTGCCATAATATTTTGCTAAGATGTTTAATAATGTATTTCGTTCCTACATATAAAATTTAAAGTCAATTTACCGTATCGTTTTCAAGAAAATTATTATTATAACGTCTGTAAGACGTAATATAGACGTCTTACAGACAGTTAGAATAAT
>NJRL01000013.1:888252-900559 GCA_003063815.1 Aphaenogaster rudis
CTAATACCCACACAGCACACGATATTGCGATATCCACTAGATATCCGAGGGATATCTCAATAACCGTAGGATCTCCATGGGATCGCATTATGTCCAATTGGACATGTGGATCACTCTGGGATATCCTCAGGATAAAGTGTGCTGTGTGGGTACTATGATATTTGCAAATATTATAATATTATATATATATTTAATCTTTTTCCTCTGTCTTTTTACCGTTTTATTAATAGAAACATTATTGCCACAACGTTATAAATGAGATCGGTTTGCTCAGTGAATACTTACAAGAAAGTTGTTTTTGGGCGTTAGTTTCTCCTTGGTTTGGAGCGTGGACGCCTTCTCAACCCTGTATTTGGGTTATATAGCATATACTTACAAGAAAGTTAACTTTCTTAGGTTAGGTTTGTATTACCGCGTTGCGTAACAAATGAACGAGAAAGTTAATTAATTGCTAATGCATATTTAATTATTAACATTACCAACAAAGCGAATATAGTGAATATATAATAACAGAGTTGGGCATGAATCTGCTCTTCTCTTTTCGAGTATACTCTGCTGAAACTAGTCGTATAACAATTGAAAATATATAAACAACCGCGATGAAGAGCTAATAGACCGTCCAAAGAGAAATATATAGAGTATATGTATGACGTTCGTACATGACTGCAAACTCTGAATAATTAAATTGAAATCTTTAAAAGCAAAACACAACGTGGCCTTTAGGCTTGCACTTTATGCACATATATGATCGTATATCAATTGATGCTCATATTAAATTAATTAACTGTAATTACATCAATAAATATATATTGATTCGTCTCTTTAAAAAGATAATTGTACACTCATAAAAATCTTTTTCTACGTTTTGGACATACAGTAATTCTATTCTAACTTATCAAATGTCGATTACATTGGGAGCTTTCCAGCAAGGGACACATATCGACATAGGAATCGTTCTATCCTTGTTTGATATTCAGTGAAAAACAAAAATATGACTCCTGTGTCGATATGGTGTCTCTTGCTGGAAAGCTCCCATTGTTTCGCTCAACGATCAATGCAATGTATACCCTACTGAAAAATTTTTATTCTTAATTATGATCTCAATAAAAAATTTTCAGTAGGGGCCTCTACTGAAAAATTTTTATTGAGATCATAATTGAGAATAAAAATTTTTCAGTTAGGGTACTCTCCGTTGATAATACGTTATCAAATTACGTAACTTGGCGTTTTATCAAATCTCGGTTATTATCATAATTCGAGATTAACGAAATTGTCCTTTCTAATTTTATTCGGAAAGAAATAAAGGAAGAGTTCCCGATCTAAACGTTGAAAAAAAAGCTACATCTGTCGCTTGAATTATCTCAAAATGGTGCACTTTAAAGACCGATGGACATGAAGCTATCCAAGTGAGAAACATAACAGGTCTGTTTTCTGTTCTTGCTCCACATTGGAAGGAAAAAGATAAACTCTGAACTAGTGCAGCAGTTCAGGAACAGAAAACGGACCCAATGCACTTGAATCGATGAAATACCCGATATTTATTCTATCGAGTAATACGACGATACATCGACATTGGATATTTCATTGTCCAAATGCTCGCATTATATTTCTGCCGGTTTTTTGCACTTGAACAGCCTCGTGCGTAGCGGCCTTAAACTTAAAGTGCACCGGTGTGCAGGGCAGTGCAGAACTCGCGAAAGGAGGTTATGTTCGCACTTAGATGTCGCGCGCATTCGAAATGTAACCGTGACTGGTGAGGGGACACAGTGATACAGAAAGCTCCAGAAAGCGTATTGTTGCCGACTCCGCTTTTATCTCGGCAAAATAGTTTCGAGTTTTATCAGACTTGGTGAGCATCGTGATGGATTGAGGATCTGGCTAATCTGGCGCAAGAAGCACACGAAGACACTACGAGAATTCGTGGACATTACCGAGCTCAATACGTATGTACAAGCGTATTAGCGATCTACGTAGAAAGAGAGGTTGGGTCTCCACGTTTGTCGACATAACGAGCGGACGTCGAGCGAGAAAATTGATCGTGGACGCAGCGAACGGGCGTGCAAATTGCGACACTCCGGTGCCCTGTAACACGTCGAATTGCGGATCAGCAGCCAGGGATACGATATGAGCACTCAGCAGAGCCCAGCCGCCCTGCAGTCCACCGTCGACCGCGAGAAGGTCTACACGTGGATAATCGAGCTGTCGAATCCGGAGACGAGGGAGAATGCTCTCCTAGAGTTAAGCAAGAAGCGTGAGGTAGTGCCCGACTTGGCACCTATGTTGTGGCACTCGTTCGGCACTACAGCATCCCTCCTGCAGGAGATCATTAACATCTATCCGGCGATCAATCCCGCGACCCTCACCGCTTATCAGAGCAACCGGGTGTGCAACGCTCTGGCGCTGCTGCAATGTGTGGCCAGTCATCCGGAAACCAGATCTGCATTTCTGCAGGTAGATCTGCACCACGACTCTTACAGCTTTATCTATGTTAGATTTGAATAAACAAGAATGTATATGTATATGAAGACCCGGGGGAAAAACAAGGAATGTCAGTTTTTAAAAACTGTATTAATCAATGAAAAAATGAAGATAGAACATTCAGGTATAACAAGGGGAAATAACAAACTTTAAAATTCATTTTATTCAAAAAGTATAAAACTGACATTCCTTGTTTTTCCCCCCAGGTCTCCATATGTGTATATATGTGCGTGTATGTATGAGACAAATTAAGTAAATTAGACTCTGATTAGAGATTACTGATTTTTAAATGTTACAGTGATATCGTAGAAATCACTAGCTAGCAGATTGCTCTTTTAAGATTATTATATTCAGATTAAACTGAATATCTTATTAAATCTGAATTTTGTTAACGATTAAATATGTAAAGTTTTTCCCTGTAATTACAAAATTGATACGAGTATATAATAATATTTGACTGGCTATCTTTGTTTTACGAGCAAAGAAATCTTATTTAGTAAATATATAGCTAAAAGTACGTATCTATAAAATATTGTATATATTTGATTTCAGGCGCATGTTCCATTATTCCTGTATCCATTTCTGCATACTGTAAGCAAAACACGACCGTTTGAATATCTTCGCTTAACAAGCCTCGGAGTGATTGGTGCATTGGTCAAAACCGATGAGCAAGAAGTGATCACCTTTCTTCTCACTACTGAGATCATCCCGCTTTGTTTACGGATTATGGAAAGCGGCTCGGAATTGAGTAAGACCGTGGCGACATTTATATTGCAGAAGATACTGTTAGACGACAGCGGACTGTCCTATATCTGTCAAACCTATGATAGATTCAGTCACGTCGCCATGATATTAGGAAAAATGGTTTTATCCTTAGCCAAAGATCCTTCCGCGAGATTGCTGAAGCATGTAGTACGGTGTTATCTAAGACTTTCTGACAATCCAAGGTAAATATCAAAATATGAGCGCAATATGTTCTTAGAAATCCTGAAAAAATTTAACGTGCTATTAATTTTGCAGAGCACTGTTAGCATTACGGCAGTGCTTACCAGATCAGCTAAGAGATAACACATTTGCGACATGTTTGCAAGAAGATGCCTCAACTAAGCATTGGTTGAACCTACTTCTCAAGAATCTAGAGGCCGGTCCACAACCAGGCCCGCCGACTCAGCCAGGTCAACAAGATCCTAGGACGATTGGTATGTCGCCACTCACATCTTAAATTGTCCTCTTTTCTGATGATCACATTGACATTCGGCATACGAGAACGAACTTCAAATGCTTCTATCCGTGAGTCGTTCTATATCCTTTTTTACGAAACGGCGCAATAATAGACGGCCATGCCATCTTCATATTGTTACACGTAGTTATGAATTGTGCTGTGAAAATTAGTAATAAGTATATCGTCGGATTGGCAATTCAAATACATTATGTAATTGTTGTAAATATGTATAGACGCTTGCGGCGAAATCTATCAATTATAATCGGTTCGATTTCAACAGATGTTAAATTTTCCCTTTGAAACTTTAAGGCTACCGATTAATAGCCATGACAACAAACTTATACAAATCAAAAATGTTTTGTACGAACAAGGTATTATGATATAAGAATTTTAATGCGAGATGTGTGACATGTGTAATATATAAGGATTATATATAAACTTGTAAGTGTGATTATCTATCAAGATAAATCGATTTTATTAACTTATATTAATCGTTACATTTACGCTTAGGCACCGAATATTTTGGTAGATTTTACAACATAGATATGTTATTCATTGCCTAAAAATGTATGTCATGAGTCAGTATTCGATTACGCAAAAGTCATTCTTCAAGAGACGTATACACAAATAGACATGCAAATATCCCAATTAATATTAGACTAACATTGTTCGTTCTCTTTGTACATTATTGCCGGCCTAATTAAATTTAATTAAATAGATGATATATAATATTTAGCATATAAAACCTACAACTTTGTCAGCAACTTTGAATCACTGCCTGGGTTTCTATAGTGGTTTACATAAGGTTAATTTACGCGCGAGTAACGAATTGATTCGGAGTTAGTCCCGCCTTGTATTGTGATTGATCGATGACGGTGCATTGTGAGGTTTAAATCATTAAACTATTACGACGTAATATAACGGCATCATTTGTGTCGTCAAACGACTGCGAGTCGTAGTTCATAATATAATTTTATGAGATATCGGGATTAAGTCGAATACACGAATACAAATTTGACATGATCGTATACATACCCAGCTGTATTGCAATTGAGAGAAATGAGAAAGGATGGCTAACATTTTGAAGAAGTTTGCATCGTTATATCGTTCACATCATTCATCGTTCTTGCGAGTTCAGCCTCGTTCTGTAAAAAAAAAAGGAAAAAACAAGGTTATGCATTAGTAATAAGATTTCTTTTGATTGAGGATCGCGGAATTATACATACCGCTTTCTGAGGATCTCTTGAGCGTAGAAGACCGTGTATAATGGGTGTAAATAATCTCTTGTCCACGCGACTATACTTAGACGGACCCGTGAACCACGAGACCAGCAGGCCCACTAGAATCGTAATTAGAAAACCTACCCACGTGTACCAGAGATACGACATTCTGTACAGGAAGAAAGGTTGTTCCCTGAAAAAAAAATTAAGACGTTTCAGATACGACACGATACGGGATGAGCCATTACATGGTTCTTATATACGAGAGTAATTTGATAAATGTACCTGACAGCGGTCTCGATGATCGTCGTGAGGTTTCCGGCGGTGCTCCTCAACGATTCGGTGCATCCCTCTACCGATATCGGTTTCACCGGGAAATAGATCGATCCGTTGGAGATCGCTGCTTGCGTGCCGAACGAGATCCAAGCGACCAAATTCAGACTAATCAGCGTACCCACGAGTGCTCCCTGTTCGGGTAAGAAGATAAAGATAGAAGATCCCATGGTGAACGCAGGATTTCTTAGGACCGGCTTGATTTTAATGATAGAGTCCACGGCTTATATCGTAAATCTGTCATTGAAATTAACCGTTGGGAATTCTGGGATATCCTGACTGATATTATATTATGATTTAAGTCCATGTAAATAAACATATCTTCGATACAAAATGTTAAGAGGTAATGCAAGAGAGATAATGTATCGTTTAGATGTAAGTGATAGAAAGTTAAAACTATGTCCTGTCAATAAATAAACTTAAAAGCGTTTGCAATGTACTTCTACTGGTTTCCCTACGATCACCCTCTTACCGTAGAGTTGGCCATTGGAAACAGCATACCCAACGTGAACATTCCAAGTAAGGGCCCGGCGGTTATTCCCGACAAGCTTTTACCAGCCTGAAAAGAAGATCAGCACGCTCTCGATAATCGTGTAGATTAATCGGGAATTAATTCACACAAGTGATCCGGTATTTCATTAAACGATTCGCGTGCGATTGCGCGTTTACATCTTACCTGAATCAGACCGCTCAGTTTCTCCACCACGAATACGAGGCCCACGCAGATGGCTCCTATTATCACAACCGTGGCTTTCATTATGCGGCTCGCGCCGACGTTGGAGATCGGCTTACGGAGACACGGCTTGATCATGTCTTCGTAGATCACGCCCGACATGGAATTCAATCCGGTCGACATTGTGCTAAAGATCAACGCGCGAGCGTTTTACATAGCCGCAAAAAGGAAAGATGAACGGATAAGCACTATATAGCAAGATCCTTTTTCGCTTCGATATCATTAAATGGCTTAAAATTTGGCAAAAAATTTGCATCCGTAAAGAAACCGAGGTTGATATTGATCTTGCGTTTAAATTCCACAGTACCTCAATGCCGCACTGAATACACCGGAAACGAATAATCCTGGCAAGCCTGGTATCGCCTCTGACAATTCCATCACGAAGTACGGTAACAGCTGATCAGGTTTTCGTATTTGCTAAAACGCAATTTTTATTAGCATTCGCCGAAACGAATTTAAATGTAAGATTCCGCATATAATCATCTATGACGATCATATAATTTCATTTATCTTCAAAATTGATTAATTAAAAATCGAAGATTTCAAGACACTTTATTCGAAGGTTTCCATCTTGCGAATTGCTTCACGCCGAGATCATTTTACCTTTGTCGTGACCGGATCGCAGTCATAAAAGGCCGCGTAGATGACGATTCCCGTGTAGCAACATAACGAGACAATGCTGATTATGCCTACGGCCATTATCATAATCGCCCTAGATACAAAAGGGGATTAAATGAGTGACGTGCGTCGCCGTGCATCGTGAAGCATTTCTCGGACTCACACATTGGACTTCCTCAAGTTCGGCAATGCCAGGCATCGCTGCACCAGCGCTTGGTTCACCGAGCACGTGGCCAGCCAATTTAAATAATTGCCGACCACTACGCCCCAGAAAGTGTGCCTTGTCGTAGGATCCAAATCCATGCTGATTAAAGCAGGAAGAGAATGGAATAAAATATCATTTATTAGTCGATAGTTCACGATAGCTTGATAGATCAATAAAACTGACTTAGCGTTGCGCGTTTGTGTATATGATATCGATATATATTAATTATAATAAAAATATATAAAAGAATATACGAAAAAATTGCTGTTAGTACTTGAAGAACTCAATTCTCCCGCTATCGTCATTCCTTTTCCACACCTCTGCCACGCTACCGACCCTGGCAGTGCCGAGTACGGCAACAGCGATGGCGGAGCCGAACATCAACGCCGTCTGAATAGTGTCTGTCCAGACGACGGCCTTCAAGCCACCCTGGAATGGAAAACCATATATTTTACTATGATTAATTATGTTGAATTTTATTATAATATGTTGCATTATGTTTTGAATGCAATACTATCTCTTTCACGCTTGTTGCGGACTATAATAATTTTTTATCTCGCATTTGGAGATAGTCGTCTTTATCTTTATATATATAATATATTGACAATTATATGGCCTTCTCTTATCAAATAAATAAAATTAACCTTCGGTATCAGGCGGCTATATCAACCGATGCAAGTTTAGGAATTCGACATATTTCTTTGCAAAATCAATTCTCAGATCTATGGTGTTCTTACCAGCGTCGTATAGAAGATACACACGGCGCAAACCAGCAACGCGATCGTGTAGAGGTCCATTCCGGTCGCCTGATTGAAGGCTAGCGCCGGGACATATATCACCAGCGGTATGTAAAGCAGCTGCAAGCATAAGATTACTCGGCATGTTAAATTGCTCGCGAGATCGATGCGTACCAAGTTTAACGCTTAGAGGAATTCTCAATATCATAAAGATATATTGCGTGTTACTGTCTAATAAAAAGACCTGATAGTGAATTTAAGAAGAGATTGGCAAGAACTTTTACAAAATCAAGAGGATAAATTCTGAACACGCGAACTTGCCTTAAAAAATTATGGAATTTTTAAGAGTCGAAAGTTCCTGAGTTTATTTACTTATTTAACAGAGACAAACTCACCATCTTGATGATGAAAATACAAGATCCCAAGAGTCTGACCCCTCGATTGAACCTTAACTCCAGATACTGCGAAAAAAGAATTGTTAATTGTCAAGTTTCGTTATTATTTAGAATCACTTATGTACCTCGTAAGACGATGTAATTCGGAGTCCGTAGAAAACCGGTAGGTACACGAGCGCCATCGTCACGGATACAAAACTATCCGCGATTACTACGCACCATAATTGTGTACCATAAACGTACATTTCGGCCGGCAATCCCAACATCGCTATGCCCGACACGTAGCTGCAATTTTAAGGAGCCGTCCTTAGAATAAGTCGTAATCAGTCTTTAGACAAGGCAAATTTAAATCGCTAATTTCCAATTCATTTCTGGCAAATGGACAATCAGTCATTTTAATGTCGTCGATTGAACGTAATGTTGTGAGTTAAAAATAAATATTCAGAAGCGACAAAAAATAATTTTGTCTCATTTAAGAATTTTGCTATTATCTATGATTTAAGTATTTTTTATAATCGATATATAATATATATCAATTGTTAAAACAAAGATTATATTTTCTAGTTCATCAAACATGCATCTCACAATTTTGCAGGTATGGGTGTGCTTAAATCAAAAGTAAAGCAATTCGCAGATAACAGTTGCCGTCAATAAAACGTTAATGGCTTATGACTAATGTGGGGTGCTCTTAGAATGAATTTTCTTATCTCCAGATTATCTCGACACGTGGACCTATGACTATTAATAATTAACTAGAGAACCTTGACGGCCAATTGAGACGAACGTCACCTAACGTGCCCTAAATATTTCCGATTCACAGAACATTTCCTCTACCGATGTCCTATACTTTCGTATCTAGTAAGCTTACACAAAGCTAGAAGTACAAATTAATTAAAACTATTTTTGCATATATATATTATATACTTCTAAACATAAAAAGTGTGCAAATTAGGAATTTGCACAGTGCTTCCTCATCAATTTATTAGTTGGTTCACAAAGCTTCCTCTATGAGGAAGTTTTTTTATTTTTTTTTTTTTAGTTTGGCTTCCTCATAGAGGAAGTTTTGTGAACCAACTAATAAATTGATGATGTAATTCCTGTCTCTTATACACATCTAGATGTGTATAAGAGACAGATTTATTATTTGGTTCACAAAGCTTCCTCTATGAGGAAGTTTTTTTATTTTTTTTTTTTTAGTTTGGCTTCCTCATAGAGGAAGTTTTGTGAACCAACTAATAAATTGATGAGGAAGTACTGTGCAAATTCCTAATTTGCACACTTTTTTTAAACTTTTACAAATAATTTGGCTCTAAATTCAATACTAATTTTCTTTTAATAATATTCTATTGATTTAAAAAAATCAGTTCGATATCTCCACATTTTTGAAAGTTGGAGCAACCACGGACATTTCTCAAAAATTTAAAAATATGAGCGCAAAAAGAATCCCTTTACCGATCATCGCGCAATTCAATAAGAACCTTTCTTTTAAAATTCTCTTTCGATTAAAAAAAAAGCAACCCGATATCTCAAAAATTGCAGAAGTTAGAGCAACCACGGACATTTCTCAAAAATTTAAAAATATAAGTGCAAAAAGAACCCCTTTACCGATCATCGCGCAATTCAATAGGAACCTTCCTTAAAAAGTTCTCTTTCGATTAAAAAAAAAAGCAACCTGATATCTCAAAAATTGCGGAAGTTAGAGCAATCACAAACATCTCAAAAATACATACATACACACATACAAATAGATATTTTGTAAAAATGTAAATTATCAACGTTTAGGAACATTCTAAACACATTAACTTTATAAAATGAAAATACGAGTTAGCAAATATGTAAATTTTCGACATTTTAGAACATTCTAAATACATTGGCATTGAAAACTCCAAAAAAATTTTTTTCACGAAAACAAAGCTTCCTCTATGAGGAAGCAAAAGACGTATTTTAAAATCTTAGAGAATATGTTTCTAATTATATACTTTTTTGATGCTACGGTACAAGTTAAACTGAAACACTTAGCAGAAAAGAACAAATTTTTACCTTGCTATCAGTGACATGCTTATCGGAAATATAGACATCTTTTGGCCGCCTACAAGGTATTCTCCCACGGCGTCTGTCTTCTTCCTTGACGCATACCACTGATAAACGCCTACGAGGGCAGAGACGCCCAGCATCCCAATGAACACGATCAAATCGACCAAGTCGAACGTCCGCCGATTATCCGTATCCATTGCGCCTCGAGTTTGTTTTATCGAGCAAAAATTATCCCAATCAGATATTTACATCCGATAAATTTTGTATTTTGATGCCACCGTGGACATTACGACACTCTTTCGATATCCAGTATTCAGTATAACTCGATACTGAACGGACTTAAGAATTCGCAAATTGATATAGAGGATTAGATCGCAATTACATATATCTCGACGCGCGTGAGTTCTTAAATATTCCACAGGAATTTAGCAACCCGCATTTAGTACAGATTTGATATTTTAAAGATTGAAAGACCGCGAAATCTTACGTAAAAATCAGTCTGTCCGCAAAATGAGTCAGATATTTAACTCTAAAAAACACATCAGAGATAGATGATATATTTATTCCAAATATATTCGCTTCATAGTTTTATAGATACACAAAAAATTCACGAAACTATCACGCTTCTATAGATCCATTTGTGCTAAAATTAGAGAATTACGCGTCACAAATTTTTCAAGTCACACGACAGCGCGAAGAATTTAAGCAGAAGAACCACGATCGATGAAAACGATTGAAATCAAGTCCGGTATTTGTACAAAATCCGTCGTTTTGTCGATTCCTTTAATTTCGCGTGATTACCGTGATTTCAAGATTGCGCGACGATACGGCGACGAGATTACGGATGTGCCGCTTCTTCTGCGCGCTCTGCGAAACGTCTGTGACGGTGAAAGAGCGACGCGTTAAACGCAGCTCCACGGGCCACGATTGAATAATTGCGGATTCTCCTCCGCTTCGTTGCTCCATATCGCCCTCGACCACCGCCTTCCGTGATGGCACTTGAGTACATGAAACGGCCGATGGACTTTTCGTAGATCACCTTCATTTCGGTCTCACTCATATTTTTACCCGATTAACCCTTTCGATCCTCAATTTTTTGTCAGTAGAAAGAAGAGTAAAAAAAATATTTTACATTCACGAATTAGTTCGGATAGGGTGATTTGCATCTTTCATAGTATGAGAATAATGTTCATTATTGATGCACATTGCTATAGGATTTAATATTATTTTTTCTTTTTGCATGTATGTATAAAATATATCATAAATATATCATAAATTGAAGCCGATTTGATATTTATTACGATGAACGATAAGAAAAAAATTCAATATTGCTAATTCGATGCAGCTAATTAGATTATCCATTACAAGATTTCATATGCAAATAACATGTTTAGAAAACTATTTTTTACTATAAAATGTATTGAAATAACGTGATAAAGGGGTGTTGGAGGAATGCTGGAGGTGAAATAAATATTTCCGTGTATTCGTTTTAATATCTATATCTTTATTTACAAAAAAAAACAAAGTTGCCGCTGCTCGACAGAAACATTTTATCATATTCCTCTGAGCCCATTAGAGCCAAATAACATTTCATGAAAAATTGCAGCGTTACAAGTAAATGTAGTAAAAAACGTTCACTCTTCCTATCATTTTTAAGA
This sequence comes from Aphaenogaster rudis, assembly GCA_003063815.1. Classification (NCBI taxonomy): domain Eukaryota; kingdom Metazoa; phylum Arthropoda; class Insecta; order Hymenoptera; family Formicidae; genus Aphaenogaster; species Aphaenogaster rudis. The sequence continues at coordinate 899,886 of NJRL01000013.1, forward strand.
GCGACACGGTAACAACAATAAAATATCCGGCATTAGGATATAAATATATTTCGGTATCGGTAACGTATGTGTATCTCGTAAAAATGTACAATGGAATGTATATCGTGTCGATTTCTCATAACGACTGACACTCATGATAAGTAAAATCCATGATGCACAAATACTTAACAAATACCTTACAAATATTATAACATTTACAAATTCTGAGACAAATCGTCGTTTCGACAATTGCTTAGTATCGCGACTAAAATTGCGCATTGCAATTCTTTTTTTATGTTTTATTGTGATGCAACGTAGTGGATGAATTAAATGATTATATCTAAACTACTTATCGATGCTTATAACAATATCCTTTTTAGAAATCGGCACCTCCGATGTACATACGTAAAATATATAACTCCAGCATAGTTTTCATGTAATATTTCAAATTATATATAGATTATTTTCATGAAAAAACATTAATATTATTGAAAAAATTCTCAAAATGTATCAAACGTATGCAGTGTTGGGTAGTATCTAGATACATGTATCTCTATACAGTATCTAGATACATTTTGTGCATCTGAGCCTGTATCTGAGATACATTCGAATTGGGGTATCGGTATCTGTATCTGTATCTAGATACAAAACATAGTATCTGAACTGCTTTTCAGATACATTTTCAGATACATTTT